>NPHX01000231.1:3323-40703 GCA_002271815.1 Eimeria falciformis | reverse complement strand
CCACCCGGTCCGTAGCCGGGCATTCTATCCAACTGAACTATCGGCCTGAAGCGGCTCCCAAACCCTAAACCCTAAACCCTACACCTTAAACCCTAAACCCCAAACCCTAAACCCTAAACCCTAAACTCTTACTTGGGTAAGGGCGGAGACATCTCGAATCGCAACCCTGCTGAGGGCCCACGGGACGGTCATGAGGGCGTGGGAGGAGAAATCCTCAAGGGAGGAGACAGCGTAGCGCAGCAAGCAAGCATAAAGAGGAGGATCGAGAAAACGCGCCTTGCCGAACCTTAGAGACAGGAGACACCAACAACCAATGAGACACTTGGAAGCCACAAGGGCACACTGCTGCAATGCCCCTCTAGCCGTTACTTTCTTTCTGTGCCTCTCCTTATCTGCTCCTAACTCTAAACCCTAAACCCTAAACCCTAAACCCTAAACCCCAAACCCTTACCCATAGAAGAGATACCCCAGTTGCTGTGGGGTACAAGTGTCGGCCACTTGCTGCGCCCTTCGAGAGAATCCAAACCTAAGAAAGCACATCAAACCCTAAACCCTAACACCTAAACCCTAAACCCTAAACCCCAAACCTGAAAGCTACAAGTGGGGGCCTGCAGTTCTCTGGTCAAGTCCTAAACCCTCGCAATCTGCTTAAAGAACGTTGCATCCCAAACTGCAGAGTGGATGCCTTGAGGCCTCAGCCTCGAGGCCTCACCACAGCGCGGCGTCGTGCTTGCGTAAAGTCGCAGCTTTCTGCACGGCAGCGCTGAGATACGCGGGGCTCATCTCCGCAGGCTCTGCATGCAGAGACACCCTCTGGGGCAGCCAGTACTGCCGTACTCTGAGAAGCAACACACGGGAGACACATTCATAGCTAGCTAGCTAGCTTACTGCCAGGATTAATACCTAGCTACCTAGCTAGCTAGCCAGCAGGAGGGATAGGAGCAAAGTAGCCGGCAAAGGCAACGGCTAGCTGAGGGCTCTCCATTCACAGCTAGCTTAAATACAGTCGCTGGACTCGCTAGTTAGCCAGAGAGCCAGCTAGCTAGCTAGCCGGTTTGTGTAGCTTGCTACTTCCCCGATCAGCTAGCCAGCCAGCCACTAACCGGTGCTGTGCCCAGCTTCGAAACCTCTTGTGCATGCGGCGGCCCTTGTAACGAAGCCGAGCCTCCGCAGCAACGGCTGACTTCAGCAGCCGCTCCCGCGGCCTTAAAAGAGGCATTCTCAACCCTCAACCCTAAACTCTAAACCCTAAACCCTAAACCCTAAGCCCTAAGCCCTTAGAAGGCTGCCAGGCGGCAGCAGAATGGAGGGGCTCCGTGCCCCTTGTAGGCCCACACAGACCACAGACCCTCTGATGCTGTTGCCGTTGCTGCTGCTGCTGCTCATGCTGCTGCTGCTGCTGTTGCTCCTGCTGCTGCTGCTGCTGCTGCAGGAGCGGGGGAGCCGCCCGAGCACAGACAGCGGCAAGGTCTTGTAGGAGGGGGTGTCCTTTTCTGGGGTTTAGCGCAGCGAATTTAGAGCCAAAAACCCTTTCGTAAAAGCCTGAAGGGACTCCTCATTTCTGATGTACGTGGGGTGTACAGACAGCCTCAATAATGCAGAAGGTTTCTGTTGCTGCCGTGCAGCAACAGGAGCAGCAACTACTGGGCTCCTCAGGAATGAAAACAAACTTACAAGAAAAGTGTTTGGCGTTCAGAGTTTAGGGTTTGGGGTTTAGAGTTTAGGGTTTAGGGTTTAGACTGATAAAGATACCCTTATACTCTGCAAGCCGATGAGGCCCTCTGTTGCTCCTGCTGCTACAAATCTTGCCGCTGCTGGTGTAAAGTTAAATGCAATGGAAGAAATTACGATATTTCCGTTCTTGCCTGTATTTTTATATAATCATTGTTTAGGGTTTAGGGTTTAGTGTTTTGGGTGAGGCTGCTGGAGGTGGGCCCCTTGGGGGCCTCACACCTGTGGCAGCTCAAGCCTCAAGAGCAGCTGCAGCAGGTGTATGTACGCCCCAACCCAGCCTCTTCTTCTCACTAAAATGCGGCTTGGTGGCTAGCAAAGACACAGCAGGGACAGCAGCATTAGCAACCTCTTTGTTCTATGTATCGTAGATAATAGTGGCATACTTGCTGCTGAACATCCCTCAAGTTAACAGCCAAGATAGAAAAGACTCACCATAGTGAGGCCCCTGCTTAGTGGCTTTGAGCACTAACACAAGACACAACTAAAAAGACGGAGACCTAGGGAGGCGGTCTCCTCCAGACTAGTAGGGTTCTCTGAGGTTGAGGCTTTCTGTGGGTGAAGCCAAGCGGCCAGGGGTGCTGAGGCCCCCAAGGGGCAGCTGGCCAGCAGGAGAGGGGAGACGGTTGGATCCCAAGAGACAATCCAGGAGACGGGCTGCTGCTCCTCGCATGCAGAGGCAAAGGCCTTAAGTCGAGGCAGCCCCTAACTAACAACCATATGAGAAACAAACCCTATCCACTTAGAAAGACAAACCCTATCCCAACCTCACGCCTCACCATGGTACAAAACACACTTATAAAGAGACAGACGGAGACCCGCTGCAGCCTTTTGCTGCTGCCCACGCGAGCGCCTCCAGCAAGGGCCTTTTGCCACGTTTTTGAGTTGTTGGATTTTTGTCTCTTTCTTTTGAGCTGCAGGATAAGATTCACAACAATTTTGTAGACTCTGCAAGCATCTTAGCTGAGCCGCGACGACCAGAGATTTGTGGGGTGTTGTTTGATGTTGTTGTTGTTGTTTTTTGTTGTTGTTGGTTGTTTGTTGCTTGTTGTTTGTTGTTGCTAACCCCTACTATTCTTTGTGCCCCTATGGAGATCCCAGATGAGGAGTTGCCTCGTGCTGGTTAATGAGGCTTGGCGCCTCTTTCGCTCCCCCGTTTGCCAGTCTCCTCTTTTCTCCTCTTTGTTTTATTGCCCTCTCTTCTTTCTCTTTATTCTTCTTTTGGAATTTTAGTTGCGTCTCCGCGGATGCGGACAGATCGGCGGTTGGCTGCATGCAGCGCTTTGTCTGCTTTGCTCATTCCTCCTAAATCACACTTTCCCTTTCTGCTAGTCAAGCCCACATGCCGCGTCTATGGGCATGTTTTTATATCATTGGTTGGCTCTGGCTAGCTGGCTAGCTAGCTAGCCAGAGCCAATCAATTTTACTTCGAAGCACACTGCAGAGATGGGCTGTCCCTGCGCTCCTTAGGTGTGCGAATTTGTTGTCTTGCTGTTGCCGCTAGCGGCTGCAATGCGCGTGCTGAGCTCAGCCCCCATCCCTCTCTGTGTTTCAACCCATGCAGCCAGCTGAGGCGTACAAGGCGTCACATGGGGCCTCCTAGCGTGCTGCACGCTCCTACTCCCCCAACAACGAAACCTGCAGTGTCGCAACAGGAAAGCCGTACGGAAGTCTTCTTTTGTGGAATTGTGGGCTGGGTAGAAGTGGCTCTGCTGAAATCTCATGCTATGTACAGACAGCTCAGTTAATCAGTTAGAAAAACAAACAAAGCAGACGTCTTGGCTCAGGTACCAGCCGAAATCCAGCAGAACCCCAACTAGGGCTGAGGGCAGAGAAGAAATGCACGTAACCCACTGCCTTTGTCTACGCTGGAGGTAAGGAGCCACTCAGCAGGAAAGAAACTTTCATTAACATAAATACGCCGTTGGAATCGGGAGAAAGGTCGATAGTAATAAACTAAAACGATTTCATTAAACTTGCTAATTGCCAGGCTTCACATAAAGTGTGAGAAATTCCGACACAAAACGCTCTTGGGATCTCATCCTTAGCAGACATAACAATTGCTCCATAAACCCTCCTTGCAACCTTCCTAAAAACACGAGGGTTACTCAAGCCTTTGCGGCCTATTTGACATTCCCGCTCGTCCGTTACTTTCTTTTTGTTTAGGGTTTAGGGCGTAGGGTTTGTGGTTTAGGGTTTAGGGTTTAGGGTTTGGGGGCCGCTTCAGGCCGATAGTTCAGTTGGATAGAATGCCCGGCTACGGATCGGGTGGTCGTGGGTTCGAGTCCTGCTCGACCTAGTTTTTGATTTTTTGGGGGTCACTTCTTTTGTTGATTGTTTGTTGATCTTTATCCCCACTTGTTTCTCTTCATTACGGCTTAATGCGCCATAAAATAAAGTGTGAAAATCTGAAATAGGAAGAAAACAGTTTGAAAAAGATCAACAAACAATCAAAAAAAGAAGTGACCCCCAAAAAATCAAAAACTAGGCCGAGCAGGATTCGAACCCACGACCACCCGGTCCGTAGCCGGGCATTCTATCCAACTGAACTATCGGCCTTAGGGGGGACGCAACCCCCACGCCGTAAAACCTAAACCTTAAACCCTAAACCCTTTTGGTCGATCTAAAGACAAGCAGCCTTTGTTATTAACGCTAGACATTCCATGCTTTATCAGTGGGGTAGCCTTTATGGGGCCTAATGGCAAACAAGGCAGTTCGCCAGCTCCCATGCTGCAGTACACCCTAAGCCCTAAGCCCTAAGCCCTAAACCCTGAATTGTAAATTCTAAAGGCTGTTTCATGCCCCTGCGGCATATTGGGCATTTGTTTCTAGCGGTTTGCGCTTGCTGCTCCCGATGACGAAGGGGACCCTCCTCTTTCGAGTCTGCTGGAGTTGTCTGATTCACTAGGTCTCCAGTTGAGGGTTTAGGGTTTAGGGTTTAGAGTTTAGGGTTTGTCGAGGCAGCAATGCCGCTGCTTGCCTTGAGGTCTACTGGGCTCTTTAGGGCTTCGCATCTTTCCCTGCGATTTCCTCGATACAGGAAGGGACCGCTAGCAACAGCAGCAGCATTAACTGCAGCAGCATTAACTGCAGCAGCAAGAGCAGCAGCAACAACAGCAGCAGCAAGAGCAGCGGCAGCAGCAACAACAGCAGCAGCAACGGCAGCAGCACCAGACACAGAAGCAGTAGCAGCAGTGCCAATTATCAACAGGGGGCGGCTGGCACCACCCTTGCAGGCACATAGCCTCCTGCAGCAGCAGCAGCAGCTCTCAACGGCGGCAGCTTCTACTGCGTTTTCCTCTGCAGCATGGGGCCCTGCGTCATCTACCTGTGAGAGGCCCTCCGAGGGGGCCCCCTTGTTGGGGGCCCCCGCAGCCTTTTCTTCTGTACAGCTTCCTGGCTACATCCAGCACCTTCAGCTGGGCCATTGGTCTGTCTGTTTCTACCCGATTCCGCAATATCTTAAATCTATAGAGGGGCCCCCAGGAGGAGGGGGCCCTGGGGGCCTCCCTGAGAGTTCGCCAGGAACCCCCAGCTCCTGGGAGGCAGCATCCCTTGTTGCTGCGCTGCAGCCAGAAATGCTCTGCCTTGAGTGCTGCAGCAGCAGACTGCAGGAGCTAGCAGCAGCAGCAAGAACTGCAGCAGCAGCAGCGGCGGCAAACGGGGTGTCTCTACAGGAGGAAGTCAGAAAGCAGCAGAGGCGACTGGCCAAGGGTTTTTCTCTTTTAACTTCTTTCGATGGAGGTGCCAAACCCTAAACCCCAAACCCTAAACCCTAGCCTTTTTTTGGCTGCAGTGTTTGGCCTTTGTGGGCAAGACATTTTTTGGGGTGTCTGTAGAGCGGCAATCAATGCACGCCGTTGTTGGTTTCATTGAATGTCTCCTGTCTCGTCATGTCTCCTGTCTCCTCAGGTCTGCTGCATGCAGCGCTGCTGCCTGTGGTGGTGGCTGCCCTTACATCGGAGGGGCCTCTTAGGGTTTCCCCTGCGGCACCCTTGGAGGGCCCCTTGGGGTCTCCGGGGGTCCCAGGGGGCCCCTTTGGTGGGCCCTCCCAACAACAGATATATGCCATCGATAGGGACAGAGTTACTACCGCCAGGAGGCTCCATGAGTGTTTGCTGCTACAGCCGTCGCAGCTGAGGGCCCTGAGGCGCTGCGTGCTGGAGACGCTCTCTTGCCGATGGGCTTGGGGGCCCCCATATTCCGTGGGGGCCCCTTTCTCTGCGGGGGCAGCCCTTTCTTGGGAGGCCCCCCAGTGGGCCGAGCAGCAGAAGGAGAATTTTCCTTCTGGGTTTAAAGTGCTGCTAGAAGAAAGAGCATCTTGTGCGGCTGCCAGCCTGTGGAACTCCATACAAAATGCTCACAATCCTGACACAGGTAGACCCTCCCATGGGGGCCCCAGAGGGGAGGGGCCCTCCCATAGGGGCCCCCAGGGTGGGGGTCCTTCCCACGGGGGCCTCGAAAGCTCACAGACTGACCAATTCTCTGCTGCGTCGTGGGGCCCCTCGGGGGGCCCCACGACCGGTGGGACCCCCAAAGGACAGCCGGTGTGCCTCGTCTTCTGCTCAGCGGCGCTGCTGCCGCTGCTAATGGAATCACTGCAGCAGCTGCATGCGTTGGAGGCCCCTGCAGCAGCAGCAGCAGCAGCAAGAAGAGATGAGCATAGAGTGTCTGTTGCTGCTGCGTTGCATCGGTCTCCTCCCTGTCTGCTGCCTCTGCTGCTGCTGCGATTTTTAGTGCTGCCTGCTGCTGCTGCCTACGCAATTGCTGCTGCTGCTGCTGCCGTCTCCTCCTGGGTTCGTGGGTGCATGCAGCGGGGAGACCCACCAGCAGCAACAGCGGAGGGGCTGCACGTTGCAATCGACGAGGCTCTTGAGCGGGGGCCCCCCAGAGGGGCCCCTGAGAGGGGCTTGCCGGGGGCCCCCGGAAGCACTCGGGGGCAGGGCCTAGTGGGTTCACTTTTGTAAGAAACAAGCAATAGCTAAGTGTCTATCTTGCTGTCTCCTTTTCTGTTGTTGCTGCTGCTGCTGCTACTACTTAATAAAAGAATTGCCACGCAGAGTGCCGCCTTTGTGTCTCCTTTGTCTTTCTACTGTCTCCTCTTGGTGCGTGGTTGGGTTTATTTAAAGCACAAAATTCACACGTTGCAGGAATAAAACTGTCTCGGGGACCCCTCAAGTGTCCCGCCTTGAAACAGAAAAAAAAGGCCGTTGTTTTACGAGGAGGAGACAATTTAGGGACAGTCTTTTTTGAGGAGACACTTTAAGGACTGTCTCCTTTTGAGAAAGAGACACTTTAAGGACTGTCTCCTTCTGAGAAGAAGACACTTTAAGCACTGTCTTCTTCTAAGAAGATACTTCAAGGACGGTCTCCTCTTTAAGCAAGTGTGGGTTTGCTTTTGTCCTGTCTTCTCGCTCGTTCGTAGAACTCCCTAACTTCTTTGTTGCCCATGGGCTCTCTGTAAAACTGGAAATCATAAAAAGCACCGAATGGCATGAAGCAACCCCCAGTGTCTCCTGGAACCTCATCTGAGTCGCTGCTGTCTTCTGTTTTCCGATGTTTCTTCCCCTGGTGCTTTTGCCGCTTTACAAACCTCTGCAGATTCGCGTTGCCTACGACCGCCAGGGGCCCCCCGCAGCACGCGGGGGACGTGCCTGCGTGGCGGCCATTGAGGTAAAAGAAAGTGACCTTGCCGGTGCCCACAGCCACCAGGTGGTGCCAGCCCGGTTTCAGCGTGCGTAAAGTCGCAGGCGAAGGAATGAAGGGCCTCAAAACCAACTTGAAGTGACGGGCCACCTGGCGAGCCATGCTGTGCCTCGGCGTTGTCACCACCCCTAAGCCAGAGACATTCAAACAAATCAAACCACAAACAAACAAAAAATAACTAGTTAAATTATTAATTAATGCTCACGAAAGATTGGAAACAGCACAAATACGGACCTAAATAGAGCAGAGATGAAAAGACACACAAAGGCAGCGAGAAACTAATGCGTAGAAAACCCGTACTGTATAAACACATAAATGCACAAGTACAAAAACACTTAACTGCGCGAATATCTATATATATATATATATGTACAATGTGGGAGACAAACGAAGCAACCCTTCAACACACTAGACACGAACTAGTACACAAACAGTCAAATGATGCTTAAATATGTACGGGAAAAATACAAAATAAATGGCGATTAAAACATATACACATTAATATCTACATAAGTAAACAGAAAGCAAACGAAAAACAAGATTTGTAAATACATAAATAAATAAAAACATTCCAACGTGAATGCATTAGAGGGAAGATAAAGAACAAATCAATAAATTTAATTATTTAATCAATCAAAAACTAATGCGAAAGTTGCTAACAAAAGTATATTAATGGATACAAAGATAAATAAATAACTGAGTAAACGAGACAGAAATAAAGAGACAAAAAATAAGTGTATAGACACATGAATGCGTAGACAGGTAAATAATAAGTAAATAAAATATATACAAACCAGCAAACAGAGGAGTAGGTCAATAGATATAGAAGTATGTAACAAGTATGTTTTGGGTATTTATTATTTATTAATTTAAACAAACAAACGCCCCAAAAATACATGCGCAAAAAAATAATGACGAAAGACATACCCAGTTCCTGAGTCTCTTCATCTATGGCGACAAAGGCCTCCCCCCGCCCATTCCCAGCCAGCGCATGCAGCGTCCCCGATTTCCGGATTGGGGTTTTAATCCAGCAACAAATAGAAAAGTAGGACTCGGTGGTGTGGACTGGAGGTACGAGGTGCAAGCTGCCTCCCTTGTCCTGTTTTGCTTTCCCCTTGTATCCCTCTTTCTCTCTCCTCGTCTCGATCTCTAAAGTGTCGCAAGCATTCGGTGTGCCGTCAGGGCCTTCGACGAAGTGCTCAAGACTAATCACAATTAAATGATGTTTCTTTTCAGCAGCAGGAGGCAGCAAATCGAGATAATCCCCGTCAGACGCAATATGCAGCAGCAGCAACTGAGGCCTCTTGCTGCTGCTGCTGCTGCTGCTGCTGCTGACTGTCTCCTCAGGTACAAGTTCCAGCTCTTCCTCATCGCTCAAGCTGCTTGCACTGCTTAGGCGACTGAGGTTCCCGCTCCTGCCGCTGGTGCTTCTGATGCTACTGCTTTTACTGCTGCTCCTGCTGGTGCTCCTGCTAGTGCGCTTGCTGACAAGGGGCCCTGCGTATGTGGGACGGCTGACGGATAAGGCGTAACTTAAGGGATAGGCTGAGTAAACACCAACACACAGAGAGAGACACACACACACTGCTGCAGCAACAGCAGCAGCAACAGCAGCAGCAACAACAGCCATTACTGCAACAGATTCCCTTAGTTCCTTTGAGGTCTCCGTTCTTCCTTGTCCCCCCAAACCCTAAACTTTAAACCCTAAACCGTAAAATCCCAAACTCTAAAACCCTAAACCCTAAACCCTACACCTGAATCTTACTGGTGTAATCGCTGTAGACTTCTCTAGGGGAGAAAGGACGCGCATAAACCCTCAAATGAGAAAAAGGTCCAAATGGCTTGTTCCCGTTGCATACGTTTCCAAGGTATTTGATTGGGGCCCAGGTGACACGCGGGACGAGACCCCTGGGTGCCCCGTCCAGGTAAAATGCCATACACCCTTCATGACCTTCTTCTGCTGCCGCAGCAGCAGCAGCAGCTGCTGTTGCGGCTGCTGCTGCTGTTGCTGCTGTTCCTGCTGCTACTGCTGCTTCTGGAAAGGGAGCAGCCGGTGCACATACCACATGTAACAAGTGCCAGCCCTCAGACTCGAGAGAGAGATCGAGGCCTGAAGGAAAGGCCTCTCTTACTACTCCGTCTGAGTGCACAGACCACTGGTCATCGACTGCTGCTGCTGCTGCTGCTGCAGCTGCTGCTCCAGGAGACTGACTACGAGGCAAGAGCAAAGAGCCCACAGACAGTCCATTCTTCGACACAAAGATATGTGTCTCCAGATCTCCGGAAACAAGCGCATGCAATGTGCCTGTCTGTGGGATTGGGATGTATATCCATACCGCTATGGTGTAGCCTGCTGTGGGCAGGAGCTCCCTCCTCAACAGCAACTGAGGGTACAGCGCTAAGACGCTTTTGTTCTTTGTGTTGCCTGCTACAGCAGCAGCAGTTGAGGGGTAGCAGCCGGAGTAAAACATAACACCGTCTGTTCCACTCTCACTACATCGAATGGGCTGCGGAGACGTAGGAGACGTTCGGTATGTCGCTGCAGTGTAGGCTTCAGGTGTACATACACCTAAAACCCACTTTGGACGCCTTGGATCGGCCACCACAAAACTCACGTCCAGCAGCAAATCCATCTCTAGCTGTTCCCCTTTGGCTGCAGCAGCAGCAGCAGCTTTTGCAGCAGCAGCAGCAGCAGCAAAGCCGTCTCCAGGAGACAGTTTGTCCTTCAACTCCAACAGCTCCAAGTACCGCGCAGCGGCGCTGTGCTGGTCAAGGACCGCTCCAATGACCTAGAGGCAGCAGAGCAGCAGCACCTGTACATGCATGCACTGAAAGGTTTAGGGTTTCGGGTTTAGGGTTTACCTTGAAGTTAGAAAAAGTCCCGATAGGAAGGCCTCCTTGTGTGCTATTGGCCACGCAGCAAATGTCTCTGAAGAGAAACTCTGTGTCTTTCAGGACAGTTCCAATTCTAAAACCATTTAAAAAGAATGTAATGCCGTCGGTTTTCTTAAGTGCATGGAGTATGTGCAATCCTGGTGTATGTACAGCGGACAGCAACACCTGCTTCTCGCGGCGGCTGCTCTTCGGAAGTAGGCAAGAAACAAATCCATTGGTGTGTTTGAACTCCCATTTCTTCTTTCGCTTCTTTTTCTTTTTGCTGATGCTCCTGCTCTTGCTGCTGCTGCTGCTACTGCTGCTTTCGCTGCTGCTGTCTTCATTGTCTCCTTCGGCTGTTGCTTCTGAGGGAATAAGAATTCCGAGGTCTGCCATGTACAGCTGCTGCGGCTGCGGCTGCTGCTGCTGCTTCTGCTGGTGCTTCTGCTGCTGCTGCTCCTGTTGCTGCTCCTCCTGCTGCTGCTGCAGGGCCCGGGGAGACAGTTTTCGCTGCACAATGCAGAGCATGCAGTTCCCTAGGCTATCTGAGCAGACAGCGTGGTATGTGGAGATGGAGGGGAGAGGAAAGGAGACAAACACTTCAACTGTTGTGTTCGATCTCAGGGAGAGAGGAGGCCTTAGCAGCAATTTGCAGGCCGAGTGCGTTGAGGTGTCGAGACCCGAAAGATCTCCGTCAGCGCCAATGCAACACCTGGGCTGGCCTGGCGAAATGCAAACGCAACTCGCTCGCGGCAGAGCTAGCTAGCTAGCT
Organism: Eimeria falciformis; assembly: GCA_002271815.1. Classification (NCBI taxonomy): domain Eukaryota; phylum Apicomplexa; class Conoidasida; order Eucoccidiorida; family Eimeriidae; genus Eimeria; species Eimeria falciformis. The sequence continues at coordinate 29,620 of NPHX01000231.1, read as the reverse complement.
AGGAGAGAGGTGGCTATCTAGCTGGGATAGAGGTAGCTATCTAGCTGGGATAGAGGTAGTTAGCTAGCTGGGAGAGAGGTAGCTAGCTACCTGCGATAGAGGTAGCTAGCTAGCTACCTGGGAGAGAGATAGTTAGCTGGCTGGGAGAGAGGTACTTAGCTAGCTGGGTATCGGGTTTGTTGCGTACCGACGACAAGCACCTCCCTCTGAAGGGCCTGGACTCTGAGGCCAAGGACCTCCAGTTGAAGAGTGTAAAGAGAGGCATATGTGTCAATGTGCTTAGAGAGACTGCCATCCAACACCTTCTGCCTCAGCGTGATTTCCTCGCCTGTCCTTAAATGCACAACGGGAAGAGCCTCCGGAAAGAGCAGCAAAAACTGTTTCTGCAGCTCAATGCCGCGCTCTATCTTTCTGCGGTGCTGCGTCGGTACTGTCTCTGCTGCAGCAAAATCATAAAGCTGCCCAGCACCTCTAAACCCCAAGAGCTCGCGAGACACTTCTGGCTTGCCGACCCCCGCTTCCCCTGCAAAGATACAAAAAGGGACAGTGAAATAAATAAATACACAGTGGAGTGCCCTTTAGCTAAAGGCTCAACGAGGTGACCATCAGCTGTGGAGAGCCAAGGGAGCGACAGCAAATGCCAGAGACAAAACCAGGCAACACAGCTCATACAAAAATCCCCTGCTGCTGCTGCTACTGCTGCTGCTGCTGCTGCTCAAGACCTTACGGATGATGTCTTGAAGCTGCGCATTGAGCTCGCGCTTCTTCCTTTCCTCTTCTTCGTCATACCCCTTAACAAAATAAATAAATAAATAAATAAATAAATAAATAAATAAAGATAAATAAAAAAGAATAAACACATGACTAACCAACGAAAAAGCTATATAAAGAAACAGAGAAACAAGCAAACTAGCAAAGAAAGGCGGAGGCAAATCAACAAATGCACAAATGCAAAGAAACAAGCAAAAGCCTGTTGAGAGGGGAAACAAATCGGATGATAAAATCAGACATGCAGCTTAGTGCTTGGCTAGGCACCTCGATAAGCCTTCCCTCTTCATTCAGTCCGTAGGCAAGGTAGCGATTGTACGGTACTTCTCTCGCCACTAAACAAGCAAACAAACAAATAAACAGAGAGATAAACAAAGTAATTAATTAAGTAATAATTAAACAGGCAAAGATATCAATAGGGAATAGAAATGGAGATATCCCAGCAGATGGAAAGACATGCAAACACAGACAGAAAGTGACAAAGAGGTGCCACTGAGGAGACAGATAGCAACAAGGAAATCCGCCGCAAAATCAACGGGAAGAATACAGACAGAGACAGACAGAAAGATCGGCAAAAAGAGGGGAGAGGCAAAAGAAAAAGAGAGAGGAGAGACAAAGAGAGACAGGAAGAAAGGCTCAAACAGAAACTCAAAGACAAAAGAGGGAGACAGAAAAGGAGACAGAGAGATAGGAGAGACAGAAAGAGACAAGTGACCGACAAACCCTCAAAGTCATAGTCCGATATGTCAAGCAACCCGCAGTGCAGCGCAATGCGAAGAGCTTCCTGCAAAGCATAAACCCTAAACCCTAAACCTAAACCGTAAGCCCTAAGCCCTATGCCCTAGTGTTGGGTGTTTTGACAAGGCAGTGTATTAGGGTTTCGGGCTGCATGTGGGATATTCCATAGGGTTAAAAGATGCCTGAGGGAGGAGGGTTTTGAGTTCTCTGTCTTCAGGATGTTTTGGATCAAGAGAGGGAATTTTGGCTTTCTCTCCAGCTTCGTAAATCTCCGCGTCTTTCGTAATTTTGGTGCTGCAAAGAGGCAGAGTGGAATCTGGCAACTTGGGATAACGCAGCAACCCCATACGCCAGCCTGTAGTGTAAATGTTCAACAATTCCTTCGTTGGCAGACGCGCGTATTGCTGCCACAATTCGTCTCGATAAGCCAACAAATCGTCGCAAGCAGAAGCCATCTAAATCAACACAAACACGAATGCATCCAGCAGCACCACCAAATACACCAGCCGCAACAAATGTTGCAGCAGCAGCACCACATGTTGCGGCAGCAGCACCACATGTTGCAGCAGCAGCACCACATGTTGCAGCAGCAGCAAATGTTGCAACAGCAACGAATGCAACCTCACCACCAAATGCAGCGGCAGCAGCAAATACAGCAACAGCAGCAAAAGCAGAAGCAGCCCCACCGAATGCAGCAGAGACACCTAATTGGGGCTTGCGGCAGCAGAAGCAGTCGAAGCAGGAGTAGCAGCAGCAACATGCAAAGCCCTAAACTCTTAAACCCCTAAACCCTAAACCTTAAACCCCACCTCATTAGAATCAAATCCGTGATTTTTCAGAAGCTCAAGCGCCTCTAATCTGTCAATTGTCGGAAAATTCTCCATCAACGTCAAGTGCAACAACGCTGCCAGGGCCTAAATGCACAAACCCTAAACCCTGAACCCGAAACCCTAAACCCTAAGATGCAGCGGTGATGGGCTATTGGCAGCAACGGATTATTAGTCGGACTTCAAAAAAAAATCTAGCATTTTGCAGGTGCTAGGGTTTAGGGTGTATTGTGTGGGCTTGCCCTGGGTTTCGATTTCACTTGTTTGACAGCAAGCAGGAGGTTCTTGTTGATGTTTCCTCTGGGGAGTGGGAGGAGCATGAGCCTCCTGACGGTGACACTTTTCTCGTCCGTCTCTGTCTCCGCCTCTCCTTGCAAACCCTCTTCACCTCCTGCCCCAACTAGTTTTACTGCCAGCCTGTGCATTTCAATCTGAGGGTCTCGCAGCCCCAAACGCCAGTGACGGCGACCCAAACTGTCTCTTCCTTCTTGAGCTGTATTGTCAACGCTGCAGCAGCAACAGAGGGAGCAGCAGCAGCAGCAGAAGAAGCTGTAGCAGAAGCAGAAACCATGAAGCAGCAGCAGCTGCAGGGAGAGCAGAAGCAGCAGTAACAGCAGTTATAGCAGCAGCAACAAATACAGCAGCAGCAGCAGCAGGTATAGCAACAGGAAAGCAGCAGCAGGAGAAGGAGACAGACGCAAGAATGTCTCTTTTCTTCTCAAGCGCCGCTGCCTCGTCACGATGCTTCAAACGAAATTCAGAAACTTGATGGCGAGCCGAACGAAGGACATCCACAATTTTTGCAAACCATTTGTACCGATGGCGCATGCGACGCACCACTCTGAACAACCACATCCATACACCCCAAGCCCTAAACCCTAAACCTTAAACTCTAAACCTTAAACCCTAAACCCTAACCCTAAACCCTCGACGCACCCAGTCGCAATCAGAACGGCGGTGACGTGCAGAGGAATGGTCAGCAACACGCCAACCAGTCCAATCCATCCCAAGACCTGCAGCACAAACCCTAAACCCTAAATCCTGAATCCTAAACCCTAAATCCTATAACCGAATGAAGGGAGTATGTCTAGCGTTTAACGTCTAGGAAGTACAGACCTCCGTTACGTAGAATTCCGGGTAGGTGTTTGAATAAAACGCAACCCCAAACAACACCAAAGAAGCCGTCAAAGAATACCTGCAGCAGCAGCAACAGTAGCAGCAGCAGTAACAGTAGCAGCGGCAGCGTATGGATGGGCATTAGCAGGAGTTGCAGCTTCGGGCACATCAGAAGCAGGAAACGCCAGGGCAACAGCAGCATCAAAAGTAGCAACAACAGCTGCTGCAGCAGCACCAACTTCACGTGCAGCAGCTGTGCGTCTCACTCTGCTGATCGCTTGGCGACCATGTGCCTTTGCTTTGTATATATGGGCAGGCTGCACGCACAGGGAAAACGCCAACACACAGCTAGCTGTAGGAGCACGGCTAGGTAGCTAGCTGGCTGTGTACGCATGGCTAGCAAAGCTGCTAGTAGCTGGCTAGCCAAAAAACAGCCGTATTATCGCTGGCTAGCTAGCAAGAAGGAAACCGTCTTTCTGGAAACGGCATCGCCAGCCAGCTTGCTGCTAACTGGCTGGCTGGGAGGCTAGCTAGCTAGCTAGCTAGCAGCAAACAACAGCACCTCAAGTGCAGCACCGCGTAAGCCACAACGATGTCAACAATCGCCAAGACCTGCGTGCTGGAGACAGAATTGCTGACAAGGCTGGAGGCGAGGGAGCTCGTGCCTGTCTCTTCATCGAGAGTCACAAGGTTAAACGTGGAATTCGTAGACACCGCAACGGCCAGCTGAACCAGGTGTACAGACAACTGCTGGTAAAAATACCACCAGTAATAATTATTCGTAAACCCCGACACCAACCAACCGGCCGTCAGAGGATGCCTGAGACACGCCACACAACCACAACCAATTACTTAGGTACTTAGGGTTTAGGGTTTAGCGACTACTTAGAGTAGCCACTTTGGCTGTTTCTTCCTCAAAATTGCCTCAGTTCCATTCACCTTTGTCTCCACATGCACACGACCACAGGGTTTAGGGTTTAGCAAGCACTTTGGGTTTAGCAGCTTTTTAGAATTTAGGGTTTAAGGCATTACAAGCTTTCCAAGAGTTTAGGGTTTAGGGTTTAGGGTTACTCCTCAAGCAGACTGGCGCCTCCTCTTTTTCCGCAGTGCAGCAACGCCAGTTCGATAAGGGGCACAATGACCAGCCAAACAATCAGCATGGTTAACGCTAGGTGTCTCCAGCTAGCAGAGGAGAGAGCAACCGAATTGTCTAGCAGCACGTGCGTGTATACAGGCTGCTGCTGAGGTGAGGCGCGCGTGCACAAGCCCCACAACAACAACCTGAATAACACGCAAAGCTTTCCGTTTCAGGGATTGGAACCTCGTCCAACAGCAACAGCAGCAGCAGCAGCAATGACAGCAGTAACAGCAACAACAACAGCAGCAGCAGGCTTACTCTGCAACCTCGACAATGAAGAGATGGTGGAGGACCACCCACGAGCCAATTACCCAATTCGTTAGCCTCCATTTTCTCTGCTTTTTATCTGGTTCTGTTTTCTTTGCTACCGCTTCTTTTTTCTCCACCGCCTTGTCTTCAGCGGCAGCAGCAGGAGGACTAGGGGAAGCAGAGCCTTTCAAATTCTTTTTCTGCACCTTTTCCTCTGAATGCGGTTGCTGCTGCTGCTGCGCCGCTCCAGGAGAAACTCCAGGGCTTCGGGAGTTTGTTTCTGCTGCTGCAGGAGGTACAGCGGAAACAACAGGGTCTTCCTTAAACGCCACTGCTGGTGTCCCCAGCTGCTGCTGCTTCTGCTGCCCTCCTGCATTCTGGGCTCCTGCTGCTGCTCTTGCTGGTCTTGCCGGCTCTGCTTTTGCTGCTGCTGCTTTTGCTGCTGCTGCTTTTGCTGCTCTTGCTGGCTCTGCTGATGCTGCTGCAGACGCAGGCTTAAGATCTGTCAGGCTCATAGCTTTGGGAAGGAGACGCTCCCGCTCACGCCGTATTATCTCAGCTGCGACATAAACCCAAACCCCAAACCCTAAACCCTAGAGCGGCATGTTTGCATTTGGTCAGTTTACGGTTGTGGTTTAGGATTTAGGGCTTAGGGTTTAGGGCCTGACCGATCTCGGGTGTATTTAGACTAGGGTTTTTGTAAGCATCGTGTTGAATCTGATATTCCTCTCCCTGTTCTTGTTCCGCGGCGGCTGCCCGTTTGTGAAACGCATGCAGGCAAAGCCCCAAAATAAACGCAAAAGGAATAAGGAAGAAAGGGAAGAATGAGACAATTGCCACCTGAAATTTGACCTGGGCTGTCCAGTCAGGGGTCTGCAGAGACACCAAGGAGACAGCAGCTAGCAGCAAAGAAGAGATGCGCTGCAGAAAAGGGACAGCAGAGGCGAGGCCCTCGCAAGCAAACTTTTGGCAGCTGATGCGGAGACAGCTAATTACTGCAGACAAACTGTCTCCGTCTGTCTCCTGTCTCCTTTTCCAGATAGGTGGCTACTTGCGAACACAGACAGAAACAAAGAGAGAAAAAGAGACAGAGAGACGGAGGGAGAGAGACAGAAGGAGAGACAGAAAGAGAGCCAGAAGGAGAGGCAGAAAGAGACACAGAAAAAGAGACAGATGGAGAGACAGAAAGAGAGACAAGAGAAACAGTGGGAGACAAAGGCAAAAAAACACACAGAAAGCTTGCAGCAACAGCAGAGACTCTCAAAGAACATTCAGAGACAGAGACATTTAGAGAGAGGCAGACAGGGACAGAAAGAGACCCAGAGAGAAACAGGCAAACAGAGAACAAGAAAGACAGCTGGCAGAGACAAAAGCACAGAAAGACAGAGAGAAAGGGGGGACGGAAGGAGACGGAAAGAGGGAGAAAAGAGACAGGGAACAACGATCAGGGAAGACCTCCGCGGGTTTTATTTACTTGGTACATGCACTGCAGCATTTGGCTCAGAGGAATTCCAAGAGAGAAAACTGCCAGAGCATCCCAAGCTTTCATCCTTCCTTTATCCCGCAAAAAGACGCTGGAAAGAAAACAGACAGCAAAAGGAAAACACTTTTCAACCCCGATTCATACCCACCAAGCCCCAGTAAACCCTAGTAAATGCTAGTAAACCCTAGGAAGCCCTAGTAACCCCAGTAAGCCCTATTAAACCCTAGTAGCCCTAACAAACCCTAATAAACCCTAGTAAACCCTAGTAAAACTTTGTAAGGATGTGGAATGCCTGACCTGACGTTAGAGGCCATCTGCCAGAAGTAGCAAATGCTTCTGAGGGTGGAGACGAGCTGGGAATCGTCTCCCAAGATAATGGCCCGGCGGACCCACCAAAGAGAGACAGCAGCAACGGCAAGTGTCAGAAGCAGGAAGAGAAGAGGCACAATGTACTGAAGCACGCCGCATGCAAGGCAGCCCCGCGTCGCCGGGAATAGGAAGCGACTGCTGTACCCCGCATCGCACTGACACACACAAAGACACAGAGACACAGAGACAGAAAGATGGAGACATATAGAGAAAATAAAGAGATAAAGACAAAGACACAGAGACAGAGAGATAGATAGAGAAAGAGACAGAGACACAGAGACAGAGAAAGATAGAGACGGAGAGAGACAGAGAGACAAAGAAAGGTAGAGACAGACACACAGAGGGATAGACACAGCGACACACAGAGAGAGAGATAGAGACAGAGACGCAGAAAGACACTTGCGCGCTGTAGGCGGAGATATTGCAGAAACAGAAAGAAACAAAGATATAGACCAAGAAAGAGAGACAGAAAGAGACAAGAAAGAGACACAACAATAAACACAGCAAAAGACAAAAAGAAACACTAAAAAAGGCACAAAAAGACGCACGAAAAGAGACATACAAAGAGAGACACAGAGCGACAGAAAAGGAGACAGAAAAAGACTCAGAAAGAGACTCAGAAAGAGACTCAGAAAGAGACAGAGAAGGAGAGACACAGAGAACCAGAAATGGGGGCGGAAAGCGAAACACAGAGACAGAAACAGGGACGCAGAGAGAAATAGAACGAGAGAGACAGAGTGCCAAAAAGCGAGACGCACAGACGGGTGGAAGGGGAGACAGAATAAGAGACAGACAGAGACAGACACACACACAGAAAGGACAGCGAGAGACTGAAGAAGAGACAGAAAGAAACATAGAAAGAGAAAGACGAAAAGAGAAAGAGTCTCACGCTAGAGCAGAATACGCCAGATGTCCCTTCAGCGCAGGGTGCCGTTTTGTCTCCAGTGCACTTTTCTCCCCTGGTGCATTTGTATCTGAAAGTGAGTTTCTCAGTGTCTCCTTTGATCTCGTTGCAATAAGGATGGGCAGAGGTTTCGGCGCTGCAGAGAAATTCCCAGGTCCAAAAGCCCCCTTCATTCGCAGATTTGCGCTGGCACCACTCGAAGAGTGGCTTGCAGGGGACACAACCGCCTGAGGCAGAAGGCTTTGTCCCTGCATGCAGACGGAGACACAGAAAAGGCCGCTAGCAAGCTGCGGCCAATCCAAACCCCACACAAATGCCACGCTAACCAACGCCCTCGCTAGCTGACTTGCTGGCTAGCTGGCTATCCAGCCTTACCCGGCATGCAGAAGCAGTTGCTTGCCGATGTCTCTCCGCTTGCCGCAGTTGCTACAGTAGCAGAAGTACCACAAACAGCATGCAGCATTCCAGCAGAAGGCAGCAACAGCAGCAGCATCAGACAGCAGGCAGCAGCAGCAGCAGCAGAAGCACGTACTCATGCTGTCTGGGCACTTCCTGCAGACAGGCGATCTCTCGACGCTCCAAAAACCCGCAGGGCATGCGATGCATGCAAAGGGCCCCACTGAGCCATACGTTGAATAAGAACCTGCAGGGCATGGCTTGCAAGTGTGTTCCTGAAGCAACGCAAAGGCGACGCATTTGTCTTTTTATTACTCCGACTATTTATTTGTTTATTTATTTTTTAAATCTATTTATTTATTTAGTTTGTTTGTTATTTCTTTGGCCTTCTGCCTCGCTTCTAGCTTGTGCCCACACAGCACAGCCCTCACAAGCCTTCCTCCTGTCCCCCCAGCAGCAGCAGCGCAAACAGCTGCGGCAAGGCAATTGACGCAGCAGCAGCACCACCAGCAGCAGAAGCAGTAACAGCAGCAGCACTTACACTGTCAACGTATTCTCCGTTTTCACACGTGGGCTGCGCCACAACAGAACACACGCAGTTGGGGTTTAGGGTTTAGGGTTTATGGGTTAGAATTCAGTGTTTACGGCTTAGGGTTTAGGAGCCCATGTCTCACAAAAGCTACGCCTGCCAAGCGTCGGGGAGCAGCTGCTGAAGTAACAACAGCACTTCTTGCTGCAACCTCTCCAGCAGCAGCCTCTGCTGCTGCATCTCTAAAAAACTCATTTGCTGCTACTACTGCTTTCGCTGGCGTTGCTGCTGCTGCCTTTGCTGCGGCTGCCTTTGCTGCTGCTGCTGTTGCTGCTGCTGCTTGGGGGCGAGGAGAAGGGCCACCCGCCTCCTCAGCCTGCTGCTGCAGTCGAACTGCAAACAGACGGCGAGCCAAAGGCAGCACCGGTTGCTGCTGCTGCTGCTGTTGTTGCTGGTGCTGTTGTTGCTGTTGCTGCTGCTGGAGAGGGAGTGCTCCTTTGAGCCTCAGGGCTGTCGTGTGCGCTGCTGGTGTTGCAGCAGCAGCACCACGCCCGCTGTGAGTTGCTGCTGACAGCAGCAGCAGCACCAGCAGCAGGGGCTGCCGCATTAGAGAGGCCCCTGCTGCTGCTGTTGCTGCTGCTGTTGCTGGGCCTGCTGCTAGCTAAACATTGAAAATGCAGCAGCTCTGGGGTTCCCGCAGCAGCAGCTGCTGCAGCTGGGTGATGTCTTGTTTAAAGTTTATGGGCAGCTCTTTTGGTCCTGCAGTTGCGGTCTCCTTGTTTGTGGCTGTGCGCAGCAGAGAAGCTTATTACTGGTGTTGCTGCATGTGATCATTCGTAAGCCTCTTCTGAGGAAACAGTTGTTTAAAAGGAGACAAAAATGCGTTAATTTCTAAGGTTTTTGTTTGTTTTCTGTTAGAATTCTTTAAATTCAATTAAATATACCGCAGACAGCCAAGGCCTGCTGCTGCTGCTGGCATGCCTGTGTTGCTGAGCCCGCTGGTCGCTCTGGTGTATGGGTAGGTGTGTCTGTCTCCGTTAGTTGTGCATCTGCTGCTTGTTGCCTCAGAGACAACTTTGTTTTTTATTTCTGCAGCGCATGCGTTCCTCTGCGGCGCCCCACGCTGCCGACTGGAGCAGCAAGGTCTCGTGTTAATTCTAAAAAAGAGAGACAGAGCGAGGAAACAGAGAGAGAAAACAGAGATACAGAGAGAGGAGCCAGAGAGAGAGCAGCATAATAGCCTCACTAAGGTCTCACAAGCTCAGCAGGTAGCTCGGGACTAGTAGGGTTCTCTGAGGTTGAGGCTTCCTGTGGGTGAAGCCAAGCGGCCAGAGGTGCCGAGGCCCTCAAGGGGCAGCTAGCCAGCAGGAGAGGGGAGACGGTTGGATCTCAAGAGACAATCCAGGAGACGGGCTGCTGCTCCTCGCATGCAGAGGCAAAAACCTTAAGTCGAGGCAACCCCTAACTAACAACCATGTGAGAAACAAACCCTATCCACTTAGAAAGACAAACCATATCCCAACCTCACGCCTCACCATGCTGCTAATGACACTCATAGAGAGACAGACGGAGACCTGCTGCTGTCTCCTATTGCCTGCCTCCACCGCTTGCTGCTGTCTCTAAACTGCAGAAAGTGTCTCTGGATCGACAAAAAAGTGCCAGGGCAAGAGATCCAACGGAGGCAACCCCAACAAAACCAAACGGCATTCTCAGAGAACGCTAAAGACCTTAGGGCCTCCAGCCTCAGGCGCAGAGCCAAAATGGATGGCTAGCTATGCTACACGGAGACACGAGACAGAGACACACGAGACAGAGGGGCATCAGACAGAAAGAGACAGGAGGCAGGCCGGCAGGAGACTGCGAGGCTCGACAGTCTGTCTTCTCTTGTGTCCGTTTTCTGTCTACTGTCTCTGTTTTCTGTGTCTTGTCTCCGTCTTTAGCCTCTGCCCGTCCCCTGTCTCTGTCTGTCTCCTATCTCTGTCTATCTTTTGGCTCTGCCTGTCCCCTGTCTCTATCCCCCGTTTTTTTCTCGCTCTTGTCTCTGTATGTCTCCTGTCTCTTGCTCTCTCGTTTCTCTTTCGATGTGCCCTCCAAAACACAAACGCTTTCCTCCCTAAGACTAGCAGCAGCAGCAGCAACAGCTCTTGCTGCTGCTGCAGCAAGAGGTGTTGTTGCTGCTGCGGCGGAGGAGAAGAAAGGGCGTGGGTTCAAAGACATTGAAAACTTTGAGGTGCAAAAAGAGACCCGCGGGTCAAATAAAACAAAAGAAACAAGAAGCAAATTCAAGGAAGGATACAGGGAGACAGACGAACAAACAGAGACAGACAGGCAGACAAAGGCGGACAGACAGACACACAGAGATAAACGCACAGACAGGCAAACACACAGAAACAGACAAGCAGACAGACACAGTGAGATAGACAGAGACAGGCAGACAGACAGACACACAGAGCGAGACACCAAGAAACAAAGGGACAGAGAGACCGAGAAAGCCTTAAGCGGAAGAGGATCTTTGAAGGCGCACGGGCTGCTTCAGCAGGCCCTGCGGTGGCTGGAGGAGAAAGCGCTGGGCGGAGACAGAATCGACTGTCTGTGGGCGAGGGACGCGGGCCAAAGTGTCTCCTATCACCGCCTGCAGCAAAAGACGCAGCAGACACAACAGCCAAAAAACATGTAAGACAACTCCAAGGATAGCTTAACAGCAAGAGAGACGGACACAACAGAGACACCAGAGGGACAACCTAGCAGCAGGAGCAGCAAGAGCAAAAGCAACAGCAGCAGCAGCAGCAACAGCAGCAGGCGCACCTGGACGGCAGCGTTAGTTTTGGCAAGTGTGTTTCTGAGGTTGAAACCTTCTCTGGCAAAGAATCCCGTGAAAAGAGCGGCAAAAAGATCACCGGCACCCCCGATGTATCCCTCTTTCTTTGTGACGGCGAGGCCATACAAGACGTCTGCCGCTTCCAAGGCACTGCCTTGTGCTGCAGTGTCTCCTTTCTCTTCTCCTGTCTCTTCCGCAAGCGGGGCGCAGCGCTGCTGCTCCCGGTGCTTGCGAGAAGCAATGATAAAGAGAGTCTCTTCTCCCTCGTTTTCCTGCTGCGGCTGCTGCTGCTCAGCTGCTGCTGCTGCTGCAAGAGCAGCGCGAGCTTCTGCTGCTGCTGCTCCCTGCAGCTCAACAGAGGTGAGGACAACCACTTCGGGGCCTTTTGCATGCAGCGCCTCAACAGCAGCAAGAATTTCACTCCAACTGTTGAGAGCCACGCAGCGGCTGCTGCTGGCCCTCCACCCAGCCTCCTGCTGCTCCTGTTGCTGCTGCTGTTCCTGCTGCTGCTGATCTTCGTATCCCAGCAGCCAGCCCGCCTCGTACTGGTTGGGAGTGATGACGTCTGCCACAGGCAGCAGTTGGGTGGAGTAGCTGCGGATACACTCCGGCTGTACATACAGCTGGTTGCAGTCGCCCATGACTGGATCGCAGATGTAGAGGGGGGCTCCTAAGGGTCCCATTGTCTCCTTAATGTTTTTGTACCAATTGGCAAAAATGCTTAGCAGCTCAGCACGTCCCACAAATCCAGAGGCAAGGTATTTAAAGGGAGCCTCATAGGGATTGCTGCCTGCAGGAGAAGACAAGGCCTCAATTGCCTTCTTTCCCCCCGAGACACGAGGCCCCTCAAAAACCTCCTTGCCCAAATAACTCAGAATTAAAGACAGCTGCTCCGCCTCTAGCTGAGACCCCTTGTGGCAGAAGAGATCAACAAACTGGCAGGTGTAGATACACCCCACATCCAACCCCAAAGCCTGCAAAGGAAAACTAAAGGCGTCAGCCCCCACGTGGCCCCTCACCACGTGAGACTGCACAGCCAACACACGACCTTTCAAAGTCATTTTTCTGCTGCTGCTGCTGCTGCTGCTGTTGCGGGGTTGGGAAGTATGAAGAAGCTGAGACAACTGCTGTTGTTGTTGTTGTTGTTGTTGTTATTATTATTATTATTATTTATGAAAGGAAAATAAAAGAAAATGCCACAACACGCAAGAAGTAAGCCCAGACAAACCAAGACAAGCCCAGACAAATCGAGACAGAGAGCGACACACACTGGTGCTGCTGCTGCTGCTGCTGCTGCTGGTGCTGTTGCTGTTGAACCTGCAGTTTTGGCAAACACTTAGGGTGGTGTTGGGCTGTTGCTGCTGCTGGAATTGCTGATGCTCAGAGTAGTGTTGCTCTGCTGCTGCTGCTGGGGCTGCAGCTGTTGCCGATACTCTGGGGTAATGCTGCGCTGCTGCTGCTGCTGCTGCAGAGATGAGCAGCAGCAGCAAACACAACAAAAATGCCTTATAGTATTTGTGCTTTAGACAGCCGCTTGACGGCGGTCCCTTGACGCAGAAGGCCATCAGAGTGGGGCCCGTGGTCTACCCAAGGGGCCCCTGGTCTACCCAGGGGCCCCCCGGTGTACCCAGGGGATTTCCCGGTGTACCCAAGGACCCCCTGGTGTGTCCAAAGGGCACCCAGGCCTACCTAAGGACCCCCTCAAGGGCGACTGCTTAAGGGCTTCCACTCCCACGAAACAAAGCCATTGCTGCTACCTTCTCACACCAACAGCAGCAGCAGCGGCTGCTGCTGCTGCTGCAGCAACACTTGTTGCTGCTGCAGCAGCAGCACGTGTCCTAAGGGTTCGCGATGGAGGAAACACTTTTTTGCCTTCTATGCCAACTCTCCCCACCAGCAGCAGCAAAAGAAACAGCAGCACCACGATAAAGAGCAGCAGAAACAGCAGCAGCAGACTCAGCAGCAGCAGGAGAAATGCTGCAGCAGGCCTCATTCCGGCTGCTGCAGAAATCTCTTCTGCGCCTTGGGTGCCCCAGGGTCGCTGCACCCTCTGGGGTGTATCTGCAGCTTCGATGCAGCTGTGCCTCTTCCCTCAATGGAAGCATTCGCAGCAGTAGCATCAGCATCGATGCCAACATCAGCAGCGATAACAGCAGCAGCAGCAGCACGAACAGCAGCAGCAGCAGCAACAGCAGCAGCAGCTTTCTACACCAGCAGCACCACACTGACATCTGCCAGCACGCAGCAGACCTTAGGGCTATTTGCAGGTCAGCTCCGGAAAGCGTTCTCGAAGAGTTGCTTCTGCTGTTGCTGCAGCAGCAAAAGCAGCACCAGCAGCAGGAACTGCATTCGACGGCTACTACTACTGGTGCTGCTGCTGATGTCTCTAAGGGGAAATACAGAAAGAGACAGCTGCTGACGCCAGATGCTGTAGCTGTAGCTGGCAAACCAGCAGCAGCAGCAGCAGCAGCAGAAGCAGCAGCTGAAGCAGAAGCAGCTCGGCTGTCCCCGCACCTGCGTAATGCATTACCCCGCTTGCGTCAGCTGAGAGGCGCAGCAGCAGCAGCAGCAGCAGCAGAAACAGCATTTTTGCTGGGCTGCTATGGACGCCCCTGCAGCAAAGAGACATGGCTGCTGCTGCAGCAGCAAACCTTGCTACTGCTGCAGCAGCAGGACTTCTGCAGCGCAGCAAAAATCTGCCACGGTTATTTAAGCCTTGTGTTCATACACCGCAAACCTCCTGCTGCTGCAGCAGAAGGCTGCCCAACTGCTTCAGCGGCACCGCTGGAATGGGGGAGTGAGGAAGAGGAAGCAGCAACAGAAGCAGCAGCAGCTGCTGCTGCCGCTGCTGAGCTCCCAGCAGCAGCAACAGCAGCAACAACAGCAGCAGCAGCAGCAGGATCTGACGATGAGCAGCTGGCTGCTGCTAGGTTGTTTCTGCAACTGCAGCAGCATGTGCGGCTCAAGGCCGCAGCAACAGCAGCATCCGAGGAAGCAGCAGCAGCAGCAGCAGCAGGTGGCCCTCCTTCTGCAGCAGCAGCAGCAGCAGTAGCACCCCTAACTTGGAGCGATGCCGTGTGGTACTTGAGGCTGATGAGCAGATTCCGCTGCGTCCAAGATCTCAGGCTGACGCAGCAAATTTGCAGCTGGCTTGCACATACAATGCATGCACTGCAGCAGCAGCAGCAGCAACAGCAGCAGCAGCAGCAGCAGGCATCGTTGCTGTTACGTGCGTCTCCGCAGCAGCTGCGGCGCCGCGTTGTGCTGCCCCTCGAGGAGTCTCTTTTGCTGCAGCAACCGCTGCAGCAAGATATGCCACTGCATCAGCAGCAGCAGCAGCAGGTGCTGCTGGATGTAGCAGCAATAATTAGGTGTCTCTCCGAGTGCGTGCATGTTGACGTGCCCCTGCTGTCTGCTGCATGTTTGCTGCTGAAGTGTGGGGCCCCGCTGCTGCCTGCTGCTGCTTGCTGCAGCAGCCTGTATCACTTAGCCTTACTAGGGCACTGCGATCCTGCTGCTGTTGCTGCTGTTGCTGCCCACCTGGTCAGCAGCAGACAGCTTGCTGCTGCTCCTCTGCAGCATGTAGCTTACTTGCTGCTGGCACTGCAGCGGCTGCAGCTGCGTGACGAGGCTCTCCTTGCTGCTTGCTGCGGCAGCTTGCTGCGGCGTGTGGAGCAGCTGCAGCAGCGGCTGCCGCTGCTGCCACTGCATCAGCAGCAGCAGCAGGCAAGGCATTTGATTTCTATTGTCCACTGCCTTGCTGTTAGCGGGACGTGCGATTCGCTGCTGCTGCATCGGCTGCTGCCGCTGCTGCAGCAAGCAGCAACAGCAACAGCATCAGCAGGCTCTGCAGTGTTAGCCTGGCACAGCACCGTACGCATGGGGGCCTGGGTGGGGCCCCTTAGGGGCCTCGTGAAGCAGCGAGTCCTTACTCACCTCCAACAGCAGCAGCAGCAGCAGCAGCAGCAGGGACTGAACACCTCTGCACTGCTTGGTGCAACAACTCTCTGCTATCACCACTTGGGCTTTTACGACGCGCCGCTGCTGCTGCAGCTTGCTGCTGGAGTAGGCCGCGAGCTGCAGCAGCAGCAGCTACAGCGGCTACAACAGCCGCTGCAGCAGCAAACCGAACACGCAGTGCTTATGGCCTCGTTTTTATGGAGAGCTCTCTACGGCCTGCAACACCTAGCAGCAACGCCGAGAGACTTCCCGCAGCAGCAGCAGCAACAACAACAATCATCTGGTGTTGCTGCTGCTGCAGACAGCACCCAAGGAGAGCAGCAGCAACTCGAAGCGCCAAGTTGCAGCAACATCAAGCAGCAGCAGGCGGCTGCAGCAAGGCCAGCTGCACCCAGCAGCAACAGCCGCAGCAGGGAAATGCGTGTGTTTGTGCATTTCAGCAACAGCAGCAGTCCGTTAGTGCGTCATTCCCCTTGGCTAACCGCACCGCTTCCATTGCTGCAGCAGTTGCTGCAGCCGCAGCCGCAGCAGCAGCTCCTACTGCAGCTGCTGCCGATAAGGAAGTGGACACGTAAGAGCAGCAGCTTGCACGAGGAGGTGTTTGCTGCTTTGCCAGAGTCCGTGAGACATTCTTCTCTCTCCGAGGTGCAGGCGGGGCCTTTCGTCATTGACACCATCCTCAAGCCGCAGGAGCTGCTGCTGTGGCAGCAGCAGCAGCAGCAGCAGAAGACGAGGGACAGGAGCAGGGAGAGAAAGGGGACGAGAGAGCAGAGGAAAGCTAACAGCAAAACGCGCTCTGGTGCTGCTGCTGCTACTGCTAGCACCCCGAACCCACGAGCTCCGGGAGAGCCAGCAGCAGCAATAACAGCAGCAGCAACAGCAGCAGAAGCAGGCAACCAGCCAGGAGGAAAGAAGAGTGCAGGTAAAAAAAGACAGAAGAAAAAGCAGAAGCAGCAGAAGCAGCAGCAGCAGCAGCAGCAGTGAGTAGTACTGTGGGGCTTCAACACAGTCGAAGTTTTGGCAAGAAAGACAAACAAATTCGTTTAAGACTTTAAATTCAAAGTGTTTCTCTGTGTAGCTCATAAGACTCGTAGAGAAAAGGGCTGCTGGTGCAGCAGCCCTTTCTGAAAACAGCAAATGGAACTTGCCAGCCGAGCATGACACTGGGCTGTCTCTACACCTGGCAACATCTTATGTGAGGTCTCTATGAACTGTCTGCGGCAGAACCAGCAGCAGCAGCAGTTTCTTGCTGCTCTGGCCCCCTGATGGCGCTCATGCTGACACTGTGGAGTAGAATATCTTTGTGCTGCTGCTGCTGCTGCTGCTGCAACGAGGGAGGCCCTCCGTAGTTTGAAGCGGCAGAAGTGAGATGGCGAGCCCTCCAAGTGATTGGTGTCTTTCTTACAGGGATGCGCTGAGGCCAGTAATGAGGTGCTCCAGCTGCAGCGCAGAGGTACAGCAACAACAGCAGAAAGGCGTGGGGACAAACACACCACACGCATGCAGCAGCAGCAGCCAATAGGCGAGTGCTTATCTGCAGCTAGCTAGTACAGCTAACCATAGCCAGCTGTCTCCTCTTACAAATCATTGGGGACTCTGTACGTCGGAGAGGAGACCCAAAGAGGGCCTCAGCGGAGGCCACCACTGCCACCTGCTCCTGCCGCTGCTGCTGGTACTGCTGCTGCCGCTGTTGCTGCTGGTACTGCTGCTTCAGGTACTGCTGCTGCTGCTGGTACTGCAGCTGGTACTGGTGCTGCTGTTGCAGCTGCTGCTGCAGCTCCTGCTGCTGCTGTTGCAGCTGCTGCTGCAGCTCCTGCTGCTGCTGCTGCTGCAGCTCCTGCTGCTGCTGCAGTTCCTGGCGCTGCTGCAGCTCCTGGCGCTGCTGCTTCTGCTGCTTTAGCTCCTGCTTTTGCTGGTCGGGGGAAACGCTGCACCTGCACATGTTGCTGTTGCACCTAAATCCGCAGCGCTGGCAGTTGTGATTAATTTCCTGCTGCTGCTGCAGTAGGCCTACGGCAACCTTGACGCTGCCACGGAGGGAGTCGATTTCCTGCAGCAGCTGGTGTAGCACTGAAGAGGAGACACAGGGTTTGCTGCTGCAGTGTATCCCTTTCGCTGCAGCAACACACAGAGACACCAGAGATCCCGCTTGCAGCACCTGCAGCAGCAGGACTGGCTGTAAAACCGAATTTTGTTGCTGCTGTTGCTACGTCTGCTAGGTAGCTAGCTAGCTAATGCTGTCATCCCCATAGCAGCAAAACAACTTACGTGCTTTCAGCGGCTGCAGCTCTGGCTGCTGCTGCTGCTGCATATCTGGAGCGTTGAAGTTGCTTGGAGACCAGCAGCACAGGGCAGGCCACATGTCTGTCTGCATATCCGCGTGAAGCTGCTGCTGCGGCGGGCTTTTGAGTTTTGCTGCCTTTATAGGAGACACGACGTTGTGGTTGGTGATGGGGAGGCGCATGGAGACATTGTCAAGCCCAGGAACAAAGCTGCTGCTGCTGCGGTTGCTGCCAAAGGGGATGCCGTGGGCTGACTGCTGCTGCTGTGTCTCCTTCGGTAGGGTGGACAGAAACCGCTGGTGCTGCTGTTGCCGCTCCACTGCTGCTGCTGCTGCTGCTGCTGCTGAGGATTCTGGGCTGTAGGGAACAGGAAGACTGAACGCGCAGGGTTTCCTCCTGCCGTTGCTGCTGCTTGCTCGCAGTTTCTGTACTGGAAGCTGCACAGCAGGGGGCAAGGTAACTCTAACAGGGCTGTCTCCTGGGTGATACAGGGGCTGCTGCAGCAGCAGGAGCTGCTGCTGCTGCAGCTGGGTTTCCCACCAGCGGGGAGAGGAGACAGGCTGTGCCTGCAGGGGCAGATAGCTCCAGGCCTCATTGGATTTGGGAGCAGCAAAAAGGCCTTGCGCAAAATTCTCTTCTCCCTCTTCCGCGTCCTTAGAAAAGCAATTATTAGTTTTTCTTTGTGCAGAAGTGCTGCGGCTGTCTTTTGCTGGGGCGGCAGCAGCGACATCTGCTGCTATTCTGTCTTCTGCTGCTGAGTCTGCTGTTGCTGTGTCTGCTGCTGCAGCACCAGACTCGCTGTTGCTGGTTCTGGACCTCTGCTGCAGGCCAGCAGTTGCCCACGAGAGAATGTCCAACACGTCTCTCTCGGGAAGCTCCTCCAGCACCTTTTTAAGCGTAGAAAGCACTTTTTGCCGGGGCCTCCCTGGGTTCTCTTCCTCGTCAAGGGGCCCCAAGGGGGCTTCCGATGGGGGGTCCTCCATGAGGGGGTGCCCCAAGGGGGCCTCCATGGAGGGACCCTCCAAAGAAGCCTCCAAGGGGGGACTCTCCAAGGCGACCTCCGAGGCGGGGCTCCCCAGGGAGCCCTCCAAGGGGGACCTTTGAGGAGACCGAAAGACGGTAGTCGAGGGAGAGGCGTAGATTGTGCTAGCATCATCTAGGGATGCTGTCAAGGCTCTCTCTTTCTCTGATGAAGAAAGCAACGCCTTTTCTGCTTCAGTACCGTCAACTGTTGCTGCTTGCTGCTGCGTCTGCTGCTTTTGCTGCTGCACAAGCCGATTGTCCAGAGTGTTGCACACAGACAGGCGATGAGATGTGATGCCCTCCCAGTTATGAGGGCCTTCCATGGAGTGTCTGTACACCGGAACACTGAAACGGTTTGGCTGAGACACCTTGGCTGTTATTGCTGCTGCGGCTGCTGCGTAGATCTGCTGCTGATGCTGCAGCTGCTGTTGCTGCAGCAGTGGAGCCGAACCCCAAGGTGTAAACCCCGCTTGATGCAGCGGATATCCCATGTGAGGGTGCTGCACCATCAGCTGCTGTTGGCGCTGCAGCTGCTGCTGTTGCTGCTGCACCACTAGCTGCAGCTGCTGTTGCTGCAGCAGCTGCTGCTGTCTCCACTGATCCATCACGACTCCTCGCTGCGAAATGCAGCCCGGATCAAGAGGAGAAAGACGCGCGGTACAAGAAATGTATCTACTTGCTGTTTGTTGCTGCTGTTGCTGTTGCTGTTGCTGCTGCTGCTGCTGCCAACCGGTGTATGTACTCTTCAAGTTTTGAGGAGCTGCTCTCCCCAATAAGGAGACAGCAGGGTAGCCCCTGTGTAGTGAAATACAAAACAACAAATATAAAAAAAGACAGAAAGATACGAAACGCAGACAGAGACAGACACCAAGAGAGAGGGACAGGGAGAGATGGGCCGACCAGCGGTCCAATACTGTTGCTGCTGGTGCTGCTGGTGCCGCTGCTGCTACTGATGCCGATAAACCCAAATACTACGGTTAAATTTGATGATAAATAAGGAAAGGGACACAGATACACCTCATGCTGCTGCTGCTGCTTGTGGTAGCAGCCCGTGCTGCTGGGCCCCCAGGCTACGGATGCTGCCTTGGTCACGCACACTTATACGGTTTGGGGTTTAGAGGTTTAGGTTTTAGGGTTTAGAGTTTGGACGAAAGCGGCTCCGTTTCTATGGCTAGAAAGCTTTCTATTATTCAGAGTTTATGGCTTATGGTTTAGGGTTTAGGGTTTAGGGTTTAGGGTTTAGGGATTGGAGTTTCGAACATCGAGGGGACAAAGACACACCAGGAGATTGAGAGGGGATGGCAAAGCGTCCTCTAGAGATACACGCTGAAAGGCTCATTTTTAAAACATTTTTGTTCAAAAGTTTTGAAAATATGCCCCGATTTCCAAATATTTTTTTTTGCAATATAGGCGGAGAGGCAATTCCCTTCTCCACTTTGCCCGGCCTTGCTCGCCTATGTTAACTCAGAATTAGGGTTTAGGGTTTAGCGTTAAGCAATTAGAAAACAGCACTGGTTTTTAAAGAGACAATGAGACAGAGCCAACTCTTTCCTTGACCCTTAGGCTGTCCTTGCTGCTGGTGTTTGCTGCTGGTGTCTCGTTTACAAGCTCTTGGACCCTCTTCGAAGGCACAGGCGTTCTATATCCTCCCCCACTGACCTCCACGGAACTGGGCCTCTTTACTAGCTCTGCTTTCTCAATGCAGCTGTCTCCCTACTGGCCCTTCGGTGATATTATTGGGAGTGGTATTGGAGTCGCAGATGCTCTCTCAGTAGCAAAAAACGCCCTCGTCGCACCTCGAGCCTTCTCCCTGTTTAATTCAGGAAGATGGCCTGTAAAAATTTTGAAACCGAATAAGGCTTCGCACCTGCTTCACAATCTTAGCACGTCTGCCGCTTCCGCAATGCCTTGTGTTGTGGCAGGTGCCTTCTCGCTGTGCCGATTTACGATTTGGACGTCTTAAAGTCTAGTTGACAAGTTGTGGCCGCCACTTGACATTAGATTTCTCCCAAGTGGCCTTCATCCCGCACTCAGGCCTTGAGGCCTTGGGGTTTGTCATGGCTTGGGACTTAAGGCCTTGTCCTTAAGGTCTTGGCCTCAACTCCTAATCCCTAAGCCTCAAACTAACCCCAGAAAAAGCAACTCCTTACATTCACTCTAAGCAGCGCTTGGACTAAAAGTGCTGCTGCCTTGGACTTAGCCCGCAATGCACGGAGTGGAGGTCACACAGGCGATCATTCAGGGAGAAAGGGACAAGCTGGTTGGGAGTGGGCGTCAACTCCAGGAGTGGAGCCCAAGCTGGATCCACACGGTGCAAATACATGCAAAATGCAGATTTGGCACAATTTTAAAAAGGGAGTCCCTAGCCACACCAACGGACAGCAGCGGTAAGGGACGTGACACGCTTAAGGAAGAAGCTCTGGAAAACACCTTTTGGAGTGGACTGGAATCGCAGTCCTTACTTTCTACAAGTCCACGACGCATACAAAACTTGCACAAGCCGCCAAAGAACTGAAGTTTATATGCGAGAACCATAAGTGTAATGGTCTCTCAGGTCTTAACTAGGAATCCAATTAGTAAGTAGATTACATAGCATCGCATCGTGTGATTTAAACATGGGGTGGCCTGCAAGGCCCTGTCAGGAGTATTAATAAAGAAAACCGTGTGTCACTTAGGCATACATGTGTGCCCACAGAGCTGGCCTGGGCTTGCATGGGCCTTTCGTTCCTAATCCTGCAGAAATAAAGTTTAAGCCCCACATTACGCCCAGTTAGACGTATGAAAGACTTAGGTTAAAGTTTATTCTGTTACGAGGTTTTATAATAAAAGGAACATAATGTAAAGTAAAAACCAATATGCAACCCAACACTGTACAGATTGTTGGCCCTTTGGGGATCGATGCACAGCCAGGGCTTAGACGCACAACTTATGAGTGCTGATGAAAGACCTAGGAAACACAATCCCCAACGAAAACTCCCTGCCTAGTAATCCATTCATCCGTAAAAGTCTTTAACACTCAAACCCTTCACACGACGCGGTGATAGAGGTAAGGCCAGTAGTTTACGTTCATATGGTCAGCTGTTGCGCTTTTTACTAGTCTCCCCCGTGGTAGGTCTCGTCTTCCATATTCAGCCTGCCTGATTGTCTCTTATTTCCACTCCCAGCAAACTCATCCAAAATTCCGTGCTCTAAGAAACAATCCAAAGTCTGTGCGAGACTCCCGCATGCCTGAACAAAAAGGAATCATGCCATCACAACTTTCACACATTTCCAGCCTGACATAGTACCCTCAACTATGTCAAATGCCAATTTTGGAGTGGCCACACGACCAAAGCTCAAATAAAGCTTGAGAACAAAACGCATTCTCTCTAAAATTAAGTCAAATGAGTTCTGTCTGACACGCGAAGTCACGTTCTCCAGAAAGGATCCCGATCCCGCAAAGGTCCCCAAGACTTTGAGCAAGAGTCGTTCCTTGACCCTTTCTAGCAAGGCCTTGATAAAACCCGCATTCCTATTTAATACCACTACTAAGCAGAACATCGCTAGCTCACAAATCAAGCTTAAAACAAGCCAAACTGAAACAAAGACGGTACATGCTTGAGCAGCAGCCTAGCCTGAGCCCGGATTGTGAGACGATTCATTGCAATTGACCTTCCTTTGACAATGGGGAAAACAAAAATCATATCGAAAATTAAAAGTAGAAGTAAACCAAAACACAAATAAACAATAACTAGGCATCAGTAAGAAAAGACATGCGAACCACACAAGACAAGAATCCCTCCTGCGGTTCCATGCTTACGTGATGTAACCGCAATCTTGTACCATGGGCTATACAAGCCCAAGACTCCAAGACTGATGCAAAGATCAAACACACCTCTCAAAGCCTTAATAACACTTATGCAATAAAGTACTAATTCACTGATTGCCACATGCTAAATCGATGCCGTAACCACCATGAAAGTAATGGGCCTCGTTCATTGGCATATCGCGGATGTCCCTCAACTGTTGGGATGGTGTACCTAGAAAGGTCGTTTTCAATTCGAGGGCGTTGGTAACATCTGATAGGTGATTTATTGCTTGAATCGGAGGCGTTCACCTCACTCCCTTTAAGCTTACATAAGCTAAACTAAAACTTGCATGGAACAGGCGTGGGCTTTGACTTAGCCTCATTCGTGGGTGTAGTGAAGTTCACTACATTCCTGGTTATCCATCGTTATGGCATATGAGGCTGGGAGGTCTCCTACCACACTTTGTTGCTTTTGCCTCACAACAACTGTCATTCTTCTGTAATGAATTGATAACTAGATCTGAAAGAGTTACGGCTGGCAGGAAATACACGCTATCAAGTGACAACTCTGGGAGCGTGAGCAAGGTCTACATCAAAAACTCTGGCAATGGCTAGCCCTACAACGCTATCTAAGGGAGGCAGACGACAATCACTCCCTTTGCGAGACCGTAACAAACAACAAATTCAACAACTTAAAGCAGCTGAGGCCACAGTCAGCGAGCTAGAACAACAAGCTCTAGGTGTAACGGTCGTACTTATTCCTCCCCTTAGAGGCCAGAAGTATTAAAGGACCCATATGTGGCCACAAATGTGTAATGGTCATGGCCAGCAGTGCCTGCGACACACGGAGCACGACGCGCCCGTTCGTTTGTGTGCGTCCTGTTGCAATGCTTCCCTCTGCATCCAATTGCATTCCACAATCCATTTGCCATATACGCACTTGCTGAATCAGAGCGGCAATGGCGCGCCGCGTATTGCACGCCCCGCATATCCACTAAGTGCGCAAGCATACTGAAGAATGAAGATGCCCAGCAAACATGAGTTGCACAGGACACAACGCATTTAGCCAAATATGCAGTGCATCCGCTATGCTTGTTCGCGTGCTGAAGCTAGTCGTAATCTGTTTGGACTGAGCTAGGCTGATTAGAAGACTAAGACCTTAAACATGAAACCATACTCAAAAATGATCAGTCCCCAAAGAAATTCCCCAGCAAAAGCTTTTTTATTAAAGCCATGATGGCCAAGTACAGCTAAGTGGCGAGGGGATGCGACAAAGGTGCAGCCAGCCCCCAAGGTAGACATACTCGTATCGAACATAGAATCCAAGGAGCTGGGCAACTGATCTTCACAAACACAAGCATAACCGTTTCACTAGGTCATCACTTAATGAAATTCTAAATTATAGCTAACAGATAAACACTACAATGCCGAACACGCGTGTTAACATGCTACAGTAGTAAAAGGGCTTGAAGACTTCTTGACGAGACTGGTCCACACAAAACTTCCAAAGAAAACTTGAAATTACACAGCGCGACAAACTTAAATTCAAACGGGAATTAAAAAATATAGGAACTATTTTACAAGCCACAGACTGGGCACAAATACATGTAGAGTACATTTCTAAAAGGAAAGAACAAGGCATAGGAGTCAGTGGTGCCGATCGTTCAATCCCTAACCAGGAATCGGGACTAAACGACAGAGAGTACCGATCAAACCTCTTGGCATATTAACATGCATAACGCTTGTTTCTATGTGGTACATGGGCTGAGTTTCGGGGAGGACTAGTAAAGAATGAGTATTATTCATCCTTGGCATGCCGCTAGTAGCTTTATGCTTGCATGTGAGGCTTTCACAGGAACCTAAAACTTTGAAGTTACATCGAAAAAATTACTTTTTGTTTGTTTTTAAATTGGGAATAGCAAACTTTATGCATGAAACTCTTCTGATACAAAGTGTTGGAGCAGCCAGATTTTCGCTCTTGTTTTGAAAATGAAGATACTGTATAAATTGGTTCCTCTTTTCTCCAACCACCTAGTTAATGGGCTTCAAAATAAAGCAGTCGGTCCCACCACAATACTCGACGAATCTTTTTCACTTTTCCAACTCAACACTGAAACAGCTTTGCAAAGTACTGTGGAGATCAGCGCTGCGGAAACTTCTGTGGAGCATGAAGCAGAAGAAATTTTGCAAGATGCTGTAGACAACAATAACACAGAAACTCTTTTACAGAACCGCATGAAATATATGCTTCTTGTTGCCATCCTTGCACTACTTTTGGCCTCCACATTCTACACAATACACTCCACCAAACAAGTGAGTCTCATCGATGGCACAATCCACCTCCAGCTGCTTAACCGTTTTGTGTTGCTTATTTTTTTGGAACGGCCAAAGTCATGGAAACGCTTAAAACTGCAGAGGTAAATTTTGACAAACAACCACGGCTCAACTTATTTGCCTGAGGTGTCCGCATTAATGTACCACGCAAAACGCTGTTGAACAGTCAAAATTCAGGGGTTATGATGGTTGTATTTTAAGGCGCTTTGTTACTCTGCGGTTGCCATTGCCGAAGAGGGTTGCATACCTTATTTTGGTGATACCTCGGTATTGAGCCGACGTTTGTGTTGAAGGTTAAGGGAGTACGGTAGAGGAAGTTAAGGTGATATAAAGGTTATCCTTATTGTTTGGGCAGCACTTTTATCACATACGAAGACAGTGCGTTATTACACATCTTTGTAAATACTTGTGATAGACTGGATGCCTAGCGGGACCGTGTATATAGTTAGCTAGTGCTTTGTCTATTCCGTTGTTCACAATGGAAGGCTTGGAGACGGTGGTTGTCATTTGACGAGCTTTGTTTCTGCGTTATGTCACTGTTGGAGGAATGGGGTTGCATCTAATATTTGGGTGGTATTGAGTTGACGTCTGTTGAGGGTTAGGGGAGTGCGATAGAGCATGTCAGGGTGTTAGAAAGCGCGATGGGTGTTGTGTGAGCACCACCGTTGTTAGGGCCAGTGCGTTATTAAACGTGCCTCAGCGATTATCCGGCGGATTGCCTCAGCAAGTGAGCCCCACGCTCCACATAATTCAGGCTTTTAAGATGCGGTTCCTGCGGTGTTCTGTTGTGTGAGGCCGTTAAGCACAAATGCTCCGCATTACCACTGTCCGTTGTGATCCTTCCACTGTAGCTTTTATCTCGAGAACAGGATGCTGATGCCCACCATTCCCTGTCTACGGCGAAGTTGCATTGAACACACTCGCAGGGTCACGCCTACCAAGCTGAAGAAACATGGATGACCCCCCAATTCGACATGTGAGTTTCTGGAGCGTTTCCGATGCCGTGCTTGCCATAATGTTGGCAGCTACGAGCATTGTATTAGTATCGTGGACTCTGCCGGTGCGTTGTTGGCTTCAACATGTGTAACCTGCGTGCGCCTTGAGCCACAACACAGGGGAATTTGGTCTTCTGATTCATTTTCTTTTTTCCTTAATTTCCCTAAATGGATTTGACGTGCTGTTCAGCAGACAGCTCGCATATTAGAGATAACAATGAACGCCCTTCCGACAGGCGTGAAATTCTGCAACGTAGTTCGCATGAATCTTGTACGCTTGGCTCTTTTGGCTCTAGTGCTGTAGGCGCTTTGGTCAGTTGGCGAACCTACAAGAAAAAAAACTAGCGGGGCGATCTGAGTGGTTTCCTGATGACTACGGTGTGTGCTGAACGGTTTGGGTTGCCATAGAGAGTATGTGGCTGGCGCTAGCATGTGTGATTCAGCGGTTGAAGCTAGCTTTGATGGCACTGCGTGGCGATGCCAAAATTGTTGGTAAAAAGTGTTTGCTGTTGGCTTGATATGCCAGCACTTTGTAGATAGACAGCTGAACTGGTAGTAGCAGCCCTTCAGGTAGCTGCGGC
>NPHX01000216.1:486762-542414 GCA_002271815.1 Eimeria falciformis | reverse complement strand
GCAGCAGCAGCAGCAGCAGCAGCAGCAGCAGCAGCTCCTACTGCTGCTGCTGCTTTGCTGCCCCCCTGCAACGTTTGGTGTTTGAATTCTGTGCATGGAAAGTTGTACTAATTTTCTGCCTGTATTCTTTTCTTTTTCTTTAGTGTCTCCTCAGCTGGTGCTGTTTGGGGTGGACTAGCGTCTGCTGCTGTTGGTGTTGCTGCTGCTGCTGCTGCGGTGGCTGCTGATCTGGCTGCTGCTGCGGAAGAGCAGGGGATTCTTTCCTTCTGTCTCTGGGGCGTCTCTCCACTTCAAGTGTTAATTATTGTCTCTTTTCCTGTGAGCTTTTGCTGCATTTTGCGAGCCCACAAGCAGCAGGGCTTAGTCTCGGGGGGCCCCTGTTGCTGTGCAGGGAGCGAGGGGCCCTCTCTCTCCCCCTCATAAGCCCTAAACCCTCAGCTCTAAACCCTAAACCCCCAGCCTTTAACCCTAAACCCTCGGGCGAGTAGCGGCAGCAGGGCGACGAGCTCTGCAGTGGGCTTCCATCTTGCTACTGCTGCTGCTGCTGCTGCTGCTGCTGCTGCTGCTGGGGTGTATGCGCAACCCCACGGGCCAGAGAAGCCTTGGGAAGGGCAGAGAGGTTCTGGGCATTAGAGGGGCCTCTCTTGAGGGCCCCTACACAGTGGGGGCCCCTAGAGAACAGGGACCCCCAGACAGGGGGGCCCCTCCCCGTGCCTCTGTTGCGCTGCCTGGCAGCAGCAGAGGGAGCTGCAGCGTTGATATGCTGCTGGGGTTTGGGAGGCTGAAGGTGGCTGCTTTGGGGCTGTCTGTAAGTGTCTCCTTTTGCTGCTGTCTGCATTTGCTGCTGTCTCCTCAGGCCTCAGACTTGAAGGGTTGCCAAGATGGAGCGGCGAGTGGCTGAGCGGCGCTCAAACTTTAAAAAGAATTTTGAGGATCCTCGCAGGAAGAGAGAGGACCTTCAGGTTAGCATTTGTTCTGTCTGTCTCTTTCTGTCTTCTGTCTCCTTTTGTCTCTTTTTGTCTGTCTCCTGTGGTCTGTCTCCCCTTTGTCTCATTCTATTTGTCTCCTTCCTTCTGTCTGTCTCTGTCTGTCTCTGTCTCCTTTTGTCTGTCCCTTTCTGTCTCCTCCTGTCTGTCTCTTTGTGTCTCGGTCTCCTGTCTCTTTCTGTCTCTGTCTCTTTCTGTGTGTCTCCTTTGCCTTTCTCTGTCTGTTCTTCTCTTGTCTCTTTTGATTTCTTTATTAAATTCAAAGGGCCTTGAGAATTTATTGGTTTGTTGTGTTGCTGCCACCGTGGGCCTCTTTCTATGTGGCCTCTCCGTGGGCTTATGTCTGCCCAGCAGCGTGGTGCTGCAAAAAAGAGACAGTTGCTGCAGCAGAGAGAGACAGTTGCTGCAACAGAGAGAAACAGCTGCTGCAGCAGAGAGAGACAGTTGCTGCAGCAGAGAGAGACAGTTGCTGCAGAAAGGAGACACTTGCTGCAGAAAGGAGACACTTGTGTCTTGTGTTTTTTCAGGTGCAAATTCGAAAGACCCACAGAGAGCAAAACCTCGCAAAGAAACGTGCTGAGGCTCTGGGCGAGGCTGAGGCTGCGGGGGCCCCTGCAGCCACGGGGGCCCCTGGGCTCCCAGAGGCCTCACAGGGCAGCAATCTCTTGGACGGAGTTGGGATCGTCGACCTTGGAGGGGAGAGCCTTCAGCAGCTCATGGCTGCCCTTGCTAGCGGCAATCCGGAAGCCGAGCTGCAGGTCAGCGATGGCCTGTCTCCCTTTATACACTTTCTGTCTCTGTAGGTTCTTTGTGCTTCTCTGTGTCTCTCTATTTGTCTCTCTCTGTCTTTCCGCGTCTGCTGTCTTTTCGTCTGTCTCTTTCTAGCCCTCTGGCGCTCCCCTACTGTCCCAGTGTAACTGTCAGCCTGTGCTGTCTCTTCTGTCTCTCCCCTGTCTGTCTTGTCTCTCTTCTGTTTTTTTGTGGCTTTCTGTGCCTCTCTATTTGTCTCTTAGTACATATGCGTCTATTTTATCTGTCTCCATTGCTCTTCACTTATCTCCATTTATCTTCATTTGTCTCCTTGTGTCTCCTTTTGTCTCCTCAGGCCACACAGTTGTTTAGGCGTGCCCTGAGCATTGAGACGAATCCCCCAATCCAGCAGGTTATCGATGCGGGTAGGTGTCTCCTTCTGTCTCTTGTCCCTGCTGTCTCTGTCTCCCTCTGTCTCTCTCTTCGTCTCTCTTTGTCTCTCTGCCTGTCTCTCTCTGTCTCTCTTTGTGTCTCTCTCTGTCTCTCTGTCTGTCTCCTTCCTTCTGTTTGTCTCTCTGTCTCTTTTGCCTGTTGTTCGGGTGTCTGTCTCTTCGTCCTTGTGTCTGTCTCTTCGTCCTTGCTTTCCATTGAGGGTTTGTGGTTTGTGGTTTGTGTGTGGGCAGGGGCTGTGCCCCACTTTGTGCGTTTTCTGTCGATGGGGGATCGGGAGCAGCTTCAGTTTGAGGCAGCCTGGGCCTTGACCAACGTGGCCTCAGGCTCACAGGATCAAACCAAGGTCACCTCAAACACACACACCTCACAGAGACAGATAACAGAGACAGCTAAGAGAGACACCTAAGAGAGACACCTCAGAGAGACACCTCAGAGAGACAGCTAAGAGAGACACCCCACAGAGACACCAAATACACACACCTCACGGAGACACCTGACAGATGCAGAGACAGAAATAGACATAGACAGGTACAGACAGAGACAGAAACAGAGAGAGACAGAGACAGACACAGGGGCGGCTGCGGCAGGCGCCTTTTTTCCTAGAGTGCATTAGGCGCTTTGAAGGGGTTGGGCCAGCCCTTGCTCTAGGGTTTAGGGTTTAGGGTTTAGGGTTTAGGGTTTGGGGTATCTGTGTTTACAGGTGGTGATTGACTGCGGGGCGGTGCCTCGTTTTGTGGAGTTGCTGCGATCCCCGAAGGAGGAGGTTAGAGAGCAGGCCGTGTGGGCGCTGGGCAACATCGCAGGAGACTCGCCGAACTGCAGAAACCTCGTCCTTGATGCCAGTAAATCCTACACCTCTCCCTACCGCATTCCGCCTTTGCAAACACTTATCGACCCTAGGGTTTAGGGTTTAGGGTTTAGGGTTTGGGGTTTGTATGCACAGACGCCCTGCAACCTTTGCTGGAGCAGCTCAACACTCCAGGATCCAAGATCACGATGCTCCGAAATGCAACGTGGACTCTGTGAGGGTTTAGGGTTTAGGGTTTTGTTTGTCCTGCTGCAAGGCTGTCTCTTTTGCTCTTAGTGCTACGAATGTGCATACGGGCATGGTGTTTAGGGTTTAGGGTTTAGGGTTTAGGGTTTAGGGTTGTTCGTTTTGTCTCTCTGTCCGAGCAGATCAAACTTTTGCCGGGGGAAGCCGCCGCCTCTCTTCGAGCGGGTGTCTCCGGCGCTGCAGACACTAGCAGTGTTAATATACTCAGAGGATGTTGAGGTTTGTGGCTGCTTTTCTGTCTGTCTCCGTTTACTGTTTTAACCCCAAGATCTCCTGTTTCCTGATTGCTGCTGCTGCCGCTCTGTCTCTGTCTCCTCTCGATCGATGCTGTTTCTCTGGGTCTCCCTGCTGCTGTTTCCGTCTGGCTGTGGGCCTGGCGTGTCTCTTGGCAGCTCTGCACGGTCTCTTTTTTGTTTTGCTGCTTGCGGTGTCTCTGCTGTCTCTACAGGTTCTGACTGACGCCTGCTGGGCTCTCTCCTATCTCTCGGACGGGCCTAACGACAGAATCGAGGCTGTCCTTCAAGCAGGTGCTGCTCTCTGTCTCCTTTGTCTCTCTCCTGTCTCTTCTTCTGTCTGTCTTCTGTGTCTCTTTCTGTGCCACTCTCTTCCTCTGGCTGCATTTCTTGCTGCGTCTCTTTCTGCCTCTTTCTCTGCCTTTCTGTCTCCCGCCTGTGTCTCTGTCTCTTTATCTGTCTCTGTCTCTTTATCTGCCTCTTTATCTGTTTCTGTTTCAGTCTCTTTATCTTGTTGTTTTCTGCTGTCTCCTTTTGACGATTGCGTTTGTTTTTGTCTCTTGATATTTTTGTCTCCTGAGCTCCTTGATTTCAGCGGTTTATGTTTATTTGTTTTGTTGTTTGTTTCAAATTTATTTGTGTCACTGTTTTTTATTTAATATTTATTTATTTCCAACTTTTAAGTTTGTTCTTTATTCGTTTTGTATTTGTTTGTTTGTTTTTATTAGTTTTACATTTGATCTTTATTTGTTTTGAATTTGTATTAGTTTATTTATGTATATTTTGTTTTATTTATTTATTTGTTTAATTGTTTATTTGTTTAATTAATTATTTATTTGATTATTTATTTATGTATCTATTAATTAATTACTTTATTTATTAATTTAATTATTTAATTAATTATTTGTTTATTAATTTAATTATTGATTTGTTTAGTTATATATTTGTTAATTTGTTTTATTTTGTTTCATTGTTTTTTGCAGCTGTGTGCAACCGTCTAGTTGAATTGCTGGATCATCCGTCGATTCTCGTCCAGACGCCTGCCCTCAGGGCAGTGGGGAACATCGTCACAGGTGCGTTTTGTGTCTCTTTCTGTCTCCTTTTCTGTCTCTTTTTGTGGCATTTGTTCTCGCTTTCCGCGTCTCTTTCTCTCTGTGTCTGTCTGTCTCTCTCTGTCTCTCTGTCTCTATTTCTGTCTCTCTTTTTGTCTCCTCTTTCTGTCTCCTCTCCTGTCTTTTGTAATCTCTTTCTGTGTCTCTTTCTGATTTTTTTGTTTACGGTTTTATTTGTTTATCTACCCCTTTTTTCTTATATGTATTTATTTACTCAATATTTATTTATTATTTATTTATTATTCTTGTTTATTTATGATCCATTTATTCATTTATTGTTTGTATTTTTATGTCTTTATTTATTTATTATTTATGTATTTAATTATATTTAGTGATGTATTTGTTTATTATTTATTTATTTGTTTCAGGAGATGACAAGCAGACGCAGGTGGTGTTGACATGCGGGGCGGTGCCGAAGCTCTTAAATCTTTTGGCTTCCAACAGAAAAACTGTTCAAAAAGAAGCGTGCTGGACCATCTCCAATATCACCGCCGGTTCGCTGCTGCTGCTGCTGCTGCTGCTGCTGCTTTGCTGCTGCTTTGCTGCTGCTGCTGCTGCTGCTGAGCTTGGGTGTTTGTTGGATTTGAGGCTGCCTGCAATTGTGTGGGCTGGGTTCCAAGTGCCTCTTTCTCTGTCTTCTGTTTCTCTGTCTCATCCTCTGCATGCATGGAGACATACATGCCTTCGAACTGTGTGATATTCCTGTCTGTCTCCTGCCTCTTTCCTGTATTATTTTGTCTGTCTCCTCCTGTCTCCTGTCTCCTCAGGGAATCGTGATCAGATTCAGGAGGTGATTGATGGAGGTGTTATCCCCGCTCTCCTCCACCTCCTGAGAACCGCAGATTTCGATACAAAGAAAGAAGCAGCCTGGGCCGTCAGCAACGCCGTCAGCGGAGGCTCAGATACACAGGTCTGCTGCTGCGCTGCTGCTGCTACCTTGCTGCTGCTGCTTTGCTGCTGCTGCTGCTGCCTTGCTGCTGCTCTTGTTTCTTTGCCTTCATATGGTGTCTGCGCGTTCTTCCGGGGTTCGACCCTCGCTCTGCCTCTTCTGTCTCCTCTGCTATCTCTTCTGTCTGTGTTTGTTTTGTTTGTGTCACCGGCCTGCCGACGTGGCAAGGACACCCTGGGTCTCCGCTTGTCTTTCCGTTTCTGTCTCTATCTCCTTTTGTTTCTTCGTCTCTGTCTCTGTCTCTCTTTGTCTCTGTTTCCTCTCTTGTGTATCTGTCTCCTTTGCTGTGTTTTGTGTCTCTGCAGATAGAGTTGTTGGTGCGCATGGGTTGCGTGCCGCCTCTCTGTGAGCTTCTCTCCTGCATGGACAGCAAGATAGTCATAGTGTCTCTCGAGGCAATTCAAGCAATCCTCCGCATCGGCAAGAAGATCAAGGAGACAGAAGGTCTCCCCTCAAATCCCTTCGCTGACCTTATCGACCAGGCAGACGGAACTTCGGCTCTGGAGAAACTGCAAGACAGCAGCAACGAGGCCATCTTTAAGAAGGTAGGGTTTTTTGCTGTTGCTGTCTCTTTTCTGCTGTCTCCTTGCTGCTGCTCGTTTGCTGCTGCTGTCTCCGTGCTGCTGCTCATTTGCTGCTGCTGATTTGCGGCTGTCCGCTTGCTGCTGTGTCCTTGCTGCTGCCGTCTCTTTGCTGCTGTCTCCTTGCTGCTGTCCCTTCTGCTGCTGCTGTCTCTGTTTGGTGGTTTGCGAGTTTTGTTTTGTGTGGGCTGTGTCCGCACCTTTGTCTCAGCTGGCAGCAAGTTTTTTATTTATTTATTTTGTTTATTTGTATATTTATTTGTATATTTATTTGTATATTTATTTATTTATGTGTTTATTTGTTTGTTCGTTTCCTTATTATCATTATTTATTTGTTTTTTAATGTATTTCCTATTTAGTTTTATCATTTATTAAATTATTTATTTAATGCATTTATATATTTATTTATTTATTTACTCGTATATTTATTTATTTGTTTATTTATTATATGTTTATTAATTTCTTATTTGTTTGTTTGTTGTGGGTTTAGGTGTACCACATCATCTCTACTTACTTTCCTTATGAAGAGGAAGAAGAGGCCGTCGCTGCTGACATTGAGGGCCCTGGGGCCCCCGGCGAGGCCTCAGGCTTTGGCGCTGCGGCCCCCCAAGGTGGATTTCACTTTGGGTAGCTTGCTGCAGCAGCAGCAGCAGCAGCAGCAGCAAGAGCAGCAGCAGCAGCAAGAGCAGCAGCAGCAGCAAGAGCAGCAGCAGGGACCAGAACGGAGACAGCAAGGGGTTGTCTTATATGTATGTTAGGGTGAGGAGACAGCAAGCGGAGACAGAAACTTTGTTGCTGCCTTCTCTCTATGCGGGCTGTAGAGACACCCCAGCCCTTAGGGGCCCTGCAACCTCCCGGGTGTCTCCTTCTGTGCGAGTGCCGATTTCAACGAAATGCCAGAGAGAGACGGGATCGGAATCGCTCTATTTCTTGTTTCTTTTAGAGAGGGCCGCTCCCCGCTTCTCTCTGCTGCTGCTGCTGAGGGGATGCAGAGACACCCGAACGGTCGAAAGGGACAGCAGCAACTTTGCTGCAGCTAATCATTACACACAGGGGCTTAGGGTTAAGGGTTTAGGGTTTAGGGTTTAGGGTTTAGTGTTGGCAGGTGTTTCTCATGGATATGGCTGGTGCCCTGAGCCGCTAGTCCCTAAGGCTGTCTCTGCTGCTGCTGCTGCTGCTGCTGCAGCGATGTGGATTATGGCTGTCTGTTAATTGTCTGTTGGCTTCTGTCCTCGGACAGCGGCAAAACAAAATATCGCGGGTTTCCTCTGGGGCCGCCCTAAGGCTGAGGTAGAGGGAGGCCTCTCACTAATAAGGGGGGCCCCTCACTAATATGGGGGGCCCCTCAGTAGTAAAGGGGGCCTTCAGTAGTAAGGGGGTCCCCCACTAATAAGGCGGGCCCCTCACTAATATAGGAGGCCCATCAGTAGTAAAGGGGCCCCTCACTAATAAGGGAGGCCCCTTAGTAGTAAGGGCTTCTTCTCGCTGTCCATGCGGTTGTCTCCCCCGCTGCTGTGTCTTGTGGGCCTGTCCCCCCGGCTGCGGCAGGCTGCCAGAGGGGTTTGTTTTCATAGAGGGTCACCTGTTGAGGCCCTCCGTGAACCCAAGGGCTTATTATGGGCCCCTGGGGGGAGACGCTGGGAGATAGTGGGGCCCCTTGGGGCCCCCCACTTTCCCACGGCACGGGCACATTAGACGAGGCCTCATCCCAGTAAGCGTCTGGGGCTAGGGGCTGCGCTGAGGTGGAGAGAAAGGCGTCTGCCCCTTGCTGGTCAGGGAACTTCGCCGCCTCCCCGCCTCCCCACTGAGGCCTCAGCTCGGAGCCGAAGGCCGCGTGGGGGCCCCCATTAGAAGGGCCAAAGGCCGCATGGGGCCCTCCATTAAGGGGCCCCAAGGCCGCGTGGGGCCCCTTATTAGGGGAGTTCAAGGCCGCCTGGGGCCCCCCATTAGAGAAGCCCAAGGCCGTTTGGGGGCCCCCATTAGGAGAGCCAAAGGCCGCGTAGGGGGCCCCATTAGGAGAGCCAAAGGCCGCGTAGGGGCCCCCGTTAGGAGTTTCAACGGGCGCTTCGGGGCCCACATTAGGGGAGGCGTTGCTGACAAGGGTCAGCACGTGGGCCACCCGCTGGAGAGTGGAGATGTTTGGATCTGCTAACTTTCCCAGCATGCCTGTCACCTCCTGGCCAGTCCTCACAAAGGCCTTGGCATAGCCCCACTGGTGCTGCGTCTCAGCTACTATGTCGAGCGCCGCGCCTCCCTCAGTGTCCCAGGCGGCAATGCCACGCACCGCATGCAGACCCTCTGCATCCGGGTGTACAGACACCTCACATTGACACATCGCTGCTGCAGCAAAACCAGGCAGCGGCAGCACTGCAGTGTACACGTTAACCCCATCTTTAGCACCGCTGTCTTCTCCGCTGTCTCCTCCGCTGTCTTCTCCGCTGTCTCCTTTGATGTCTCCTTTGTTGTTGGTGGTTTTATTGGCACTTAAAATGTTGCATGGAGAGTCTAGAAAGGGCGTCGATGCGCAGATGCTGTTGAGGCGGGAGACAAAGCCGGCTCTGCATTCGCTTCTGTTGCTGCCGTTGAGATAGAGAGGCTCTTGCTGCCAGCCGGCTGCAGCAGCAAGAGGCACGCAGCAGGTCATCCCCTGCTGGGCGCAGGCCACCCCAGGAGGCCCAGCCTCCTCGGGAGGAGGATTTGGGGAGACGATCCCCAGTGAGGCCAATGAGCCGTCTCTCAGCATCCGGTGGTACCCCTGCATCAGCCTCTGTACTTGCAGCTTGGAGATGGCTCCCTCGACAAGCTCCATTAAAGATCTTGCCGTAGAAAAGAAGGCGTTTGACAGAGACACAAAGTCTTGCAGGGTTGCGAGCCACTCATGCAGGGGGGCCCCTAGGGGAGGCAACTTCGGCAAAAGCAGGGGGGCGGCCCCCTCCTCCATCCCCTCTGTCTCTTCCTCCTCTTCCTCCTCTGCGGCTGCTGCTGCTGCTGCGTCTTCGTCACCCATCGCAGACAGCAGAGACTCGAGCACCGTCTGTGCTGCTGCCGCTTCTGCTGTAACTTCAGCATCTCCATTGTCTGCCTGCTGCTCCTGCTCCTCCTCCTCCTCCTCCTCCTCCTGCTGCAGTTTGGGTGTCCTAATTAGCCGTTTCGTGGCGGGCAGCAAGAAATCGTCTGTCTCTATTAGTTGCTGGTGGAGGTGTTGGTGGTGGTGGAGGTGGTAGTGCGATCCCAGGAAAAGGGGCAGCAACCCTGTACTTTGTTGCTGCAGTTGGTGCTGAAGATCAGCAGCAACCTGCAGGGCCTTCTCGACCTCTGCAAAAAACTCAACAACCGCCAAAGCCGAGGAGGCAGCCGTCCGCATATTCGCTTGGGGCCCCCCTCCTCCAGCCTGCTGATAAGCAGCCGCGCCTTCCAGGGGCCCCTGGGGGCCCCCCGGCAAAGGAATGAAGAGACCCGCGAGCTCTTCAAGGGCAGAGAAAAAGTCGGGGATTTTCAAGACGATCCTCGTGAGGCATCCCCCCAAATCCAAGGCCTGGGATAAGGCCTTACTGGCCTGATCTAGGGAAGAGGGTGGGGTTGTTGTTGTTGTTGTTGTTGTTGTGGTTGTTGTTGTTGTTGGTGGGCCAACATCCAACAAATTGAAAAGGGGACTGCTGCTGCCTTTCTTGCTGCTGCTCCTGCTGCTTTTCTTGTTGCTGCTGCTGCCTGCTGTTGTAAGGTGCTGCAGCTTCTCCAGTAAATTTCTGGCTTCCGCCTCCACAGTATCGACCTCGGCGGCTTGCTGCTGCTGCTGCTGCCGCAGCCTTCTGTGCTGCTGCTGCTGCTGCCGCAGCCTTCTGTGCTGCTGCTGCTGGAGTAGTGACCCCGGCTTAGTGCCCGGTCGACTGAAAGGAGACAAACTTCCATAGTCTCCGTTGGCCTTGGGAGGTTCGATTTCTGCGGTGCTCAGTAAGGGAGAACCGAGCAGAGGCAGCCACGTTAAAGGCATTTCTGGCTTTGGCTTTGGCTTTGGCTTTGGCTGCTGCCCCTGCTGCTGCTGCGGCCACACCCAACGGTCGAGGCCCTGAAGCCTCCGCTGAGTCCCACCATGCGTTAAGGGCCACAGCGCCTGCGCAGCTAGCTGCTCCTGCAGCAAACCTAACTGCTGCACCTGCAACGGCTGCTGCCGCTTGTTCTCATTAAAAGAGCTATTTCCTTCGAGACGCCTGATGGGGGCCCCGGAGGGAAAAGTGCCCTGCTGCTGCTGCATCAACTCATGCTGCTGCTGCTGCTGCAGCTGCAGCTCGTGCAGCAACTGGGAGCGGCGCAAAGACCCGAATGGCTGCGCGTTTGCTGCTACTGCTGCTGCAGCAGCAACAGCAGCAACTAGCAGCAGCGGCAGCGACGGCAGCCACATTGCTTCCTCCCTAACAAACGCAAAACAAATGACAAAAGAAGCCGCCGGGATGCGTGCCGGCCAAACCTCTGTTGGGGGGCCAAACCCTAAAACCTAAACCCTAAAAATGTAAGCAATGAAGGCGAAGCCACGCCTGCAAGCTTAAACCCTAAACCCTAAACCCTTAAAACAATTTTTATTATCATTGTATTCTAGTTATGAAGGGGCAAAGAGGAAAGCGGCAGAGAAGTGACCCTGAGCAGGGAGACGCAGCGACCCTCGCCTATCACGAGACACATCTTCTGGCCTGCCCTTATTGCGCCCCCTCCCTTTGCTTAAATAGATAAATAGATTAATAAATAAATAAATAAACAAATAAATAAACAAAAGTAGTTAGAAGAACAGGAGAGAGACAGAAAAGTGGAGCAGAGACACTATCGGTCTTAATGCAGCTTACGGCTCCCCAGTGGCACCGCCCGAACTCTAAGCCCTAAGCCCTAAACCCTAAACCCTAAACCCTAGCTACGACTTTTTGGTTTGTTTTTGACTTGTTTAGTTCCGTGAGAGTTGAGAAGAAGAGCGCCAGCACTGGGCGTTTGTGGAATGTGCAGAAAGAGTTTTTACATGAAGGATTTGCGTGTTGGTGAGCTGCAGCTGCCACCCTGGAATTGCTTCCTGTGCACTTGGCAAAAACACAAAAGACTATGGGACAGACAGCACTAGTTAGCCATAGCTAGCTAGCTAACTGCAGGCTGCTGGAGTTGCGGAGGTCTGAAGCTATTCCAGATGCTTCTGTTGAAGGCTCCGAAGTGCAGCAGCAAACAATAACCCTTAAACAGTTTAACTTTTAAAATTCTGCTATTTTTCGGCTTTCCTCTCGAAGGCTCTGCGACCTCAGCACAGCCAAGCCGCATGAGCGCATGCGGCCAAGGCGCAGGCGTGCTGCACGTTGAGGGCGAAGCGCCCAACACACAGTAAAAGAGGCAGCTGGCCTGCTGCTCCCTGTGTCCTTTTTGTGTGTGTCTCGTTCTGTGTGTGTGTCTCTCCTCTTTCTGTGTTTGTCTCTTTCTGTGTCTGTCTCTATCTCCGTGTCTGTCTCCTTTGATGGCTGTCTCCTTCTGTCTGTTGTGGCTGAAAGTTCGCTTCTTTGAGGTTGGCAGCAAATCCTCGCTGAGGCCGCCCGACCAAGAAATAAAATTTGTTTGTATTTTTTTGTTTGCCTCGCGTTGGGATTAGCCTTAATTCTTCAGCACGACTTGCTTTATCCCAAGTTAAAAGGGCAAAAAAACAAAAAAAAAACCTTTTAATAGCCTTTTTTCTCCGCGGTAAAAACAAAAAAAACATGCAAAAAAGAGATGCGAATGTCGCAGGCCACCAGTGAGCTCTCGAAGCCCCTGCGTCGTTTTGTGGGGTGGTCTCTTCCTCCTGGCCAGTGTCCTTGCTGAGTTGGTTTCGACTATTTTTCTCACTAAAATACTGGAGAATAAACCCTTTAAAAACCAGCTGAGAGGCAATGTATTACGGCAAACAATTTAGGATTCTCGGCAGACACACGCAGCTTCGAACTGCTGAGAAAAGGTGAATGCAGATACACATGAAAAACAATCAGAAGAACGTTTGCCTCTGTGCTGCTGCTGCCAGCTGCCGCTGAGAGCGTCTGCCGCCTTTTATTAAAATAAACAGCAAAATTTTCGCTGAGTTTTTAAACTATCACAGAAGTTTTTATTTTATATTAAGGGCAGACACAGCAGAGCTGCCACGCCTCAAGTACAGCCCAGGGATGCCTGCAAACAGAATTCCGGCTGTTAACAAATGAAATGTTTCAGAAGATTTGCAAAAGACAAGAAATGTTTCTTTATTATCCAAAAAATGAGTTTCTTGTGTCTGCTGGCGTCGAGGCGAAGGTGGGGCTGGCTGGCCTATCGATGTCGATGGCCTTAAGCGGAAAGTTGGGAGAAATATCCGCTAATTAAAATATTTAAAATGCTTCATTTAAGAGTTTTATTGTTTTTATTTAAAGGAATCGAATATTTTTAAAAACTTTAAAGACACATTTTGCGCCTTGCAGCTTACTGGCGGTTGTTCTTGGCCACCTGTCTATCTTGTGTTCGTAGGGCTGCAGCTCACCCGTCTAAAGTAATTTATTTTAGCAATTAAATTCCATT
This sequence comes from Eimeria falciformis, assembly GCA_002271815.1. Classification (NCBI taxonomy): domain Eukaryota; phylum Apicomplexa; class Conoidasida; order Eucoccidiorida; family Eimeriidae; genus Eimeria; species Eimeria falciformis. The sequence continues at coordinate 529,753 of NPHX01000216.1, read as the reverse complement.
TAACTCGCAAGCAGCTTTATTAAAAAGAGAATTTAGACAAAACCCTTAATGGCCAGGCCCTCCTAAGCAGCCTGTACAGTGGCAGAAGCCTTAAGGATTTTCTCTGTCGTTTTACTCGTGCCCTTCCTCTCCCGGCTGGCTGCTCCTTTTTGGTTTTTTGTTGATTTCCTGTTGACAATTTCAGAGCGATGGAGCCTCTGGCTGCTGGAGATCCCTTGGGCTGCTGCGACCTTTCTAGCAAGAAAGGCTTTACTGCTCTTAATGATTACAACAAAATATCATGCGTAAGAAAGCAAATAAAATTCCACTAGGCGAGGGACAACGGGGTGTACGACCGGCTGCTGAGGTGCTGCTGCAGAGACGGAGAGAAAAGGCAGCTGAAGGAGACTCCAGATATGGAGGACGCTGAGAGCCTCGATGGGCTGCCCGAGGCAGAGAGGCGCTGCGTGCGTCTCCTCCTCCTGTTGAATTCTATTAAGGAGCTTCTCCCCTTGGCCAGGGCCGCACTGGGGGAGCCCAGAGAAACAGCCGCAGAAACCAGCTGCTCTTCCTCACCCTCCACCAGCCCCAAAGTGCATGCGGCCTTTTCAAGCGCAGCAGCAGCAGCGCTGCGGCATGCAGAGACACTCCGTGCTGAGCTTCTCGGAGACAAAGAAAGTCAGAAAGACACCGGCGGGGCTGAGGGAGAAGGCTGGGCGCATCAGCCGCACGTTTTTGCTGCCTCAGCCTTTGCGTCTCTATCAGATGCAGCAGAACAGCTTCTGTCTCTCCTGTCTCCTCCACATGTCGCGCCCCCGCTGGCCGGGCCTCAAAAGCCTCAAGAGTCGCCTGCAGCAAACCGCAGGAGACAACTCGGAGGGCAGCTGCTGCCCCTCATCGAAACGCTGCTTGTCTGCCTGGCAGCTCTGCTGCTTCTCCTCAGGGAGCAGCTCCTCCCTTCAAACCAACAACAGCAGCAGCAGCAACAGCAGCAGCAGCAGCAGGAGCAGCGGCAGCAGGCGGAGAATAGTCCGTTGTGTCGTGGTTGGTTTTATGTGTCTCTTTTTGGTGTCTCCATGCGGCTGGCCTCGAGGGCGTTGGATTGCTGCCTGCTGCTGTGGGAGACGAACCCCCAAGGCTCAGCCTCGCTGCTAGGGGCAACTCTTGCTGCGCTGCAGTTTGTCTCCGCAGCAGCAACGGCTGCATGGCCTCTGCAATATGAAGCACATAGGCTCCGTGCTGCTGCAACAATCGCATGCAGCCCTTCCCCGGAGGCAGCAATCAGCTGCAGCAGCAGCAGCAGTAGCAGCAGCAGCAGTAGCAGCAGGAGCAGCAGCAGCAGCAACATCAACAGCGCAGAGCCTTGCCTCAAAGCCGAGGGGGGCGGAGCGTTTCGCAGCTGCCTTGCTGCTCCAGTGCCTGCCGCTGGGGGCTTGCCAAGTGGAGCGCTCAGCGGCATTGCGGCGCACCAGCTCCTCTTGCTGCTGCAGCGCATCAGCAGCAGCAGCAACAACAACAACACAGAGGTGGCTCTTTGGGCCTTGCGGTGTCTCTACGCCATCGCGGGCTGCTTTTTCTGCCCTTCAGAGGAGACAGAAGGGCCTTGTGTCTCTCGAGGGGACAGCGCCGCTGCAGCAAGAGACGGAGCCCTTAACCTCTACCCTTTGATTACTGCATCTCTCATCGAAATGCTGCTTGGCAGCAGCAGCAGCAGCAGCAAAGCAGCAGCAGCGTGGCTAAGCAGCCGCAAAGTTGCATGTGCAGCAGCCCTGGCCCTGCGGCAGTGGCTGCGGGTTGCCCTGGGCCCTTTGCCGCCGACAGGAGAAGAGAGACAGCAAACAGCAGCAGCAGCAGCAGCAGCAGCAGCAGCAGCAGAGGCACGGAGACACCTCAAGGCCCTGCTGGCCAGCCAAGGCCAAGGCCAGGGCCTCCCTAGTCCCTCTTTAGACGCGTCTCTTCGCTCTATGAAAGAGGAGACAGCGCTGCCAAATGAAGACAAAGAGACAGCAAAGACTGGCGAACCAGCAGCAGTAGCAGCAGCAGCAGAGACAGATACAGCAGAGACAGACGAGGCCCCTGCTGCTAACGTGCTCGAGTTGTTTTTGTCTCCTGCTTCTCCAGAGACACGCCAAAGGGCTGAGGAGGAGACAGCCAAGCGGCTGCAAGTGAGCTCGCCGGCCCTCCTCTGAGGCCCCTTTGCTGCTGCCTTGCTGCTGCCTTGTTGCTGCCTGGCTGCTGCCTGGCTGCTCCCTTGCTGCTGTGTTGGTGCAGCGCAGCGACAGCAGCAAGGTCCCTTTGGTTTGGGGTGTATGTGTGGTTTGTTTTGCAGAGACTGTGGAGACAGCCGTTGGCGCTGAGTGGCAGTTGGGGCCTTCGCCTTTGCCGTTTGCTGCTGGCCGCTGAGTGGCTGTGCTGCTGCTGCATGCGGGCCAGCAGCTGGCCTGCAGCAGACAGCCGAAGGGCAGCAGCAGCGGAGGCCCTTTCTGTGCTCACTGAGGGTCTCCTTGATGAGGACGTGCGTCTCCAAGGCATTGCGGAGGCCTGGCTGTCTGTGCATGCTGCTGCAGCAGACCCTGTCTCCGTCAGCAGCAGCAAGACACAAGGAGGGGCAGAGGGTTGTCTCCCTGCTGCCGTTTCTTTGTTAAATAAAGTTCTGATACTTCCAACTATTACAGCAGAGGCCTCGCTGTGTCTCTTAGTGCAGAGCCAGCAGCGGGTACCCTCAGTTGCTGCTGCAGCGAGGGCCTACCGCTTGCTGCCTAACGAGGAGACAGAAGGGCCGCCCCTGACCTTGGCGGAGGCCCTCAAGCTGTTCGGAGAAGACGCCTTTAACTTAGCCCTGCAGCAAGCTGCTGCTGCTGCTGCTGCCTGCTGCTGCTGCCTTGCACCCACTGGAGAGACAGAAGGAGAGAAGAGACGCCAGCGCCTCTTGGCTGCACTCAGGCGCCTCAGAGGCCAAGCAAGGCTCCGCATGCTTCTCCAGCAGCAAGCCCGCAGCAGCAGGAGCAGCAACAGCAGGAGTGGCACGGAGGGTTTGGGAGACACTCGGGGGTTGCTCCTGCTGAGTGCAAGTATAAACGTCGATGCTGCGGCTGCCTGCCTTCGCCGTCTCTGCCGCTTGAGGCCCGCCAGGGAGGGCCTCGGCGGCATGGGCTTCTCGAGGGGCCTTTGGGGCCCCCAGCCTGCTGCTGTGCTGTTTGCGCCTATTATGGGGGCCCCCGAATCCGCCCTGCAGGCAGAGCCAATCATCGCCCAGCTCAGCCCGCTCCCTTCCAAAACACGCCGCTTGGGGAGACACTCTGCAGCAGAAACAGCAGCAGCAACAACAGCAACTGCAGCAACTGCAGCAGCAACAGCAGCAGCTGAAGTAGCGACGGCAGAAGGTGCAGCAGCAGCAGCAAGCACAGATTCAACTGCAGCAGCAACAGCAGCAACTGCAGCAGCAACTGCAGCAGCAACAGCAGCAACTGGAGCAGCAACACCAGCAACTGCAGCAGCAACAGCGGCTTTGGGGGCCCCCCTGAGTGAGTGGCCGTTAGGCAGCAATTCGCTTGGGTTTGTTGAGCTCGGGGCCTCAGGAGGCTCCGCTGCCGTGGCGTCTCTTCTCTTGGTGACCGTGCAGGAAACAATTTGCTGCCTGCCGTCTCTGCTGCAGACAGACATTTTGAGAAAATTGCTGCAGTTTACTGGGGGGTGGGGAGAGACAGCAGAAGCAGCAGGAGCAGCAAGTATCTCCTTGGCTGGCCTCTTGCCGCTGCTGCGGCAGAGTGAGGGCCTTGTGGTTGCAGGCGAGTGGCTCGCCACCTGCCCAGAGCCCAGCAGCAAGAAGAGACAGGAGGAAGAGGTGCAGCAGCTGTCTCTGCTGGATCCTTTTCAAGTGGAGGAGATTCTTATGGGCCTCACCCAGCTGCAGCAGCGGCTGCACCAGCAGCAGCAGCCCCACCGAAGGCGGCAGCAGCTGCTGCGGGCTTGCGAAGAGGATGCATGCAATCCCCCTGCTGCATGCGAATTGGAAAGCGCATGTGTCCCCTCCGAGAAGCAGCTGTCTCCTTCTGCTGCAGCTAGAGACTGCAGCTGCTGCTACTGCCTGCCTGACGGCGAGTGCAGGGCCTTGGCCCAGGGGCCTTTGGAGTCTCTAGGGTTTTCTGCTGCGGATGCTGCAAAGGCCCACATTGGTCTCCAAGTTTTGCTGTGGGAATGCGCAGCTCGCTGTCTTCAGATTTTGAGGGCCTCGCGGGGCCCTGAGGCCCTGGGGCCTCATCTTCCCAACCTCCTCATTCCTCTCTTTGAGGCCTTTGGCAGTCCCCATGCGGCTCTCGCCGCTGCTGCCGAAAAGTCCCTTCAATTTTTGCACAAGGCCGCTGGTGTTTGTCCCTCGGGGCTTCACCCACAAGGCCAGCCTCTGCTGCAGAAACGCATGCAAGCAAAAGGGGGGGAGACGCCAGGTCCCGCATGCGCAGAGGGCTCCTGCAGCGAATGCTTCGCTGTACAGACAGCAGAAGCGACAGCAGCCAAGGGGCAGCAGGGCCTTGAGGGCGTGTGGGCCCCGAGTAGTTGCGACAGGGGAGCTCGCTGTCTCCTTCAGACGCAGGCCAGCTTGCTGCTGGACGAGCTGGCTTGCCGCATGCAGGAACTTTCTTTGGTAGCCTTCAGCCCTGCTGAGGAAGAGGAGCCCCGCGTGGTGTCTCTGCTGTCCTCTGTCGTCGCGTTGGCCTCGCCGTCTCTGCTGGGCGTGCTCGGGTCTCTCCTGACTTTGCTGCTGCAGCAGCAGCAGCAGCATGTTTTGCAGCAGCAGCAAGTGTCTTTAGCAGCAGTCCCTTCTCCCTCTTTTGTTAGTATGGAGGTCCCTCAAGGCCAAAGGCCTCAGCCGCTTTCAGCAGTCCCCGTGTGGCTCCTAAGGATTTTCTCTGTTCATTCCTTTTGCCTCGCAACCTTCGTTACCAACGCAAGGCGAGCCTCCTATGCTGCAAATTTAGATCCTTTTCGCTGCCCGGCCTGTTGCTGCTGTGAGCCAGGCGGCTCGCAGCAACCCTCAGAGCTGTCAGGCCCCTCAAAGCTTTCAGGGCCCTCTGGGCCTTTAGGGCTCTCAGGACCCTCTCTGCCTCGCCGCAGGATTTGCCGTGGTGGCCTCTGGGCTGCTGGCAGCTTTCCTTCCTTGAATGCACCCAGGGACCCCCTTCTCGTCTCCCCTATGGGAGTTCCTGCTGAGGGTCTCCTCCTCGCGTTGCTGCGGCAGGCGGCCTTGCTGGGCTGCGATGAGGACGGCGAGGCTCTTGAGGCTCTTGGAACTGAGGGGTCGCAAGGCAAGGCAGCAGCCGTCTCCCCTGCATGCAGCCAAACGAGCCGTTTTGGGGCCCTGCGCATGCAGGCAACGCAGCTGTTGCTGCGGGTGAGGCTTTCTTTAGAAGACAGCCGGCCCCTGGCTGCCACCTACGCGCACCTGGCCACGCTGCGGTGTCTCTTTGTGCTCTCCACGCACATCCGCGAGCTTCTACCCAGAGTGCACGAGGTACGTCGCATGAGGGCCCCACTGCCTCATCCTTTAAGCAGAGAAAGCCCCAAAACCTCTGCATGCATCCGTAGCAACCCTCCCCTCTACCACCACACGGATCCCTCTGCTATGAAATGTTTCTGCTGTGCTACCGTGTGTCTCCTCCTTGTGTATTTGCTGGCTACAGTTTGTTGTCTCTCATGTGGGCTGTTGGGGCTTTGCATGCAGATTTGGCCTTGCCTCGTTCCGTCGCTGCAGCAAGGGGCCCCTGCCCACGTCTTCCTGCCTTCTCTGGGTTAGCTGCTGCACTTGGAGACAACTAAGATGCGTGGGGCTCAAGTGTCTCTTTGCAGCGCCTCCACTGGCCCAGCAGCGCTGCAGTCTCCTTCTGCATGCGGAGGGCGAGGAGACACCTAGCCAGGCCTCTTCTCCGGCCGTCCTTTGAAAGACAAGCGCCTCAGACAAAAAGAGCTTTTAACATTTCTGCAGCAATTAGTAGAGACAGGGAAAAAGGAGCTGCGCTCCTTTTGGGGCGTCTGCTGAGAGGGTGATGAGTGTCTTCCTGCGTTTGCTGCTTTGCCTGCAGGCATTCTGAAGTTGCTAGCTGCCACCTGCGGCCATTTCATAAGGAGCAGGTGGGGCTTTTGCTGCATGCGGTGTGCTGGTATCTGGCTAGGACTGAAAAGAGCCTTCTTCCTTCTTGGCTGGCAGCAAACCTCCTCAGCTACCCCCTGCATCTTTTGCTGCGTTTTTCTCCTTAAGGTTTTCCAAGGATGTGGCAGCCGCCTTGCCTGCGCGGCTCTGCCGCCTGCCGCCCTCCACCCAGGCCGACGGCGAGGGGCGCAGCGAGGCCTTCAAGTGAGGCTCAATTGTCTCTACGTTCCCGCGATCTCTTGCAGGCCTCTTTACACAGGCATCTCCTGGCAAGCCCAATGGAAGCGTTTTGTCTCCTTATAGAACTCCAAAGATTGTTTTATTTATTTGCTGGTTTCTGCAGGGCTGAAGTGGCAATTCTCAACACTCTGGCATTTTGCGGATTTGTCTGTCCTGAACTTTTCTCCTCGGAGTTGGCCCTCGAGGCGGCGATCTTCTGCTGCCTTCGCTGCGCCCACTGGGGGGCCCCTAAGGCAGTCGCCGATGGGGCTTTGCATGCGCTTGCCGCCATCCACAAAGCAAACCCTGCCAGGGTAAGCAAAGGCTACACAGCACTGGGTGGGGCCCTTTTGGGGCCCTTTGAGGCTTTTTGCTGCTTTTTAATGGCATGTTAGTGTGCTGCGTCTCGGCTTGTTACGGAGACAGACAGCCAGACAGACAGACATCCCGTCTGCCGCTGGTGTCTCCCAAGTGGTAGGAGTCGTGTCGCCGCCTGCATCTCCTCTTCTTTGGCGTGCCAATTGAAGGGCCTTGGGTCCCGCCTTCAGCCCTTAGAAGGCCTGCGCTGGGATTTGCAGGGAGTGAGGAGGAAGGCCGCAAGTGTCTCCTTTTCCTCTGTCTCTGGCTGCTGCTGCAGGTCTGGCTCAAGTGTTCCCGCGCTATTGCCTTAGCTCGCTACCTGCAAGAGCCGAAAGGCAGCCAGAAAGCCCCAACTGTGGAGTCGCTGCCGCAGCATGCATGCGACCTGCTGCGGATCCTGACATATCCAAGCCATTCGTGGCAAACGGAGAAAAGGCCTCGCCGGCCTTCAAAAGGAGACTCTGGAGAGACAGCTGAGTTGTGGCTGTCTGTCTGCCTGGCCCTCAATTACCCAATACTTGAGGCCGCCCGCCCAGATTTGCAGAGACGCCTCGCCGCTGCTGCGAGCCTAAGCAAGGAGGCAGCAGCCAAACACCTCCACACGTTTGCCGCCTCCCGTCTCCAGCGCTGGGGCCAAAAGGCAGCAGCTGCTTCCCCGGCCTCAGCCTCAGGGCCTCAGTAGGCCCGCCAGCTCCCCAAGCAGATACCTGCGCAGCCCGCGCTGCATGCAGCAACACATTGGCAAACATCTGTCTCTTTTTCGACTGTCTGTCTCGTTTTTAGCTCTTTGGCGATGCCAGCCAAATCGACTGGCGTGCAGAAACGAGAGACGCGCCTTTTGCAGGACATTTTAGTAGAATTTTATTTCCACTTTCTGAAGAGTTTATTTGCACTTTATTAAATCGTTTAGTTGGACGCTAGTGAGGCCATGCTCGCTGAGGCCCACGAGTCACAAAGGGGAAAGAAAGCTGCGGCGATGAAGCGACGGAGACGCCGTGCGAGCTGCGTCTGCAGCATTTGGCTGTGAGTGGCAGCCAGCTGGGACGAAGAGGGCGTGGCCTCTGTGCTGTTTAAGCTGTGCGTGTTTTGGTGCTTCTTGTTGGGGCTGTGGGAATTAAGGCCTGCATGCGTTATCTGCCAGCTCGCAGAGCCTAGCCTTCTGTGCGCTTCTCTGAGTCTTCCCTGCCGAAAAGTAACTGGCGACGCAGCAGCCTGAGGGCATGCAGCCATCCCCCCAAAACTCCCCTAGGGATTTGGGGCTTTTGTTTGCAGTGCAGGCCTGCGGCTCTCTGTCCGCAGAAACTCCTTTGGAGAGAAATTTCCGAGTCGCGGGCTACCTTATCTTTGGGGCTTGACTTTCCCCTTCTTCTGCATGCGCCACAGGTGAGGGGCATGCTGTTCCTTTGTTGCTGCTGCTAAAGCTCCTAACTCGCAGCAGCAGCACGCAGCAGCAGCAGCACATTCACCACGGGTGTGGTCTCTTTGAGGCTTGTCTCTTTGAGGCCTGTGAGGCTTGTCTCTTTGAGGCTTGTCCCTTTGAGGCTTGTGTCTTTGAGGTCTGTATCTTTGATGCCTGTCTCTTTGCTGATTTGTCTCTTTGATGTATGTCCCTTTGCTACTGGCCTCAGCCTCACCCCCTGCTGACTTCCAGGCTGCTGGCGGATTGGCAACTCAGCCCCGGCAATGGAGAAACAACGAGACCCACGTTTTCCTGTGTGCACGACCTGAGGCCTCGCAACGTCCTACCAGTGCCATGCAGACAAACCCTAAACCCCAAACCCTAAACCCTAAACCCTAGTAAAGAGTGGGTTGTTGGTTGCTGCGTGATCAAGAGTTTTCAGATCGCCGCTGGGAGGGAGGAATATGAGCCTCTCTTTAAGGCCCGCAGACCTTTTAGGCGTGCCGAGGGCAGAGGCAAAGCAACGTAGCAATTAGCGGGCAACAACTTCAAGTACAGCAGCCCGTCTCGCTGTCTGTCTCTGTCTGTCTTTCTGTCTGTCTCTGTGTCTGTCCCCTGTCTGTCTGTCTCTGTCTGTTTCTGTCTGTCTCTGGCTCGGCTGTCTCTTGTTTTTTCGGGCCCCCGTTCAGCAGGTCGCCCCACACGCCAACCTACGAGTGTCTCCTTGCGCTCTGCGCCTCTGCAGTCTCTCTGGCTCCCTTTGTGTCTCTGTCTCTCTCTGTCTCTGTCTCTCCCCCTGTCTCTACCTCTGTCTCTCTCCCTGTCTCTGTCTGTGTCTGTCTGTCTCCGTTTCTCTCTGTCTCTCTCACTCTATCTTCTCTCTGCGAGAGACACTGAGACGCTTCTTGTGTCTCCTTGTCTCTTCCACTTGCCCCTAAGGCCAAATACAAACGCCGTTGTTTAGTCGCCTGCAGCAGCAACAGCAGTAGCAGCAGCATGCTGCTGCTGCTGCTAGATTTGCTGCTTGGTAAACCTGGGGTGTACAGACACCTGGACGGCGGAAGATCGTCAGAGACTTTCTTCGTCGTCTATCAGTTCTTCCAATGCGCTCGCATGCAGTGCCGCTCCCTCAGCATCGCTGCTGCTCTCTGCTGCTGCTGCTGGTGCTGCTGCAGGGAAGCATCCTGCTGCTGCTGCTCCGGGGCCTGCTGCTGCTGCTGCTGCTACTTCTGCTTCTGCTGCTATATGATCCAGGCGATCGAGGTCCATGTCGATCGGGTCGCTTGCTGCTGCTTGCGGCTCTTCCTGTGCGCCCTCTATTGCTTCCCGCTGCTGCTGCTGCAGCAGCTGCTGCTGTTGCTGCTGCTGCTGCTGCTGCTGCTGCTGCACTTCTTCTGCTACCTCAGGAAACCCTAGCAGTCTGAGGGCCTCAAGGACGTGCATGTCTCCTATAGTTTGTTTTTTGGCAGCAGCAGCAGCAGCAGCAGCAGCATCTGCGAGATACAGCAAGAAAATTGAAGCACAGCGGCCAAGGGCAGCAACAGCCTGTCTCTCCCCTCGAACTCCCCTCGCCTTTAACTGCTCTTTTACTATCCGCTGCACCTGAGCTGCTGGCAGCTGCAGCAACTCGCTGCTGCTGCTGCCGCTGCCTTCTGCTGCTGCAGGTGCTGCCGCTGTTGCTGCTGCTGCTGAAGCAGGGTCTGCTGTAGCAGCAACTGCAGCAGCAGACAGGCAGCCGCCAATCTCCATAGCTCTGTTTCCGCTGCTGCTGCTGGTGTTGTTGGCGTTGTTGTTGCTGCTGCTGCTGTTGTTGCCGTTGTTGTTGTTGCTGCTGCTGCTTCTGCTGCTGCTATTGTTGTTGTTGTTATTGCCGTGGTGGTGATGGAAAATTGTTTAGAAGGAAAGTTCTTTGCCGGTGGAAGGTGCCTGTGCACTTGAGGGGGGTGGGTGGTTGTTGGTTGTGTGTGTTGATTTGTGCTGTTTTCTTGTCTTTTTCCTTCCCTCGCAGAACTAAGCTAAAACAATTCTTCATTTATTAGCGAAATGCTAAACCTTAAACCCTAAACCCTAAACCCTAAGCCATACGTAATGGGTATGTGGTTTGTGGGTGGGCTGGTCTGTTGGGTGGCGATGGCCAGCAGGGCCCCTGGTGTAGTTGGCTTGTCTGTGTGTATTTTAACGCTGTTTCTTTGTGGCCTCGCCTTTTTTAGAATTGGACATAGAAAATAGTCTTTGTTACAAAAGAATAATTATGGCGATGCGACGAAGAATAGCGAAAAGAGGTCTCTTGCTGCTTTCTCTCTGTGGCAGCTTGCTCTCCTCGTGGTGCTATTTCACGCTTCCGTGGGCACTGCTGCTGCTGCTGCTGCCGCCACTGCTGCTTGCCTTGCTGCTGCCTTTTCCTTCCGATGGGGTCGCTCTCTTACACCCACAGGCAGCAGCAGGGGCTGGCGGCGAGCGCGTGCTCTGGGCCCTCATTGCCCATTTGCTGCGCCAGCAGCAGCAGCAGCAACACCACACTGCAGCGGCAACTGCTGCAGCAGCATCAACTGCAGCAGCAGCAGAAGATGCTGTAAAACCAAACACTAAACCAGGCAGCAGCAGCAGCAGCAGCTCGGTCGGTGATGCTGCTGCAGTTGTGGTGTATGTACAGAGCGACTGCCCTTGGCTGCAAGGCTCTCCCTGCTGCTCCTTGCCTCCTGTAGGGGCCCCCCTGCTGCTGCAGCTGCTGCTGCACCTGCTGAGGCCTGGAGCGCCTCAGGGGAAATGGGGGCCTCTGGTGCAGCAGCTGCTGATGCGCCGCTGCTACCCGGTTTTCAAAGGGAGCCCCTGCAGCAAAGCAGTGGCTGCTGCATTTGGTATACACCTGGACGAGCTGATGCCAGCAGCAAGCAGCAGCAGCAGCAGCCCGCTGCTGCTTGTGCCTCTCCGGCTTGGGCGGCTTGCTGATCCTAGTCTGTACACCCGGTGCTGCTGCTCGTTGCTGCTTCAGGCAGCAGGGGGTGCTGCTGCTGCTGCAGAAGGGCTGCTGCGCTTCCTGCCAGGGAGGCTTGTCGATACCGCTGGCCTGCCTGGAGCGCAGTTGCTCCTCCTGCTGCTGCAGCCGCTGCAGCGCCTGCAGCAGCAGCTCAGACGCGGCTTATGGGGAGCTACGGAGCAAGGCGTTGCTGAACTCTGGCAGCAGCAGCAGCAGCACGAGGGCTTGACTGGCCTCTCGGTGTACGTACACTACCCCTTCACTCAGGCCCCCACCCATCCAGCAGCAGCAGCAGCACGCGGCGACAAGCAAGGCAAGCAGCAGCAGCAGCAGGAGGAAGCGGTTGGGGTGTATCTACAGAAGCTGCGATACTTCTATCGCTGGGTTGTGTGGCGGCTGTACGGCCTCATTCTCAAGGCGCTGCTGCAGCAGCAGCAGCAAAGCCCATCCCTCAACTGCTGCTGCTGCAACAGCAAATGGACGCAGCAAAAACTAGCAGCCGCTGCAGCAGCAACTGCTGCACCAATAGCAGCAACAGAAGCAGCAGTAGATGTTGCTGGCCAACACAGCAGCAGCAGCAGCAGTACGTTGCTGCCTCCTGTCTGCTACCCCCCGTGTCTCTCTGCGGAGCAGCAGCAGCAGCAGCAGCAGCAGGAGCCCCCAGAGGACTGGGCGTTGGTGCCGGATACGCAGTCTCAGCAGCAGCAGCAGCAGCGCAGGAACAGAATTGTTTCAGTGGGGCAGTTCAGGCCTGAAAAGCAGCAGCAACAGCAGCTAGAAATTCTCAGGTGTATGTACACCTTCTTCCCTCTGCTGATGCAGCAGGACACCCACTTGCTGCTGTGCGGCAGCGTGAGGGGGCCTGCAGACATCCTGCTGCTGCAGCGCTGCCGCGCCCTGGCTCTAAACAGCAGCAGCAGCAGCAGCAACAGCAGCGGCAGCAAGGAGGAGGAAAGGGCGGTAGCAGCAGCCCTGAGGGGAGAGTGCGTGCTGCTGCCTGGCAAGGAAGGCGCTGCAGCACCTCTCATCCTTGCTACTTCAGCAGCAGCAGGAGAGGCAGCAGCAGCAGAAGCAGAAGCAGCAGCAGCAATAGAGACAGTTATTGCGGAGACACTTTCCGCTGCCGGAAGCGATTGGAGCTCTCGTGTGTTTTTCCTTGTTAATTCTCCAAACGGATTGCTGCAGCAAATCCTTGCATCCGCAAAGGTTAGCTTACTTTCTCTTTCAGCAACTGTTTCTCTCTGCTGCAGCAACTTCTGTCTCTCTCTGCTGCAGCAACTGTCTCTCTCTGCTGCAGCAACTGTCTCTCTCTGCTGCAGCAACTATCTCTCTCTGATGCGGCAACTATCTCTCTCTGATGCGGCAACTCCCTTTCTCTGCTGCAGAAACTCTCTTTTTGCTGCAGCAACTGTCTCTCTCTGCTGCGGCAACTCCCTCTTTCTGCTGCAGCAACTATCTTTGCTGCAGCAACTCCCTCTCTCTGCTGCAGCAACTATCTCTCTATTGCTGTCTTTGCCTGCCTGCTTTTCAGTCTTTGTTTCTGTCTCCCTCTGTCCCTTCTCTTCTCTGTCTGTCGCCTTCCCTCCGCCGCTTGGCCTAGCACAGCATGCATGCCCTTACCCATCTTCATCTGCTGCTGCTGCTGTTGCTGCTGCTGCTGCTGCGTTTCAGGTGGGTTTGCACTGCATGCGGGAGGAGCACTTTGGCATTGCGGTGGTGCAGCAGCTTGCTGCTGGCTGCTGCTGCGTCTCTCACTCCAGCGGGGGGCCCTCGACGGACATCCTTGTGTCGCGCCCCGCTGCTGCTGCTGCTGCTGCTTCTGCTGCTGCTGAACGCCAGCAGTCGCAAGGAGCTGTGCAGCAGCAACTAGCCGAGGCAAAGAGACTGGCGCTGCAGTGCGAAGGACAGTTCGGATTTCTCTGCACAGAAACGCAGCAGTTTGCTGCTTGCTGCTCCCTCGCGCTGCTGCTGCCTGCAGCAGCAGGAGGGACAGCAGCAGGAGGGACAGCAGCAGGAGGGACAGCAGCAGCAGCAGGAGGGACAGCAGCTGCAGCAGGGACAGAAGCAGCAGCAGTAGCAGAGGCATTGGTGTTGCCAATTTTGGAAAGGGCTGCCCAGTCTCTCTGGCGTTTTTCTTCTGATGCAGCAGCAGCAAAAGCAACAGCAGAGGTGCTGCAGCTTAAGTTTGGTGTGTCCTGCAGTACAGCACCAGCAGCAGCAGCAGCAGCAGCAACAGCAGGATAGCCTAAGCAGGAATTACGAGGGAGCAGCAGTATTGCCGCCTCTCTGCTTGTTGCATTTTTCTGTCGCTTCGGGCGACAGGCTGAACCGTTTTATCTATACACAAGGTTGCTCCTTGCTGCTGCTGCAGCAGCAGCAAACATCGTTTGGGTGTATGTACACCGCAACACATTCTGTACAAAGTCTCTCCCAGTTCACTTTACAGCTGCGTCCGCAGCAGCGGCAACCCATTGCCACTGCAGTTGGCAGCAGCAGGAGCAGCAGCAGAGGCATTGGTGTTGCCAATTTTGGAAGGGGTTGCCCAGTCTCTGGCGTTTCTCTTCTGATGCAGCAGCAGAAGCAGCAGCAGAGGTGCTGCAGCTAAAGATTGGTGTGCCCTGCAGTACAGCAGCAGCAGTACAGCGGCAGCAGCAGCAGCAGCAGCAGCAGGATAACCTACGCCGAAACTACGAGGCAGCAGCAGTGCTACTGCCTCTCTGCTTGTTGCATTCTCCTGTTTCTTCGAGGGACAGGCTGAACCGCTTTATCTGTACATAAGGTTGCTTCTTGCTGCTGCAGCAGCAGCAGGAACAGCAAAAGCCGTTCGGGTGTATGTACACCGCAACTCATTCATACAATATCTTTCCATTTCACTTTACAATTACGTCCGCATCAGCGGCAATCCGTTGCTGCTCCAGTTGGCAGCAGCAACAGCAGCTGCAGCAACAGCAGCTGATAAAGGAGCAACCGAGTTAAAAGTAGGGTTGCTGTTGGGCTGAGTGGAGGGACAGGCCGGGAAAGAGAGCCTGTCTGCTGAGAGAGGCAGTAGCCAGTCTTTTGCTGACGCCTCTTCTATCTTTTAGAGTTCTGTCTGTCTGTAAGGCGAGGGAAAGAGGATTTACAGGGAGAGACAGACAACGCCGCAGGTGGTGGCCCAAAGCCATGGGCTGCATGCAAAACACATACACGCACACAAAGCATTGTGCTGCTACTGCTGCTGCGAAGATAGGCAGAAGCAACGGCAGCATAGCAGCAGCAAACGGAAGGCGCTGCCAAAAATTGCTGGGGATTAAAACAAGAGAATGCAGGCAGCAGACGCACGCGGAGAGACACAAATTGAGACAGACAGAGAGAGAGAGATCGAGACAGAAATAGACAGACAAATGGACAGACAGAAATAGAGACAGATAGAGATAGAGACAGAAATAGAGATAGACTGAAACAGACACGGATACAGACAGATGGAGAGAGAGAGACAGAGGCCGAGATAGACCGAGACGAAAACCGGGGCAGACAGACAGAGACAGAGACAGGCACATGGAGAGACAGAAACAAACAAAAACAGAGACAGAAACAGAGGGAGACTAAAGTAAAAAAGACAGAGAAATAAAGCCAGAGACAAACAGAAAGATAGACAGGGAGAGAGAGATAGACAGACAAAGAGATCCAGAGAAACAGACAAACACAAGAGAGAAGCTCACTCGAATGCTGACACCGCAATGCTTGCAGGTAACAAGAGACAGCTGAGAGAGAAGGCAGCAGCAGGCCGCATGCTGCAGCAAATCTTCTCCCTGACACCCAGCCTGAGGTGTTTCTGCAGTTGCTGCTGTCCGGTTGCTGCTGCTGCCACTGCTGCTCTCTAGAAACTTCCCTTCTATCTCCTCCAAAGAAAGAAACTCTCCCCCAGTTTCTGTTGCTGCACTTGCTTCTGCTGCAGCTTCGCTTGCTGCAGCATGTGCTGCTAGACTTCCTGCTGCTGCAGTTGCCGCTGCTGCAGTTGCTGCCACTGTAGCTGCCGCTGCTGCTGTCGTATCTCCGCGTATCGCCGCATCTGGCTCCTCCAGTAGAGCTTCGCTGGAGCTGCTGCTGCTATTGCTGCTGCAGTTGTTGCTGCTGCTAACACTGACAAAGCTAGTCGCGCGACTAATATTTGTGCTGCGGACGTCCTGCAACTGCTGCTGCTGCTGCTGCTGCTGCTGTTGCTGCTGCTGGTGGTGCTGCTGGTGGTGCTCTCCACGGCTGCATTTGAAGCATGTGTGCTCCTGCGCTGCAGCAATATTTGCTGCCATCTCCTTGCTGCTTGTGCTCCGCATTGCCAGAGACAGAGACACCTCATGGCTGAGAAAAAGGAAACACCAGAGACAGAGACGAGTGATAGAGACACCGCAGTAGAGCCAGCAGCAACGCTTTAACACAGAGCAGCAGCAAAAGAATGACCAGCAGCAACAGCAACATAATGACCAGCAGCAACAGCAGCAGCAACAGAATGACCGGCAGCAACAGCAACAGAATGCCCAGCAGCAGGAGCAGCAATGGCAAAAAAGCTAGTAGCAACAATAACAGCAGCAGCAGCAGCAGAATGAGTGGCAGTAACAAGAGAACGGCCAGCAGCGGCAGCAGTATCAATAGCAGTTTGGTTACTTTGTTCTTAGATTGGCGATTTCTTTTAGATACATTTCCTGCTGGGCCTTCAGCTGCTGCTCAAGCAGAGCGAGGCGTTCGTACAGCCAAACGGAGACAGCCGAACCGTTCCGCTGTCTATGCGGCGCAGCAGCACTCCCGGATGCAGCAGCAGCAGCTGCTGCTGTTGCTTCCGCCTCTGCTGCTGCTGCTGTTTTTGCTTCCGCCTCTGCTGCTGCTGCTGCTGTTTTTGCTTCCGCCTCTGCTGCCGCTGTTGCTGTTGGTTCCGCCTCTGCTGCTGCTGTTCTTGCTTCTGCCTCTATTTCCGTGTCAATTTTGTGGTCTGTCTCCAAAGCGTTCCTATGGTTGCGGGAGATACAATCGGTAGATACAGAACCAGAATAACGGCTCGTTTCTCGCTTTACTTGCTCCAACAGCTCCTCCAGGTAAGCGTCATTAGTTTTGTCATACTCCCAAAAAGCCAGGTGGTCCCGCAGCTGCCTAGCCTCCTCCAACATATCAGCTTCTCTGGCTGCTGTTTCCTCTGTTGTCCGTGTTGGTGAGCGTCTGTTGGATAATGAGTTGGAGCGTCTGCTGCATCCTGAATTCGAGCGTCTGTTGCATCCTGACTTACGGCTTCTGCTGTTTGCTTTGCACCAGTCGCACGATTCCTCGGATCCGCATTTCGTGCATACTAAGCGAATGCTTCTGTTGGATGGTGAGTTTGAGCGCCTGTTGGATGGTGAGTTTGAGCGCCTGTTGGATGGTGAGTTTGAACACCTGTTGGATGGTGAGTTTGAGCGCCTGTTGGATGGTGAGTTTGAGCGCCTGTTGGATGGTGAGTTCGAGCCTCTGGAGAATGGCGAGCCACGCCTTCTGATGGATGGTGATCTGGACAATGGCGAGCCACGCCTTCTGATGGATGGTGATCTGGACAATGGCGAGCCACGCCTTCTGATGGATGGCGATCTGGACAATGGCGAGCCACGCCTTCTGATGGATGGTGATCTCGAGCGCCTGTTGGATGGTGAGTTCGAGCGCCTGTTGGATGGTGATTTTGAGCCTCTAGAGAATGGCGAGCCACGCCTTCTGTTAGTTGGTGAGTTCGAGCCTCTAGAGAATGGCGAGCCACGCCTTCTGTTGGATGGTGATCTCGAGCCTCTAGAGAATGGCGAGCCACGCCTTCTGTTGGTTGGTGAGTTCGAGCCTCTAGAGAATGGCGAGCCACGCCTTCTGTTGGATGGTGATCTCGAGCCTCTGGAGAATGGCGAGCCACGCCTTCTGTTGGTTGGTGAGTTCCAGCCTCTGGAGGACAGTGAGTTGGAGCGTCGCCTGCACTTTGAATTCGAGCGTCTGTTGATTGCTGGATTCGAGCGCCTGCTGCATCCTGACTTACGGCTTTTCCTGAATGCGATGCACATGTCACACGATTCTTCGTATCCGCATTGCCGGCATGGTGACTGAACTCTTCGTTCGGATGATGAGTTCGAGCGTCTGGTGCATCCAGAGTTCGAGCGTTTGGTGCGCACACTGTTTGATGAGTGGTCTCTTCTGACTGAGTCGTCCCTTCTCCTTAATGAACGGCTCTCTGCGCGTCCTCTTAAAATGCGTTTTGTGGCGCAAGTTCTAGAGGGCAGCTCCTCCTCTGAGGTACATGGCATACAATACATTTTCCTCTCTACGCAGAACCAAGCGGCTTGCGCAAAATCGCTAGCTACCGTGGTGTGCTTAAGGCTTTCTTCGGGCTAATGCATGCAGAGCTGCTGCTGGTGAGGCAGCTAAGGCCAACTGTTCCTCAGGCTGCTTCAGAGCCACAGGTAGGAGATAATGGTAAGCGCCAGGTGCAAATGCAGGGCCTTGCCTTGCTGTCTTCTGCAGCTCTTTGACAGAAGAAAGCCAGGTAATTACCGCAGGAAAAGTAAAACTGCTAACGTCTTTTGCATTAAAGAGGCACGTAGCAGTGGTTGGCTCTCCTGGTGTCCCTCCTGCTGCGGCAGTTGCAGCTGCTTGCTGCTTTTAGCAGGCGTAGGGCTGCTGCCATAAATAAAACACCTTTTATTAAAACCGAAATACAGACATAATTACAATGCTTGGGGGATTATGGGGCAAGCTCTTTTTGTGCTAAGCAACACACTAAAGCATCAGCAGCGGCGACACCAGCAGCAGCAGCAGCAGCCACAAAACGACAGTGAGTGAGGCACAGATGAAGCCTTCGGGTATGGAAGCCTTTGTCTATACTTTGTTCTTTCCGCTGTTAGCCCGTCTTTCTCCCGCGTCCTTCTACCATCTTTGCATGAGCTCTGAGGTGTACCAGACATTCTTATACCGTTGCTCGCGCTGAAGCGGGTACCACCGAGTGTCTTTTTTAGTGTCTCGGCAGCTCCATTGATTTCATTGCAAAACCATCGAAACCCTTTGTCTATTATGTAACTTTTCGTGCTCTTGGTACTCCAGTCTTCCTTTATGGCCACCAACAGTTGGCAGCAGCGGCAGTCTCAGTGAGCTGCTGCCTAGTTGTGAGCGGCAGCAAGCATCCCGCAGTGCTGCTGCAACATCAATAAAACCGGTTTTTTCGTTGGTATTGTTGTGTGTGCTGCCGCTAGAGAAGGACTTAGAGGCATTATCTGTGACGCAGCAGTTGCGGTAGCTGCAGATGCCCATACACCCAAGCTCGAGTGCTGGTGCTCCTGCTCCTGCTGCTGTGGAAATGAAACCTGACAACAGGCAGCTAGAGGAGCGGCTGATTGAAGACGGCGGGAGCTCAGATGCCCTTCCTAATGGGGGTTTGCCGCGTACCACAGAAGCCAGTGATAGCCTAGGCGTCCACACGCAGCACCCGTCGCCTCGCAGCAGCAGCGAGTGTTTATTCTTCCGCGCGCTGCTCTTTGTGAAGATTGCGTTTGGATTTCTTGTGGGCCTTGTGGTGTTCCTGGCCCTCACCCATCTCAAACAAACGGCGCAGTTGATCACTGGTCTTATAGATGGGGTAACCTGCTGGTGTCTCTGCTGCTGCTGCTTTTGCTGCTGCTGCTGTGGCTAAAGAGATAAGTGGTGGTGCTTTTTTGTCTGTCTATCTAGGAGACAGAATCCGAGAAATTGCCGCTTGGCTAAATGAAGTCTTACTGCTGCTTTGTTTTACGGTTTTATGGCTGTCTTTGTTTGTGCTGGTGTTACCCCGCAGGTGCAGCACCTCGGCAGCCTGGCGCCGCTGGCCTACATAGGCTTATATGTTGTGTTTATTGCCTGCTTCTTGCCAGCGGAGTTTATGGTGCGGCCAGCAAAGAAGTAGATGTCTTTATTTCTCGCTGCTCCCTGTCTTCCAGTTGCTGTGGCGTTTAAGATGGTAGAGCTAAAGTTTATGGTTTGCTGCTCTTTGCTTGCTGTGTAGCATTTGGCTGCTGGGTTTATCTTCTCGCGCATCTATGGAGAAGGCCGTAAGCCCTTTTAGTGCCTCTAGCTTCCCCCATTTTCCCTGTAAACAAGCAACGTGTGTAGGGGTACAAATGAACACAATACACCGCAGTGCACTGGTACGCTTCTTGCGCATATCCGTTGGTTCTGAGGGTATATGCGTTTTCTCCTGGATGGGCGATTTGTGCGGGGAGCCTTAAGGGTTTAGGGGAGCTTTCGGGGTTTGTGGTTTGTGCAGTCGGGATCGTGGTGGCCTTTTTTTGCTCCTTATGTGGGGCGCTTCTCTCTGGGCTCTGCTGCTTCATGATCAGCCGACACCTCCTCTACGATTCTCTACATGCCTGGATGAGAAACAACGTGTTGTTTAGGGCTTTTGACTCGGCAGTGGAAGAGGGAGGACTTACGTTTGTCGCTCTCATTCGGATGTCACCGATTCTTCCTTACTCGGTAAAGATTTGATGGTGTTCTTTGTATGGGGATGCAAGGTGTGAAGAGTTTGTTGCTGTCTGCATGTCTTTGTTCTTGTGGTCTTGTCTACTGTTTTTCTCCATGTTTTTGTTTTTGTGGTCTTGTCTATTGTCTTTTGTGTTCGGCCTTCACTTTTTATTGCCGTAAGCTGATTGTCGTGTTTTTGTGGAGCTTTCTTCTTCTAGTTCGTCACATTTCTTGTGTTGTTCTCGCCTGTATTCTTTCCGCCATAGAACCTCATCTCTTTTGATTTATATGGAATTGTTTGTTTCTGTGCCTTCTCCTTTTCTGCATTGGCTCGATTCCTCTTTGGTGCAGTTTCTGTGCGTAAATCTTTTTTGCAGTTAACAAGTTATTTGTTTGGGGTGACGGCACTGAAGACGTCGCATCTCGTACTTGGCACATTCTCTGGAACACCTCGTAGGTCGACACAGCTGTTACTGTTTGCTCTCTTTCTCCACGCATTGTACAACGCCAAGGATAGGGGAAACCCTACAGAAAGCATCATAAAAACAGATTTAGTACAAAGCAATTACATGCATATAAATCAACATCATTAGGGAGGTTGTATATTACCTTTGGTTTACGCTTGTGCGTATTTTCGCAGTTATTCTCGCTTTTAATTTCGTTGGCTCGGCCCTCAGTGATCTCAAAGATATTGACATCCGTATGTGCACTGCACTGCCTGCCACACAGGCTGCTGGGGTCTATAGTTTTGGGTGGGCCTAGCGGTTAGGGTTTGTGTTTTTTTGTGTTTGCAGACAACTTTTCGTGGAATTGGCAGAGGCTGAGCCTTGTGGTCCTTGGAGTGATGATGGCAGCTGTGCGTTTTCTCCCTCCCTTTAGCATTCCTAGACAGAGCCAGAAATGTGTTGCGTCTGCACATTTTTATTGCATTTTATTAGGTTATGTTTATGTGGGATGTCTGCAGGCCTCCATGGGGTACATCACGATTTTGACACGCCGAAAGCTTGAAAGCGCTTACGCGAGTGCCGTGCGCGAGCGGACCTACCCAGCAGAATTGTTGCTAGATAGCGATGCCCGCAATCTTGCATGAACAGTGAGCCTTGTTAGAGGCGTAGAGTACGTCGTTTCCTGCATCCTTCCTTCATTTTTCATTTGAAATTATCACTTAGGGGACGGGAAGCACTCCACCACGGAAGAAAGCAAGTTTATTGAATCATTCCATACAGAGCAGTATCGTGTGAACACCGAAACACGCCTAGCTTAGGCAGAAAGATGTGCACCTTCCGCCAGGTCAAGGGCTCTTCTTCCTTCCAACTGCAGCAGCAACAATATCAACAGCAGCAGCAGTGGCAACTATGGCAGCTGGAGTTTATTATTCTACCTCTCCACACCGCTGCCGCTTCCATTGGGGTGTTATGCCTGGTTGTGGGGTTCGGACGATGTGTACCGGGGTCCCGACGACCTGCCGTCCTCTGCCTCCTTGTTGTACTTGAACTTTGGGATCTCTTCGGGCTGCAGCGATCATCCGCTGCGAAAGCAAACAACACCCCGTTTTTTTAGTATTCAATGAAGCTTAAACGTTTCTCTAACTTGGCAGTTGGCTGGGTTCATTTCAAGCGACATCTTGAACTGAGGCTTCACGCCGTTAGGAATACGAACAGCACCTGCAGCGATACTTTTGATTTGATCTTAAGAAGGCAGGTACAAAACAGAACCACTTACCGAGTCTTGGCACTGGCATGCGAAATTGCGGCTCCAGTGAGGGAATGGCACAACGGGCTTCCTTCAGATATCGAGGGTTTCCAGCTGATCATCACAACTGGAGGTCTCGTCTCACAGGGGAAGTGAACAAGATGCAGCTGACCTAATGCTGACTGACTATATGGCATTCGTTGGAAGCCAGAGTCGGAAATGCACATCGAAGGACTCTTGCGGGCGGCTGTGAATCGTCCTAATGGTGATCGCACTGGTCGTATATTGAACAGAAGAGATACACTTGCCCTGTGCCCATTGTTTCAGTGCAGTTTGCTTCTGAACAAAGGGGAGTTGTTGGACGGCTGAACTGGTCATGTCGATGGACTGTTTGTGAACGTGAAGTACAGAACGAACATCCGAACGTAACGAGAAGTTTTGCACATACTTCTCCGCATTTGCAGCTGGCGAGAGGACATAAAGAGGAAAGCTGCTTTAGGTAGCACTCGGTGCATATCAAGCTGTAACATTTAATGAAAATGCGACCCTTTTTTATGTCCGATAGGCACACAAGGCATATTGCTGCGTAGTCGACATTTGGTGTAAGCCTCAGTAGCTGAACAGAGAGGATGACACAACACACCTGGTATTCCATGGAAAAACGATAGTGCCTGCTGAGAGCTGGGAGTCTTTTGAGTCGAAGGATTGATTCTTGGAAGTGTTTGTTTCTTTGTCGAGGTGTGATGGGGTGCATCACATCGGATAGTCGGTGGGCCGGGGCCGTAGCGGTAGGACGGGGGTATTCTAGGGATCATGTTTCGTGGAGTGTTGAAAGATAAAATAAAGAGAGAGAAATAAAGTTAGGTCAAGTGGCTGGTGAATAAAATGGAAACAACAGACAGGAGGAACAAACGAACCAAATCGTAGAGGTGTCGCGCAGCCTCGATGGATTTTAATTTTCTGATGCTAGTGCAGCCTAAAATTACTGATTACTTGCAATTGGAAATGTTATATATAAAGCGTCTGAGCAACCTTATCAGCGAAGTGCATGACTTTAAAAGTGCAAGCAGAATGTTACAGGGTGTCTTGTCCTGCTTTCTGGCTACTTGAGAATGAAAGATAACGCAAAATGATGACAGTATAAATTTGACTCCTGGCTATAGCAGGTACTAAAAAAACAGAAAAACGCTGTTTTAATTTGGGGTCTCGTTCCATTGCAGCAACATTCAGCCAAGCTTCAGAAAAGTCTCGCAAGTGAGAAAGTGCAAAATAACTAAAAGTGCTTTCTCGCCTTGAGAAGCGTCATTTTAGTGGTGAAGGTGTTTTTTGGCAGCAAGGCGGACGTGTTTGTCAAAGTTTGCACTTGTGATGAGGCCGTTAACCTCATACAAAGGATTCATAAGAACCCGGAGAAAGAGCTCATGAACCTCCGTGAAAAAGTTGCGAATGCCTTCGCTTGATCCTCTGTTTTTGTGGAGGAGCATCAGCTTGACGTGCCCGGCAGTGCAGAAGGCAGAAACAAGAAAATCCCTAAACGAGTCGCAATTCTTCAGGTACATGGATTGTGTTTGCCAGACATATTCGTCGACTGCGTCCAAGGCCTGGTGGATTATGAACTGATCGTAATGAGGGGAATCTTCTCGCTTTCCAGGTGCGCTGAGATCCGCCTCATACAGCGGCGTATCGCCCTTCCCAACAATTACAAACACGAACAGGTTTGCGGGTGTCGCCATATCTCCCTCGTCCTGTCCTGTTTGCTCTAAACAAAAAGGTAGGGCAGCTGACCATCAAACAGGCTGAACTCTAATGGGACAATGAAAAGCTAATTTCCGCACCCAACAACTTCTCACAGCGCCTTCCAATTCAAGTTTCAACATCGAAAGTTGTTTTGTGTTATGGCACAAAGCCCCGACGCGAACAGGCTGAAGAGAACTGGCAAGATATCCGCACAAAAAATATTATCAATAATAAATAATCAATATAATCGGATTAACTTTCGACGAATTGTGAGTGCTGTACAGTCAATAGCTTGGAGGGCCCAAGGGTTGGCAGCGGTTAGCAGCCAGCAGCATGCAGTGGATTGTTATAGGCGTACGTGTGAATAAATGCAGTCCAAACAAATAAACTCATTATCATTATTAATACTTTTTTGTACATAAAGAGGCGCTTTTTGTTTAGAGATATTGGAGCCACTGTCTCCATTCACACCACAAGGCATTAATGGCCACCAAGAGGTATACGTTCCTTCCCAGCAATTACGAACCGGAACACACTTTACATGTTACGCTATTCTGGAGGGGGAATTTGCATTGCCACTTTTTGACTATTGGACACACCTTGCGGCTCTAGCAACCAAAGGGCGAGCATGTGTTAGGCTCCTCTCTGCACATCGTGAGCAGAAGTTTCCCAGGGCAATAGACGAGGCAACGACTGTCGAGGAAGCAACACCACCCAAGCTTTTAATTTTAGTTTTGAGGAAGAACGAGTTCCGGCATTCGAATGCGTGCAGTGTAGGTTAACTGATGGTTTATGCCGCATTATGTGGTCGGGAATCAACCTGTAGCATCGCTGCAGCCTTTCCCTTTCTCCTTTGCCGATTACTTCCCGCTCTCTGTCTCTGGTGAAGCTTTAGCCCAGAAGGGTCTGGACATGGAGAAAGCAGGAACTTCTCCAGCTGCAGGTTAGGTGCCTGAAGGATTGCTCTTGAGGCATACTACGGCCTCACTCAAAGCACAGCAGCATTTTTCTCCTCCGCTGCACTGCAAAAACTCACCACCACCACTGGTCTTTCAAACATTTCACAGCGAGACAAGCAACAGGAGCGTGACAGTTGTTTGCCGCTTTCTGAGTTGCTTGTGGCTGCCAGCCTTCCGCTGTTGTAAAGCAGTTCCCCGCACTAGCCTGTTCCTATGTGGAAAGTTTTAGGGAATTTTACCAAAACCCACATAAACACAAACATACATATCCATAAGTACGTAAAAATCTGCATGCATGTTCTAATATTTTTTATCCTTCACGCCAAGGCCTTATGCATTCTCCTTACTCTCCAGCTAAACAGAACACTCCTGGGCTAAAGGGTGCGGCACGCAAGCGAATGGGTTTCTTCCCTCAGAACGGGAAAACAGAGAGGAAACGGCTGGTCCTTTGCAAGCCTTGCGCGACCCCCCCGTGGGCAGCCGGTTGGGAAAGGCGGGCAAAAAACGCATTTCCTCGGGCGTTCTGGGAATAAGAAACGCAGATAAGGCGTAGATGCAGCAAAAGAGTCAGGAAGATCTCAGTTACGTAGGTGCTGACATTTGTGTACACTGCTTAATATTTCTACTGTATACTTCCCAGCTTCACAGACGGCTGCCAGCTACGCCGAGCAGAATCTCTCTCTCTCTCTCTCTCTCTCTCTGTATATATATATATATATATATATTAGTTGGAAACGTCCTTTGTACACTCGCGACTTCTGCCTTCTGCAGGATCGGTTCCTTATGGCTACAAATTCCAACACACTAGAAGTTGCCATTTGGCGGCATCTGAAAGAAAGTAGTTTTCTCTTCATCCAACTGCCCATCCATGACCCCTTGCCGTAGCTTATTTTGAGGGAAGGGCGCAAGCCTGTGGCCTTTGGTGTGCGAGCAGTAGCAGCGACTTGCCTGCGGCTTTTTCTAAGGCCGCGTGTCATTAGCTATGGCTAGCTGGTGCAGCTCTGCTGAATGATGGGTAATGCATGTAGAGTGGAATGTGCAGAAGGACGCAGTTCTACATTCTTATTAATTCCATGCCAAAGCAGTTTAGCCTGCAAACTCTGGCGTATACTTTCCTCTTAGTACGGATTGTAAGCCTCATCTACGCACAGAGATTCTTCAGGGCGCCGCAAGAGACAGCGATGTGCCTTGAGGGCCATGCGTAGGGAACTCTTGGGTTATTACTGAGTGTCCCCCGGTACACCATGGGACTTAAGAGTATCTGAGGCTTGATATGAAAAAGGCTAATAGCTTAACAGCCTCTATGCCCGTATGGTCTACTAGAGAAAAACACCGAAGGGCTTCTGTTGGCCTTCCTGTGGTTATGGAAAAGGAGTCTATATTTCCACCCCCGCATCCTTACTCTTGTATTTTTGGTTTTTGGTTTTAATTAACAAGCAGAAGGGAGCACGCCTAACTCCGTGTGTGGCGCTTTGGGGGCCCCTCTTCGAGGTACACCTCTGTGTGTTGTGGGCCCCCAGGAGACAAGCAGCCAGAATTCTTGTTCTCCCCTTGGGTTCTTTGGAGGGTGGCTTGGCTTTTTATTTTTTACAAGAGAAAGGTTCTCTCGCATGGGCGCTGGGGGCCTCACACTGCAGCAGCAGCACTGAGGGATCCGTCGATGAGGGGCCTCGGGCGCTCAGCTCCGCCGCTGCCGGCGCCTGGCTGACGCCTCGAGGTGTTGGCCGATAAATAAGACCAATGGGGCAGCAGCAGGAGCTGCTGCAGCAAAAGCTGCAGCAGCTGCTGCAATTCGGCGGGGGTGGTAGCAACTCCAAGCAGAATCAGCAGAAACTGCTGCCTCTCCCTTCTCCTGTCTTCGTCTCTCCCCCCGCGCTATACCAGAGCCTCCCCTTCCACCTTAGGCCTGCTGCAGGGAATCAGCTTCAGCAACACTATCGCAGTGCTGCTGCTTTGCTGCTGCTGCACCTGCACGCTAGGACTGCAGCGGCAGAAGCAGCAGCAGCGTCAACAGCAGCAACAGCAGCAGGAGCAGCAGCAGCAGGGTGGCGCTACTCGCTGGTTTACCTTGATGGGCTGGGCTCTGCTGCTGCGCTGCAGCAGGCAGAGTGCTGCGGCGGTTTTGCTCCAGCAAGAAGGCCAGCAGCAGCAGCAGCAGCAGCAACAGATTCTCCGCTACCTCTGTTTCCTGCAGAAGTGTGGATAGATGCCTGGCCATTGCTGCAGCAGCACGCATCCCTACAGCAGCAAAATCGGTTCTCGCTGCAGCTGGCTCTGGTTTTTGCTGCTCTTGTTGTGGGAGACAAGCAGCAGCAGCAGCAAGACTTGCTGCTGCTGTTGCGGCTTCTTGCACTGCTGCTGCAGGGAGACAGCAGTTTCTGCTGCAATGCACTTTGCTGCCTGCTATCAACGCCTCAGCCGCTGCTGCTGTGCTACCGCAGCACCATAGCGCAGCACTTGTTACCTCTCTTCTTGGGGGTCCCCCGACACCAAGGGGCCGCCCTTTCTGCCTGGCTTCTGCTGCAGCATGCCTATACACTGCATTCTACCCCTCCTGCTGCTGCTGCAGCAGCAGCAGCCTTGCTGCAGCGGCAAGGCAACGTAGGAACAAGTGCTTCTGCAGGTGGAACGGCTAAAAGAAACACGGACCCCCTGCCTGCTGCAGCAGCATCATCAGCAGCAACAGCAGCAGCAGCAGCAGGAAAGTCGGATATATCTGCTACAGCTCACTGTCTGATGGTTTTGCGGCTGCTGCGGCGGCAAGAGGAGACAATCCGTTTTGTCTCTGCCTCTCCTCCCTTCGCTGCTGCTGTGTTTCTGCTGTCGCTGCGGCTGCTGTCAGCCGCAGCAGCAGCGGGGAGCGTGCTCCTGCTGTGCCGCGAGGCGGAGCAGCTGCTGCTGCTGCTGTGGCGCTGCAGCAGCAGCAGAGCCTCCTGTTTGCTGCTGGGAGGCTCGCTTGCTGCTACTGCACTGGGAGATGTCAGCAGAGTGCGGCCCGTAAGGGCTGAGATTTGGCCTTTGCTGCTGAAGCCTCCTGAACCTGCTTGTGCCCTCCAGCTCCTTGCCACCAGATCCAGCAGCAGCAGCAGCAGCAACAACAACACTTGCTGGGGTGGATGCTGCACTGTTGCATTGACCCATGCATACCACCCGGCGCGCCCTGCAGCAGCAGCAGCAGCAGCAGCAGCAAACAACAGCAGCAGCAGCAGCAGCAGCACCAGTGCTGCTGGAGATGCCCCTTTGTTGTCTTGGGTTCTGTGCTGCCCCCCAGCCCCCCGTCTTGTTGAATTGCTCCTGCCACCTGAGCTGCTGCAGTCGCTGCAGCATTTGCTGCAGCAGGAGAAACAGCAGCAGCAATGGTTGTTGCTGCAGCTGCAGCTACAGCCCAGCCTTACTGGACTTGCAGCAGCAGCAATTGGGTGCAACAGCAAAGAGCTGTTGCTGCTGCGGCGTTGGTTTCTGTCGCGCTGGCTTCCGACGGAGAATACTGCTGCTTCTGTTGCAACAGCAGCAGGCAACGTCTTAAGCAGCAGCAGCAGCAGCAGCAGCATGCCATGGGTGGCCTCCTTTGTGGGGGATTTAGCGGCGCATCTTCTGCTCTGCACTTTTGCTGCTTGCTGCCTCGTGCCCCGCTCAGCCAAACCCACACACAGAGCCTCCCTCAAACTGCAGCTGCAGCAGCAAGGCCAGCAGCAGCAGCAGGAGCGCCAGCAGAAAGACGGTGCGGCCTCAAGCAAGAGGGAAGTATCTGGTGAGGCCAACCCAACAGCAGCAGCAGCAGGACCAGCAGCACCAACACCAGCATCATCATCAGCAGCAGCAGCAAAGCCAGCAGCACCAGCAATTTATCTGCAGCTTTGTTGCGGAGCTCTGCCTGTGCTGCAGCAGCTTCAGCAAGCAACAGAAAGGCTGCCTGAGCCCTATGGGTTTCTCTGTCTTCTCTCGCAGCGGCAGCAGCTGTGTCTTCGGTGGCTGCTTTTTGCTGCTGCTGCTGCTCCTCTTCCTGCTGCTGCTGCTGCTCCTTTTCCTGCTGCTGCTGCTCCTTTTCCTGCTCCTGCTGCTTCCGCTTATCCCTGGTGCTGCAGCACACAGCAGTGGTGTGAGGCTGCGCTGCAGCTCATGCGAGCCCTGCAGCAGCAGCAGCAGCAGCAAAGGAGACACAAAAGGATATTTCTTTACGGAGGGGCTTTTGGCCTCCCATCCCCGCCTGACGCTTTTCTACGAGACGCCATCCTGCTGCCGACCCTACAATTCCTGTCTCTTTTTAGCAGCAGCAACAGCAGCAGCAGCAGAAACAAGGAGCAGAATGCTGTTGGTGCAGCAAGTGCTGCGGGAGTAGCAACAGCAGCAGCAGCAGGCGGCGGTGTTGCATCTTTGTTACCGCTTGCTGTGCCTCTGCTGCAGCAGCTGCAGCAGAGCAGCAGCAGCAGCAGCTGGGTTGCTTCTTGCGTAGATTTTCTGTCGCTGCTGCTGCAGCACTGGGCTCCAGCAGCAGCTCCTCTCTTTGTTGCCTCTGTTGCTGCTGCATTTGCTGCTGTTGCGCTGCTGCAGCTGTTGTTGCATCCCCCCCAACTGTCTCTTTTCCCTGTTGAACCTTCAAGCAGCAAGGATAGCCCTGCTGCTGCAACAGCAACAGCAACAGCAGCAGCAATCGCAGCACCAGAAGCAGCAGCAGGAACAACGCCAGCAGCAACAGCAGCACACATGCTACGTACGTGGGGTGTGTCTCTTTCTGTTCTCTTCAGCAACAGTCTCTTAAACTGTCTCCTCCTCGAGCGGGGCGGTTTTGCTGTCCGTGTAGGTCTATGCAGCAGCAGCAACAACAACAACGCCAGAAGCACGGGGCCTTTTCGGGTGTACGTTCACCCTGAAAAAAGCAGCAGGATGCACGAGCCTCTTCGACTTCCTCTGTCCCCACTTTTAATTTCTGCGCTACTGCAGTCGCAGGTTTTGCTGCTCCTGCTGCTGCAGCAGCCAGAGAGATATGGGGTGTCCCTTCCCGGCAGGTTGGGGGCCATAAGCCGCTCTATTCAAGCTTTTGCCGCTGCTGCTGGTGAGCAGCAGCAGCAGCAGCAGGACCTGCTGCAGCAGCGCCAGCACGAAGAATTGCAACAGCTGCAGCAGCAGGAGGAAAGGCAGCGGCAGCAGCAGCAAGAAATGCAGCAGCAGCAGCAGCCTCATTGCTCGCAGACTGCTGAGTGGAGCCTGCTACTGCAGCGGCAAACATGCAGCGTCTTGGGACCCTTCACGAGCTACCCCACAGAAGCGCAACAGCAACAGCAGCAGCAGCAGGAGGAAAAGCAGCAGCAGCACACTTGTCCCTCCGAGAACGAGGTTCAGGATACACTTGCTGCTGCTGCTGCTAGTGCTGTGACGCCCACAGTTCCGCTGCTGCCGCATCGGGAACTTCTATCTTGGCTGCACAGAGACAGCGATGACTTCAGCAACAGCAGCAGCAGCAGCAGCAGCAAGTGGGAGATCCTTTGGGATGCAGTTGAGCCGCCTGCTTCTGTCTTTTCTCAGATCCCGGGCTCTCCTGCTGCGTTTTGTTGCTGCTGTGCTTTCTCCGCCGCTGCCTGTGCTGCATGCCACAGACGGCGACGCAGCAGCAGCACCAGCAACAGCAACAGCACAGAAGAGGAGTTTGCTGCATTGCTAGGGCGGTACAGGGCGGTGTGTGAGGGTGTTGCTGCTGAGGCAGCAACAGCAGCAGCAGCTGCTGCTGCAGCAAATGCTGCTGCTGCTGCTCCGATTGTTGGCGGGGGCCCCTCTGTAGGGAGAGGATCCCATAGGGCCGCGGAGGTTTGCTGGGTTGCGGAGCTGCTGCTGCGCCTGACAGGTAAGCAGCAGCAGCAGCAGCAATCGCAGCCAGGGGTTGCTGCTGCAGCAATTGCTGCTGCACTGGCCCCTCTGCTGCAGAAGATTTCGAGGGATATCTATTCCGATGCAGGGGAGCCACTCTGCAGCGCAAAGAGACGGAAGCTCTGCTGCAGCAACAGCTACAGCGGCAGCAGCAGCAGCAGCAGCACACCAGAGGCTTCTAAAGCCCCGGCGTTACACTTCAAGACAGAGACACTTTGCGGCGGAGTGCTGCTTTTGCTGCTGCACTTATGGCCTTCCCACGCATACTGCAGCATTGTCAGCAGCAAGAGACATGGGACAGCAGCAACAGCAGCAGAAGCAGCAGCTGCTGCTGCAATTGGTCCAGCTGCTGCTGCTGGGTGCGTCCTCTGGGGAGAGGTTCTCGCTAGGCTGGCCATCCTCTCCGTAGAACCGATTGGGTGGTTTTTGCTGCAGCTGCTTGCTGCTGCTGCTGCTGCTGTTGCCCGGGACGCTGCACCAGCAACTGCAACAGCAACTGCAACAGCAACTGCAGTAGCAGCCACAGGAGGCACAGACGCAGCAGCAACAGTCGCAACAGCAGCAGCAGCGAGCAGCGAGCCCTGCAATGCGAGACCACTGGGTGGATATGAAGGACTACAAACCCACTCAACTGCCAGCAGCAGCAGCAGTACCAACAGCAGCAGCAACAGCAGCAGCAGTAGTTTGTACAGGTCGTCCCGTGTGTTTGATGCTGCATTCCTTCTTTGGCTTTGTTTTTTTCGAGCTGCAGCGGGGGGCCCTTTTTTACCCTGCGGTGCTTCGCAGCAAAGCAGCAAAGAGCTGCAGCACCAGCACCAACAACAGCAACAGCTCCAACCAGAGCATCAGCTGCAGCGGCAGCTGCAACAGCTGCTCGCCAGAGACATCGCAGTAGCGAGACCTCACGTAACTGCTGCTGTCGTCGCTGCCCTTCGGAGGGAAGCGATCTCAGGTGAGAGCAGCAGCAGCAGCAACAACAGCAGCAGCAACGACGGCAGCAGCATGACTGCGGACAAAGCAGACGCACTAGAAGCACTTCACAGCAGCACGGGGAGTCCCTGGCAACCTGCTGCTGTTGCTGCTGCTCCATTTGGTCGCTGGGCATCTTTGCTTGAGGTGTATATACACCCCATCGCCTCGCCCCTCGCTGCACCTGCGGTGCTTGCTGCGCAGGTGGGCTTTCTGCCTCTGTCTTCATAGATTTGTCTTTCTCTCTTTGTCTCCCCTTGCCCTCTCTTTGTATTTTTCTCTCTGTCTGTCTCTATTTCTATCTGTCTCTGTCTGTATCTGTCTCTGCCTCTGTGTGTCCGTCTTTTGTCTGTCTCCATCTGTCTCCGTGTCTGTCTCTGTCTCCATTTGTCTGTCCCTGTCTCCATCTGGCTCCATCTGCCTCCATCTGTCCCTGTCGCTGTCCCTGTGTGTCTTTCCAGTTGAGTTTTTTGCCTCTTTGGCTGCGCGGCGCTTGTCTCTCAAGTAGTGATTTCCTCTCTCTTCTCCTCCGGGCCTCGTCTCTCCAGGGACTCCAGGCAGCAGCAACAGCAGCAGGCATCTGCAGCAACAGCAGTAGCAGTAGGAGCAGCAGCAGCGGCAACACCAGTCACAGCCTGACGAGCAAAGAGCAGCAGCAGCAGCCGATGCAGCAGCCTCAAGCAGCTGGCGTTTGCTATTTGGGTTGTCTCTCTTGTGTTGTGGGCCTCGGACAAGCCCACGGCCTGCGCTGCGCCTTCCCCTTTGTTTCTGTTTTGTCTCCTCCTGCTGCCTCACTGCAGCAGCAGCAACAGCTGCAGCAGTCGTTAGAACTTCCACCCCAAAGGCTGCTGCTGCTTCGCCTCCCCCTGCGGCGAGCAGCGGGGCTGAAGCCGACCGGAGCAGCAGCAACAGCAGCAGCCGGGTTGCCATGGCGTGGGCTCGTTTTAGGGTGGCGGCTGCTAGGGCGAGAGTTGCTGGTGCTGCAGGGGCCTTTGCGCGCTGCAGCAGCAAGAGACACTCCGCTGCTGCTGCCGCGAGCAGCCTCCTGTCCGTTTGCTGCTGTTGCAGTTTCTCGTGCTGACCTTGTCTCAGGGGCCTCAGCGTCGTCTTTCTGCTGCAGCAGCTGCGAGAGTCCTGCTAATAAAGAGCGGCTTGGCCTATGGGGGGCCCTTCAGCGGGGCTTCCATGCTCTCGCTGACCCTAACAGCAGCAGCAGCTCTGGCGATACAGCACCGGTGCTGCTGCTGCAGCCGCTGCACCTGCCGCTAGCAGATCCTGTCTCCTGTTGCTCTGGAGCAGGGGGAGGGTGCATGCCTTCTGCTGCGCTTTCGGGTGCCTTGCGGGAGCTGAGAGACACCGCAGTCCGCATGGTGTTGCTGCTGCTGCCCAAGGCAGCAGCAGCAGCAGCGGCGGCTCAGCAGCAGCACGCGCTGCAGTGGGCCCTATGCAACCCTGGGGCTGTCCTGTCGTTGTTTAGCAAAGTTGTACAGGGCATAAAGCGGCCCCTCGAGCAGCAGCAGCAGCAGGAGGAGCAGCAGGAGCAGCAGCAGCAGCTGGGAGGCGCAGCAGTAGCCTTGCACGTACCGCTGCATTGCTTGCTGCCGGTGCTGCTGGAGAGCCCCCCCCATCCTCTTCTGTTGAAATACCTCTTGTGGTTTCTCGCCATGCTGGGGCCTCTTGCTACCACGTTTGCTTCGCCTCGCTTGCTGCTGTTGCACAGCAGCGGCAGCAGCAGCAGTAAAAGCAACAGTAATCGATTACCAGACTGTCTGTGTGCTTCCGCTGTATCTCCATTAGAAAGCCTAATAGACACTGTGTGGAGCCTCCTCCTTATATGGTTTGAGAGGGCCCCCTGGCTCCTGCTGCATGCGTTTCGTTGCCTCAAAAGGAGGCACGGCAGCAGCAGCAGCAGCAACAGCAGCAGCAGCAGCAGGGGTGGCAGGTCGAATCAGCAGCAGCAGCAGGTATTCCATGGACTGAGGGGGGAGGAGGCTGGGGGCCCCTTGCCCTGGCAAGCGCTTGAGTAAGTCTTTTAACAGCAGGAAGCCTACATAGGGCCACAGACAGAGGCAGCAAGCAGACTGAGAGAAAGAGAGAGAGAGAGAGAGAGAGAGAGAGAGAGAGAGAGAGAGGCAAATAAGGGACAGCCGAATAGACCTAAAGAGATAGCGTCGATGCCCTCTGGTGCTGCGGTGTATTTGCTGGCAGGGAAAGTCTCGCAGAGTTCTGTACCCGCCGCCTCTCGGCCTCGGATGTGCTGGAATTGCCCCCAATTTTTTCTCTTAGGACAACCGCTGAAGACAAGCACCTCTCTGCTGCTGACTTGGGAAACCCCACACAGACAGAGGGGAGTGATGGAGACAATCCCCTGCAGCTGCCTTTGTCTCTCGCTGTCGCCCTTGCCGCCGTTATGAAGGAGTAGAGAGTTTTGGGCTATCTGAGAGAGGCGCAGCTAGGTGCTGTGAGGCCAAGGGGAAAACCCTGCCAACACGCAGGAGACACCTGGGCACACAACTGGTTGTTTCCGTATCTTTCTTCACAGCATTTTATTTAATATAACATTTTATCGGATGCTTAAATATTAAATGTATTTCAATGCGTAAATAACACGCTCTGTGGTAAAAGACACGCGGCAGACATTGCGAGCAAGTTGGGCTAGGCTAGCTACAGGCGGATGACGACGCGTGTCTCAAGAGTTGTTGTATGTGAAATTAAAAACTTGTTAGGCTTGATATTTTCTTTTCTTTAATTTACTTGAAATAATTTGATGCTTTAAAGCTCATTGTTTATTCTTTTATCGGAGGCACATCTTCCGTCCCAAGGCTGCCAGCCAGCCGCAGCCCCAACGTATACGAGCCCCCATGTGCTTCCGGAGTGACCCTGTTGTTTAAATAAGATAAAGTTTGTGGCTTGTTTGAATTACGTTGAAAATTAAGGGGAATTTACCCTTTAATGCCACTGAACTTCTTCCCAAAACCGCCACGTTTTCCTACTTAGAACTGCTGTTTCGCCTTCTTGTTGACAGCCATTGTTGACAAGCGGAGTTCGGTGTTTCCTCCTCGCAATAGTTCGATTGATGTAAAAAAATATAAGAAACTGGCAGGGTCTGGCGTTAAACAAACCAGCTCTAAGCATGGGCCCTAAAGGTGGTAGTAACAGCATGTAGAGAAAAGATACCCCTAAACTCGTGTAGATTCTCTGGCCGTAGACAAGAGCTGTAAACAGAACGACGTGCGCAGGCAAACCTACGCGTGATTTCCCAGGGAATTTGTCTGTTTTTGTTGCTTTCTGGTCCGTTATCTGTCTGACCCCAGCAGAGCGGCCTGTACAAAGCAAGAGAGGTCCTCCCTTGGGCTCCGCCTGTTTCAGTCTGCCTGCCGGCTCGATAGGCCCGAGGGGCCAGCTGCGAGAATGGAGGATCCTGAGATGCAGAGCTGCATCAACAGGAAGATAGCGCAGCTGACAAAAGTCATATACAAACTTAGCACTATTCAAGAAGACCACGACGTGCACTTGCAGGCGCTGACAGATGCGTATGAGCAGGAAGTAGAAGATATCCTCCTCGATGCAAATGCCAAGCTGGCTGCATGCGCCAGGGAGGCCCGAGAGGCGAAGCTAAACAGCGTTACAAAAGCTGTATGCCCAGCGAAACGGATAAAACAATTCCAGCCTAAGGCCGTAACACTAGGGCTAGCTGTGCAGCTGCCTATTAGCTAGCCAGCTGGCAAGCTAGCCAGCTAGCTGGCAGTTTGCGGGTGATATCTCTGTATGGTCCACACAGGAGGTTGAGGAGCTAAAGGCGAAGCTGTTGGCTGCAGTAGAAGCAACAGAAAACGAGCTGGTGAAGCATAAAGCAGCGTTAGACGCAGAGGCGTGGAAGAGGCAGGTGGAATGGGCGGCACAACTCGAGCAACTTCAGAGTCAGAAAGCACGGGGTGTATGTACAGCATCTGCATCCAGAAATCATTTCCAGATCGTTTTCCCTCTGCAAAAGCCACAAATCTAGCTCTCTATTTCCTTTTTTAAAAAGCGAGAAAGAGCAAAGCAGCAGCAGCAAGAATGAGACACTAGAAATTTTTGTTGTTCTTGCACGTTTTCACACCCGCATTTTGTTCAGCACTGAGAGCACGCGAGGCACTGCGATGCCCTGGAAGCATTTTTGCCATTTTGTTTTGAGATTCAAGGGGCGTGGCTTCGCTTTCCGCTGGCTATTCTAGTTGCACAGTTGCAGCAGCACTCACTACCCACGGGCCAATCCACATCTGCCCACAAGATGCTGACTAGCCTCTGCTGTTTTTTGTGGGCTTTCAAGGTGACTGGCGGGCTTGGCAGGCCTCCTTGGCCTCCGCCTCTCTGGCCCTGAAGGCCTCAGCTGAGGACTTTGAGGCCTCCAAAGAGGCGCTTCAACAAGAACTCAAAAGCCGCACAAACCACGTTGAAATCCTCGAGGGACAACTTGCTGCCGCTACCAAGGTGAGACACTGCGCATACACCTCAAACCAAAGACAAACAAACAAACAAACAAACAAAAGCATGAAGGCAGCAGCATAAACATTTTTTTTAATAAAAGTTATTACGAAAGAGAGAGGTAAAGAGCCAAGGATGCAGCAATTGCCCCTCCTTAAGAATAGCCGCCACCCATAGACCTCAACTCTCTACACGGTGCTGACCAAACCCACCAAACTTTAGTTGGGTTAGCTGCCGAGCAAGCGTCCAACAAACTCTACGGCAGTTTGGGTACCTACAGGCCCTGTAGGCCGCCAGGTGATTAAGAGTTTATTTCCACAGACCCAGAAAGTTGTTTCTTTAGCTGGGTTTTTGTCTACCTGTCTTTCTAACTGTTTTTTGTCTGTCTCCTCCCGCCTTCTTCTGAGTGCAGCTATCGGGGGACCTGCGCGCGGAGACCTTAGAGCTGCAGCAGCGGCTAACAGAGACAGCCGCCGAGAGAGACGCAGCAAGAGAAGCAGCGGCAGCAGCAGCAACTCTGTCTGAGGTGCAGCAACAGACCAGCTGCGAGCAAACCCAAGCAGTTGCTGCAAAGCTGCAGCGCCTGGAGCACCAAAAACAGAGGGAGGAGGAGACGCACAAGAAGACACTTAAGGCTGTTCACCGGCAGTAAGGAGAGGTCTTTAGGAAGCTTAGGCACCAACACAATTACCAGCAGCAGCAGCAGCGGCACCACCACCACCACCACCACCACCACCAGCAACCATCCCTTGGGTGTCTTGCTGTCTGTTCGCTCTGTATGTAAAATTGAATGTCTCCAAGAAGCCCTCCAGTGGGCCCCGCACGCATGCACGTATAATGCTGCTGCTGCTGCTGCTACTGCTACTGCTACTGCTCCTCCTGCGGCTGCTAGTGATGCCGTTGTTGTGCTTCTGCCGCTGCTGATACTGGTGCTGCTGCTGCTTCTGGTGCTGCTGCAGGCTTCAGGAGGAACACGAAAAAGCAGAGAGGGCGGAGGAGGCGCGGCAGAATGCCAAAGAAGAAGCCGAAAGGCTTAAGAGTTTTCTAAGAGGTCAGTTGCAACAAACTTCTTTTATTTGCAGCACATTTCCTAGAGAGTCGCTCAGAGACCTTCAGGCCTGCAGTGTATGGACACTTACAATAAAGAGGATCCCCACAGGGAGGGGCTTCTCGGCATTTACCTCCCTTGACCCCAAAGGCCTCGCGAGAGTTTTGGTGCAGGCGCTCAGGCAGAGGGAAAGGCTCTTAAGGAAGAAGCTAAAAGCCTCAGAGAAAAGACAGAAACCTTGGAAGAGATCGTTCAACAGCTACGCAGGTAAACCCTAAAGCCTAAACCCTAAATCCTCAAGCCCTGGATCTAAATTTCAGCTTTTGAAAGTGCTGACGCTCCTGCAGTTCTTGCCAAGAGTTTAGCGTCAGCTGGCTAGGGTTGGGAGAACCTGGTTTTAGTTGCTAATACGCATTGATTAAGGTTTAAGAGTTAGGGCTTATGGTTTAGGGTTTCGGATTTTGTTTAGGGACTGCGCTTTGCGGGAAGCGCAAGAGCGACAGGCCTCCAAGTGTCTTTTGTCTGAACGCGAGCTGCGGGTCTCTGCGGCCACCGGGTTTAGACGTAGGGTAGCAGAACTTGAGGAGGAGGTTTCGAGGAGGGAGGAGCAGCTGCAGCGAGCGGAAGGGAGATGCAAAGCATTAGAAGGTGAGACAGAAAAAGCTTTTTGTTTATTGCGGCTGCTGCTGTCTGTCGCTTTGCGCCTGTATCCAAAATTCTTTCTGTTTCTCTGTGCGTGGCTGGCCGTGTGTCTGTCTCCGTGTGCCTCCCTCTGCCTCTCTGTCTCTTCTAACCCAGCAGAAATGCTTTTTCTCTTTAACGAATTCGTGTTTGTTTTGCCGTGCTGTTTCGCTCTCTCCCATCCCCTCAGAGCTACTAGAGGAGACCTCCCTAGCAACTGCTCAGAGAGAAAAAGAAACGCAAGAAACTTTTCGCAGGCAGCTGGAAGCAAGGCTAAATGAGCTGCAAGTGCTGCAGAGACGCAACACTCAGCTCAATGATGAGGTCGGATTACCCCTAAAACTTAAATCCTAACCCTTACCCCCTAAACCCTAAAACCTAAAACCTAAAACCTTAACCCTCAACCCTTAAGCCTTAACCCTAAACCCTAAACCCTAAACCCTAGTTGCACCCTTTACCTCCTCGGAAATGTGTGACCCCGTCTGCAGCTGCAAGAGGCGAAAAGGGCAGAAAACGCAGCAAAAGAGTCTGAGGCCCTATGCAAGAGCAGTATGGAAGAGGCGGTGAGCCCTTATTGCTTGCGGTGTCGGAACTACCGTTAAGGGTCTAGGGTTTAGAATTTAGAATTTAGAGTTTAGGGTTTAAGGTTAAGTCTGTGTATCAGGCACGCATCGCCAAGGGGAAGCTTGAGGAGGCGACGCTCAGCGCAAGGAGGGCAGCAACAGAAAGAGACGCAACTGCAGCGCAGGCCCTTCGAAAGGTAAACCCTAAACCTTAAACCCTAAGCCTTAAAACCTGAGCTACAAATAACTCTCTAAACCTAAACAGGACGTAAAGTGTGTGAAAAATGCCTGTGCAGCTTGAGGAGAAGCTTGCAGAGTCTGAGATGCAGCTGGCAGAGAAGTGTCTTCTAGTGCAGAAACTCGCGAAGTAGACCCTAAACCCCATGAACCCTAAACCCTAAACCTTAAAGCCTAAACCTTAAACCCTAAACCCTAAGTCCTAAACCCTAAGTCCTAAACCCTAAGTTCTAAACTCTAAACCCTAAACCCTAAACCCTAAAAACTAGTGGTTAGGGTTGTGTTGCAGCGAGGGAGAGGAGAGAGGAAAAGAAATGCTGAGGCTACAGGACGAGCTGCACCAAAAGCAGATCGCCCTCAAGGAGGCGCAAGAGGCAGCGGCCGCGCTGGAGTTAAGCAGAGAAGAGACAGAAAAGAAAGCAAGGGAAATGAATGCGGTATAGCCTCTGCTGCTGCTGCCGTGGCAGCTGCTGCTGCTGCCCTCCTGGCTGCCCACGACCGCTTGCTGCGTGTGTCTTCTTCCAGCAGCAGCAGCAGCACCCTTAGCAGAGTCCCTTTGCCCCCAGGCTTGCTGCCTGCTGTGCGCTGGGCCTTCCAACTAATAAGGCTTGTGTTTTTCTCCTGCAGCTCCAGTTGGTGCTGCTCTGTTGCTTGCCTCTTGCGCTTAGGCAGCTTCGTCTCGCCTGGAGCAGCTGACACTCAGCTGCAAGCAGCTCACCGCCAAGGCGGAGACACTCGAGAGACAGTTGGATGCTGCTCAGCTGCGCAGCGAGAGACAAGCCCAGGAGGCCTGGGGAGTCGAGCACACCCTCAGGGCGCAGCTCAAGATTCTGCAAACGGAGACAGAGGAAAAAGAAAACAAACTGACTGAGACGCTCCAAATCCTCACCTCTCTGCAAAAGCAGGTCAGGCTGCTTTTGCGGCTCCACTGTCCAGACACTCCAAATAATTCGCAAAAACGTCCGTCTTTATGACGCTAACCAAAAGGGCGTTGGGAAGCTGCTGCAACTCAAAGAAAAACCCAAAAGCAGCAAAGGAAACTCAGGCACTTAAGGGAGATACTGGCGAAGCTTTACGTAGCGCTTCCTGCTGCTGCTGCTGCTGTTTTTGTTGCAGGAGGAGCTGCTCCAGCAGTCTGTCTCCGAATACAAAATGAGGCTTGCTGAAGAGGAGAAGAAGAGCGAAGAGGCAGCAGCCAAGCACCACAAGGAGCTGCAGCAACAGAAAGAGACCCTCAAGACAGAACAGGAGAGAGCGGTTGCTGCTGCTGCTGCTGCTGCTGCTGCAGAGAAAAAAGCTTTTCAGCAGCAACACGAAGAGGAGATGAGGCAAGCAGAAAAAACAAAAGAAAAAGAAAAGGCGGACCTCAAAATCAAACTAATAGACGCCCACGCTGCGCAAGTAAATTCTAAACCCTCAACCCTGAACCGTAAAACCTAAACCCTAAGCCCTAAACCCTAAACCCCAAGCCCTAAGCCTCAAACAGTGCTGCCTTGTCTCTTCCTCAGCTTCAAGCCGTTATCTGCAGCCACAGGGAGCAGCAGGAAGAGAGAGATGCGGAGCATCGCAAAGAGAGAGACGCACTGGAGGCGAGGCATAAGGAGGCAGCAGCTGCAGCTGCGGGAGCTGCAGCAGCAAAAATAAAGGCAGCAACGGATCATGCAGCGTTGCTGCAGCAGCAGCTCAAAAGCACTAACCTTGTAGGCCCTAAACACTAAATCTTGAAGCTCAAACCCTAAACCCTAAATCCTAAACCCTAAACCCTGTGGACCTGTACGCTTTGCACAGCAATTAGCGGAGTGCCAAGAGGAGGCGGAAAGGAGACAGCAGGCCTTAAAGGCTCTGCGGCTGACGCACGAGGAGACACTTGCAGCACACCAGGCAGCAGTAGAGAGACACAAAGAAGAGCTGATCGCAAAGGAGAAAGAGACACAGAAAAAAGAAAAGTCGATGGAGCTGCTCATGACGCTCAAGGAACAGGGCCTTGTAGTGAGGCCCACAAAACATCCAGAGGAGCAAGGCGCCGCAAGGAGGCGTAACCCAAAGGGTTCTTGCTGTATAGGTTCACCTTACTCTGCCTGTCAGCGTCTCAGTGTGTGTTGAGACGCCTGCTGAAGGCCTAGGGAATGGCGGCTAGGATGTATCTACACGTAGAATGCGGTGTGCGTTCAGCGAGATCATGAGGCAGCGCTTGCAGAGATGCAGACAGAACACAAGGCGGAAAACGAGCTCCACGAATCACGCATTGCGTCCCTAGAGAAGCAAATTGCCTTGGAAAGAACGCAGTACGAAGAGAGACCCTCGAGAGAGGAAGACATTGAGGAGATTGAGAAACTCAAACGCCTTTTGGAAGAATCCGTCGTAAGCGCTTAGGATTTAGGGTTTAGGGTTTAGGGTTTGGAGGCTAGGGTTGGTTGTCCAGCACAGTGAGAGGGGCCGTTCGCTCTGTTACCTTTCACTGCGTCTACAGCTAGCACAAA
Organism: Eimeria falciformis; assembly: GCA_002271815.1. Taxonomy (NCBI): domain Eukaryota; phylum Apicomplexa; class Conoidasida; order Eucoccidiorida; family Eimeriidae; genus Eimeria; species Eimeria falciformis. The sequence goes on along the minus strand of NPHX01000216.1, from coordinate 489,513 downwards.
AACTGGGATTAGGGATTGGGGTTTAGGGTTTAGGGTTTGGTCACAGGCGAGCCTTGCTCAACGAGAGGAGATCGTTCGCAAACTGAAGTTGGAGCTTTTGACGCAGTAAGCTCTTGGGCGTTTCGTGTTTCTTCTTAATGTCTTGCATTAGAAGAAAAAAATACATTTCGTTTAAATGAGTTTCAAGGAGTTGTGTTTGTTGGCTTGCATGCAGCGACAAGAATTATAACAAAGTTTTCAGCGCCTCCCCATCCACTGGAGTTGTCAATCCCCTTGAAAAGCCAGCCAGTCGCAGAAGGGCAAGACGAAGCAGCACGAATTCCACCGTGTCTTCGTCTGAGGCAGGTGATTGCTGGCGCATCTATAGATAAGTGGATGTACACTCCACGTCTCTATTTGCTTAAATATGTGTGCACCTTCATATGCGCAGGTGTGCGTGTGCAGATATGTGCACATATATCTAGCGACATGAGTGCACATGCACATATATGCTGTATCCTGCGTAGAGAGCAATCCAAAAATATGTTTTTGCACGGATATGTTTGCATCCACGTGCAGGCCTATGAATCTGTGTGTACGCTTCCTAAATATACTTGTGTATTTTGTAAAAGATGCTGATTTATTCTGGGGCCCCACAGTTGTGGGAGTTGCTGCAGCTGCAAGGCGAGGCTCGAAACAAGATTCGTTGACGCTCAGCCCCTTGGCCTCTTCAATTGCGTTGCCGCAGTGACAGGTATGGGCGGAAATGAAAAGCATCCTTTTCTCTACTTCTTCGTTTCCTCTGGTTTACCCGCCTATCTCCCTATATATCTTTTAGGTGCATGCAGATGAGAATATACATCTATCCAAATATTTGTATTTTGCAAATGTGCTAGTTATGCCGATCTAAATATCAGTTGAAGGCCTGCTGGTATTGAATCGGCTAGAAACATGCGAGACGGACACACAGTACCACTATATAAACATGCAAATACGTCCCTATTTATATATACATGAAAGTACATCTCTGCTTGTATATTTATTTATTTGTGTGCTTGTTTCTCCGTATTTCAGGTTACTGAGTTACTTCTAAATCGTTTTTTTAATTTCATTGCATCAGCGCAGCACAAACGCAACAGAGGCACCCAATCTCTGTTTGCATATAAGTTCGGCTGTACAGACAGCCTGGCTCATTGCAAATACTGCAGTTTTTTTTTTATTCATTAACTCATCGCGTTACTTGTACTATGAGCACTTCCACCACAGCCGTTAGAAGCAGGTTAAAGCTAGCTGCAGCGGGTAGCACCGAGCCAAAGCTATCTCCAGCTTTCTTAAAGCAATTTGTAGCCCCAGTCAAAGCCAGTTATAGCCAGCCGCATCATAAAAACTAAAACAAAAACAAACAGAAAATGGAGTTTAGCTTTGCAATAGCTTTTGGTCCGAATCGTCTAGAGGTTAGGACAACACGTTGTGGCCGTGTAAACCCAGGTTCGATTCCTGGTTCGGATATTCTTTTCGTTTCTTTCGCTATTTTTATTAAAAGTTATAATTGCACTAAAACCTCAAAATTTTGCTGTTTCTACGAATCTAATTGCAATACGAAGATCCGTGCGTACACCCAGGTTCGATTCCTCGTTCAGGGACACTTCTTTCTTTCCGTCGCTGTATTCAATCAAAGTCATAATTGCGATAACACCTCCTATTTCTGTTGTTTTTTTAAACCTAATTACAATCCGAATAACCGAAATCGTAGTAGCGGTGAGCACAAATATGCAGAAACGAACTGAGAGCAAAACCAACAAGAGTTGATAATAAAGTTTGTCATGGAATTCTTATCATCTCGATTTCTCTCGTAATCGCGGTGTGGCTTGTAATGCCTCAAGCGGCTGTATTGCTCGCCTTCCTACCAATTTCGAGGCTGCAGCTTTCTGTAGCAGTTTCTGTTTCTAGTGCAGCACGTAAGGGCAGCAAGACTTTGTGGCACGCCTGGATAGCTAGCCTAAACCCTAAACCCCTCTCAGCTTGGCTGTCAAAGGCAGCACACACGGCCAGAAAGCCGTTAGACGAGGCAAGAGGGGTGGAGGTTCGCACAAGGAAAAACCCACAAAGTGCTCTCCCGCCCACTGCGCTTTAAAGAAAGAAAAAGGGTTTAGAATCTAGAATTCACGGCTATGTTGGCCAGACGGCATTGAACTCCAGCACGCGGCATCTGGTGAGGGAACAGACAGGCACACAGAGTAGCAGCGGCAGCGTATACAGTATATAAATAATAGACAGACATACCCACTGTTACTGCTGCTACCCCTGCACATGTCTATGTATTTAGTTCATTGTCTGCTGATGTAGAGATACAGAGGGAGACAGACATACATACATCGAGATATACACAATACACATATATTTATTTTATGCAATGTATATACACAAACGCTCTCCTTACTCTCCATCGGCGCTGCCAGTAACGCAGGCGAAGCTGAAGGGCGAGGCATCCAGTGCGCAAACTCCACTGCAACAAAACATTCAAATAAAGGACTGGTTTAAAGTGTTTTCCAATGTGATTGTTTTTGTCTTATTATTATTAGTGGAATTGTTAACATTATTGCTGCTACATTACTAGTGCGTTTATATGGGCTGTAGAGAAACACATAAATTTCTTACCTCGGCCTGTCGGCCTTGACGGGGTGAGGATCTACGAAGGAAGTGACGCGGGCCCCTGTGTAAGCGCTGAACAGCGTGAGCGGCCCGCCCGTCTCTGGGCCACAACAAAGCGCC
>NPHX01000216.1:456592-486630 GCA_002271815.1 Eimeria falciformis | reverse complement strand
ATATATATATATATATATATATATATATATATATTGTATTATACACAATATCGACATATATATCATCAGCATGTGCAAGTATACTTCACACAATACAGACTTCCATAATGTGTGCATACGCAAAGAGTATGCATAGTACATAAATCGACAGAATTATACATAATACATCAGGCATGCACAATATACGCATAGCGCCATCACAACAAAGGCATCGAGAGCTCTCCCTATACACGTATGGTTATGTGGGTCTATGCGTGCTGCACCTGAACAGTCAGTGCGCACAATAATTACGTCCGGGGTCTAGCAACAAACAACTCTTTTGGCATTTGCATCGGCTCACCGCTGCCTGAGACTGAGGCCACAAATGCCTCGTTCTGTAAGAAAACCGAAGTGGCCCTCCTGTCCGTCCGCTCGCCGGTGCGGAACGTCAACAGCTGCAACAAAGGCAACCGTAAACCTTAAACCTTTAGTCATAAACCCCTAAATCCTAAACCCTCAAAAACTACAATAACACAAACAGTATTACTACTATAGTAGCAGTTCCATCTCTAGGACCCTTTTCTGTGGGGCGTAACGAAACTAGGCAGATGAGAAATTCCGGTGTATGCGCGAAGCTCGCAACATTCAGGCAAAACGTTCACCTGCTGCCCCCTGCGCACGTCCCAGATGCGCGTCTGGCCGTCGAAACCGGCAGAGAGAATAAACCTAAATAACGCAATACCAGCAGAAAAGGACAATACAAACAACTTTTGGACTGATCCTATGCTGATGCGCTGCCCCTCTCAAAACCCTCTGTGACACGTCGCCTCAGCCCTGAGAGCTTAGACTGTAGCGGTTAGGGTGTACAGACACCCCAGAACGCACCTGCCGGACCGCGACCATCTCAGGGAGGTGACGGGCATGCCGCTGCGCCACCAACAAACACAACTCTTGTAACACCTACTAAACCCTAAGCCCTCTGCTCTTCGCCCCTTGTTGGGTTGGGTTCATATACAACAGACGTTATAATAATATCCCCGACCGCATGCACCAAACGAAAAAACCAACAAATATTCTATTTGGGCTTCAGACGTACTTGTGCGCATCCTGCAGCTTGTTTACCAACAAGCCCGTAACGCCATCAAACAGCTGCAGGCAGAAGACAGCCGCAAATCAGCAGCAAATGGAGAGGCAGCAACAGCAGCAGAGACTTCTGCCTGAAGGTGCAAATAATCCCAAGTGCGGCGGAAGGGAGAGAAGACAAGAAAACGGGTAGTCTTGATATGGTCTTTTGAGTGTATGTACAGTGTATGCGCATCCCCTTACATGTATACTCCCATCCTCACTGGCGGCAACGAGAACACTTCCGTCTTGACTGGGTCGAATGTCGGTCAGGGGGCCCCTCTGGTGTGCCGAGGCCCCCGGGGCCCCAGGGGCTCTCAGGGAGGCAAAAGCCCGCAAGGTATTGAGATCGTAAAGACGCACAATCGGATGGGTTGTGCCGACGTAGAGGAAGTCGCCACATGGGTGAGGAGATACGGTGGTTACAGGGAAGATGTCCCGGAGAGTTGCTGAGGCCAGAAAGACACAGGAGCAACAAACAAGGCTAATGCAACAAGTGGGTTCAAATAGAACTAAACGACTAAACATCCAGCCAAGACAGAACTACGCAACGAGGTGTACATACACCCCAACATGTTGCATCGTCATTGCACCTCATGTGCACCTACAGCCAAGCCTGTCACAGTTGAGTTCCCACGAGCAGAGATACACCGAGGGCCAAGGCCGCCCTGGAAAAGCCAAAAGAGTGCGATAAAGAGAGAGAGAGACAAGAGCAGGCTAGGAGACAGATAAAGGAGAGGGGAGAAAAGGAGATGTGTCAAAAACCAAACCGATATCTCATGGCCTGCTGCTGTTGCTGCTCACCAACAAGGCCCCCGGAGGCCTTCGCCTTGCTCGGGCTCAAATCAAACACCTTCACCGTTGTGTCGCTGCTGCCACTGAAGCAGAGCCGGCTGCAAAGCCACGGCAACGAGAAACAAACCTAAACAAATAAACCACGGATGGGGACCACCTTGCTGCTTACGCCTCCCTCTGCTGGAGGGTTAAGAAATAGGGTTTACGGTTTCAAGAATTTAGGGCTTACGGTACCTGTCTGGCCCGATGGCGACAGAGTTGACGGGGCCCTCGTGGGTCAGCAGCAGACGGGTTTTGCCTGAAGGGGCAGCTGTGGGGGCCCCCAGGGGCCCCCCTAATGGGGTCCCCTTTTGCTCCTTTACCTCTTGGAGCCGCACCGATCCGTCAAGGCCCCCACCGACAACGAAGCTCATATCTCCGCTGCATGCAGTGCTGATGCAGCTCTGCGGGAAACAGAAAAAAGCCCCAAAATCTTAACCAGAAAGAAACCCCCAGTGAAGACGCTCCAGAGAGCCTATCGGCTTCTATTAGCGCGCCTCTCTTTCTCCTGCCTCTTATCTCTCGGTTTGCATCTTTCTCCTTCGCTGTGTCTGTGCGATCCTTGTGCGTATGTGGCTCTGTGCTTGTGCAGAGGGCCCTCCCCCGTAGGGGGCCCCTCTATGCAACCTACGTATTTAAAAGGGGTAGAGCAGATGACCGTGGCTGAGACTTGCGCCTCGAGGCCCCTCGTGTCAGGAGCCCCTGGAAGCACTCCTTGGGGCCCCCCATCTTTTGGGTTGGTGTAAGGGTTAAAGACAAGCTGTTGCTCGCCTTCAGTTAAAGGAGGCACCGCGCGGGGCCTTAGGGGCTGCCACTGTCGTTGCTGCTGCTGCTGCTGGTGCTGCTGCTGGGGAGAGGCTGAGCCCTCTGCCAGGCTGCCGCTGCGCGACGGGCCCATAGGAGATATTGCATCTTCTGCTGCTGCTGCTGCTGTTGCTGTTGCTGTTGCTCCTGTTGCTGCTGGTGGTGCTACTGGTGAGGGTTCTGCGTTCAGTTGGGGGCCTGGGGGTCCCGGAGTGTTTGTGTCTAAGGGCGCCCCCGATTTCAGAAGCAGATTCTGCGCTGCTGTTGCTGCTGCGGCTGCTGCTGCATCCTGAGAGGGCTGAAAAGCTGCTGCCTTGAAAACCGTAAAGAGCAAATCTGGAGGCAGCAAATTGTTCGCACGGAGGCGCAGAGCACCACATAAGGCCACAGCCACTTCGTGCAGCCTGCAAAGCACAAGACAGAAAAGAGAAACCGTTTACGGATAGAATTGCCGCTGCAGCGACAGTAGCAGCTGGAAGCTGCAGAGACAGCAGCAGAGCTGCTGCACCTACAGGTGCAGGAGGGGGGCCCTTACTCATCATCAAGCAACTGCTTCGCTACTGCCTCATAGAATGATATTTTAAGCGGATGTAAAGACATCGCAGCACTTGGTGTCTGCTGCCCATCGACTGCCACATGTGTCTCCTCTTCTGCTGAATTCGAGGGTCCTGTGGGGTTTCCAGTGGGCGTTAATAGAGGTAGCTGGGGGGCCCCTGCTAAGGGAGCAGGGGCCCCTGATTCCCCTTTTGTACATACATCCATTCTAAAAATTCAGAAAAGTACCCCTAGGGGCCCTTGGGTAAAATGGTAAGGGCTTAGGGGCCTCCACAGGTTCCATCCGTGCTGCTGCCGTTAACGATCTCGGTGTTGCCTCCCCTCCGAGTCCTCAGAGTAGGGAGGCCAACGGGGGCCCCTGGAACTTCAGACGGGTTTCTACCTGCTATCTCCAAGTACCTCTATTGCCTAGAAGTATAACTAAATTGTTATAGGGCTCGCCTCCGCGCAGCAAAAAAACACGGCAACCGATACTAAACTCCCCTCAGCAGCGTTATTGGGATGTCGCATGTATTTCTGCTTCCCCTTTTAACGCTTAATAGAATGCTTTTGGCATTTTATAAATTAGCTTTTAAAAGATAAAAATAAATTCGAGGGAAAAGGATGGAACTGGGCCTGCAGGGCCTCGACACATGGAGATCTACAGCAGCACTGGTGCCGATACGAACAAAACAGATAAACAAATGATGGTTTTTGCACTGCCCACAATATAAAAATAAACTTATGCTGTACTGACAAAGCTTTGTTTTTATTAAATTTCATGTATACAGATGAGTTTAGCAAAGTAAGCAACCAACAACAAAAGTAGAGGGGTACTTGAAGTGTTCCAGTCCGTGTCTCATGCACGAGGTTTTTCCCAATAACGGATGACACAATTTAATAGAATACGCCTTCAAACTGCAACATTTTAAAGCCTGCAGCTTTCTTTGCAGAGTCGCCATATCTCTCAGTAAACCTGTAGCTTCATAAATGAAACCTGTGAGGTCTGGATTGAACTTTGTGGCTTCTGTTTGCTCTGTTGGGTTTACTGTAACTCCGTGCGATTGGAGCTGACCCTCCAAACGCAGCACTTCTTTGTTTAAGTATTAAATAAGAGGGTGGTTCATACAGCGAGTTTACAAGGCATTCAGCAACAAACCTCATCTAATGTCCAGATCTTATTAAGGCCTTAAAACCCACAAGACAAGGGAAGCGAGTGTTCAGCTGAACGGGCAGCGTCCTCGTTCAAGCCATTTAGACGCAGAACTGAATTCATCAGACCCAGCAACTGTTAAAAGGCAAAAGGCGTGGTGTGTTAAACTGTCCCCACACATCAGATACGATTGAGCAGGACAATTTCAAGCTATAAAAGACTTTTAATATTGATCTTGTTGACGACTGCATGCCGCCAGTTCAAGTATAAATAATTCTGTGAACCGACAGGTATGCGTGCACGTAGATACTGGGGCAGTTGTGGCAAATCCCACGTCTGTCCCATGGCCTACTGATTGATTTTCATTGTTACCTGAAATTCTTCAGTATTGCGGTTGTCTGCACTATGGGACCTATACCCAGTTGGGAAATGAAGGCTGAGCAACTTATTATATATAATAATAATGATTATCAATTGAAGCGTCATAGGTTGGGCTCTGACTAACTTTGCCCGATGTGGTTAAGGTTGGCTCTCTGTTCAAATGCACGATAAAGACCGTTTAGTGCTTGCCCAAGGCTCTATGAAGTTTAAGGACTTTTTACTTTTTTTTATAACCCAAAGAGTGAAGCTCTCTTTTTCTAAAATCATGAAAGCGTTTAGACGTTGTTATTTTCTTGGGATCGACCTTCTGCAATTTATTAAAAAGCAGAATAACTTTGAAGTCCAACCCATTGCGCTGCGATGTGCATCGTGCAAGTCAATTTCAATTTCTATGACTGGTTCGGAACACGGGTGAAGCTACTGTAAGTATTTATGAAATATGTCAATGCTATGAACATAACTCAGCCAGTCGGGTACTGGGGTTGTCAGGATGTTTTAGGTTGTGCGGCAGGATGCAGCACGATCAGCAGCTATGAAGAATGTACCGTAGTGGAGGCCTCTATTAGCAAGAAAGTTATAATTAGTTCAAGGAAGAAACGGAGTGTCCCTCTTTCCCTTAAGTCGTGGTGCCTCGATTTTGGTATATGCAAATCAAAACCTGCTTTTTTAAAAATGCTGTTCAATGATATATTTCAGTTTTTTGTCGAAGTTTGCACTGGTAAACCGCTCTCACACAAGGGTGGATTTGGGACCTTACAGTCTCGGATTAGAGCTGACATTTTTGGCCTATGTTTGTGCCTGCAAAATTCTTTTTAGCACAGAAAAAAGCTATTTTTGGTTTTCAGTCAGTTGCTATGAATTTGGTTGTTGTTGCCAGTGGACAGTACTGGTTGATAGAAGCGAAAGGTGACAGGACGAGTTGAAGGGGTTATGAAAGCATCACGTTTGGAAACGACAGTCAATTTTTAATATTTAATTACATTTTACAAGCGTGTATAACATTTCAAAGCACAAGAAACTCATTGTTTCTAGGGGATACTGACCGTCTAGTGTTCAGCTCGCTCGTGTCACCAGGTGACACCCAGGGAGTCGCCCTACCCCACATGCCGTAGCTACCTAATGCCTGGTGGATCACTAAAAAAATATAAATTAATAAATAAATTTTATTTATTATTGAAAGTTTGAAAGTGTATTTCGAACCATATTTTCCTAAGGGTGACCGCTCAACAAACACCACACTGCTAGTCACCCGCAGCAAACGCCAAGGAAACACTTTTATTTTTTGAAATTCTTAAAAAAATGGTGGTTTCTCAGGATACACAACAGGTTCCTCTTGTCACGGGGAATGCGAAGTGGTTTCCTCGTGCAATCGCTCCACCTGGTGAACCCAAGCTGCGAGCTTTCTGCTTCGCTGGCGCAGGCAAGCAACAACTTTCCTTCAGTATGCCTGAACGCTCCAAATGAAACAGCATTTCAATAAGTCTGGATTTTATGGAAAAGTCTTGGCATCTGTGAATCGTTCTGCTTTATGAGGTGCTGTAGTTGGGCTGCCGTATTTCCTAGGAAATTCCTGCCGTATTTCCTAGGAAATTCCTTTCACGAAAGCGCAGGTTGTCTTTGAACAACTTTTCGCAGGAATGGAATCATCAGTATGGACGAGCACTGGAACGAATATTTCCCCCATGCCTAACCCATTTTGCGAAGCTGCAACGACAGACGCTATATGCTTCCTTGGCGTTCAAATGCCGTTCAGAGGCTTGCGCCGCAAGGAACCGCATCCTGGGACAATTCAGGAAGCTGCAAAAAAAGCAATGGAAGCCATCCGCCCATTGGTAAGCTCTCCTTCGGCCTTAGGAAACTTGCGAAGACACAATAGAGTAACACATGATATATATGAGCTCCATGTTCCTGCTGGAACAAACGGGATTCTGAAACCTCCAACTATAAATACCGTCATGCTGTTTGCCTGTTGTATTCACACGCAGATCGGGAGGGGAAACTGCCCTTATGTACTTATCGGATACTCAATGGGGGCCTGGATAGCGTATGAAGTTCTTTGTTTGGCAAAGGAGGAGGGCTTAATACTGCCCGCTCACTTCATAGTTGCCGCCATGGTCAGCCCAGACTTGCCCAAAAAGCTGCGGCCGTGGAAATGCACAGCTTCGCTTGATACTCCCGGCTTTCAAGTAAGTGCTAGTCTGCAAAGAAATGTTCAGGGCATAAAGGTAGTTAGAAGCCGATCTACGCTTTAAGGAAGCCTTGCACACCTTTCAGTTATCAAACTTATGAGCAGGCTTTTGCCCCTGCGCCGAATTCAGAACCAATTGAGAGCCTGGAATTGCAATGAAGTTCTCTTTCAGCGGGACATGTGGGCAGCGTACGAGCCTCTTCTACGGGCTGACCATAACATGCTAGATCTATATGAGTTTACCGACATGAATGGAGCGCTTGGTAAGCCCACATCATTTTGTTGAAATGTTTGAGTGAGCTGTTCTCTGATGCCGGCGGCTGTTATACTGCTACATGAGTTGTTTGCAGACGTTCCCTGCTCAGTTTTTCGCGGGAAGGAAGACCAGCAGCTTTCCGATGCGTCTTTATTTCAAGGCTGGTTCAAGGTACTTGGACAAGAAGCTAAGAACAAGACAAACCAAATTATCTCTATAGATGGTGATCATGGTTTAGTTTTTGATTCTGCCAATCGGAAAAAGTTCTTCAATCGCATCGTCGACATCATTGACAACGTCCTTCTAGGCATTGAGTACGGGCAGTAACTCACTCAAAAGAAAAAAAGCAATAAGCGACAACAAAAGACCCAAATCAATCTACTGCATGAACAACATTGATGCATAAGTGGCTCTGACGTATTCGAGGTAACGTCTCAGCCTCTCTAGAGCGCGTCTCAAGAGCGACGCTTGTCGTGGGAGTAAGACTGATTATGACCATTCTTTATTTTTTACTTGAATCGCGAGATGGTTGTCGTCCTTCAGTGCCACCTCTAGCCACGTCTACTACAACTCGTACGGCGTATTCTCTGGTGGCAGAATTTAGGTGACATGTTGCTACAGTGTGGTCTGGAAACCAGTTGCTCCAAATGCCTTTAGAATGCCCCAAAAAGCCCAGTTTAGACCGCGTATGAAACGCCGCAGTGGTCAAGGTACCATGCAGGCGTCGGCTTGGCCCTCAGTCGCCTGCAAGCCCGCTTATCCCAGTGCCTCCGTAGCTGTCCCCACTAGAGGATAGCAGGGATGCTGCTAACGGCACTGTGGGAGTGAAACGCACCAAGTCACTAAGGCTTTACATGCCGGCGTTCTTCTTGAGTTTAAGCTGCCTGTCCTCGAAAATGGAAAGGCGAATACCACGGTCCTTTGGCAGGGACACCATTGGCTTATCGCCCTTGCCAATAACAAACACGTTGCTAATGCGGGTTGCGAATTCGTGGCCCCTGGTGTCGCGCAGATGCACAATGTCGAAGCTACCCAGGTGACGCTCGCGGTTCATGATAGTCCCAACGCGGCCTACGTTGTGACCACCGGTCACCATGGCCACGTTTCCGACCTCGAATTTGTAGGTGTCAAGAATCTGCAGAGCCGGCAGATAGGGAAAAGAATAGGGCTATTCTTGCAAAAAACAGGAAATGCAGAACCGTCAGGCATGCTGTACGTCAATATGCGGCTACAAGTTCCTGGCTGCCAAGGCATACTTGCTGCATCTAAATAAGTAACAAACCCTTACCTTTGAGTCGGCGATGTTGATGCGTACGGTATCGTGAACCTTGATGTTAGGGTGAGGGAAACGGATTGTGCGGCCATCATGGGTTATCAGCATAGGCACTGCTTTTGGGCCAATAAGAACTTTGCGGACTCTGCAGAGCTTGTAGGCTGCTTCTTCCGCAGTGATGGCACGAGGAACGAAGCGTCCTTTCGTGTCGAGAAGCAAGCGGAAGTGCTGTTTTGTCTTATCAAGGGAAACTACGTCCATAAAGCCAGCAGGGTAGCACTGGTCCGTGCGCACCTTGCCGTCAACCTTAACCAGGCGCTGCATCACGATCAGCTTCGTCTCGTAGTAGGTAACCGCATATTTCAAGCGATTGCGAAGCAGAACCGCAAGAGGAAGGCACTCGCGCAGCTTGTGTGGACCTGATTAGGTCATTACATTAAAGCGGCACATGCCATCAAATGAATACCAAAAGCGCATTACAAAGCCTTACGTAATCATTACTAATCACCAAAGCTTCTCACAAAAGCAGATGACATAAGCTTACCAGGGGAGGGGCGCGGGGCATAGTGACCAGTGATCTTGTTCAACATCCAGTGTGACGGGGCGGCAAGCCGCTTCATGTGTTTCTTGGGTCCGCGCGCCTACATCAAAGTAAAGCACATAAAAATACAAAGCATAAAGCATTCATATGTCTAACACCATCATGATTCTACCCACTCCGCAACAAGAGCAACCTATTGCCAGACTGTATCCTTAAGATCACGTAGGAACACCCGAATACAAGATGAACTCCCTTCGCAGTTTGATAAAACCCCACGCAAGCATATATAAATGTAATGTTAGAAATGTGAAAGGAAACGGTTCCAATGTTGCTGATTTCGCGCTGTATTTGGCTTGCGCCCAGCATCCAGTCTGTAGTATCATAAGGCAAAGGTAAACTACCATTTTGTACACAAGCCAAAAACCATAATTTCAAAAATTGCATTCAGTCCAATAGCTTCTCGTAAATCGTATGAACGGGAAAGGTATCACCAGCCCCGCAGCATGCAGTGGGGAAAAGGCTTTAGCACAAATGTGCGATGCGAAATGGGCAGCCCCCAATACCGAAACTCGGTAACACATTAAAAGCCGCATGTGAAAACCATTGAGGAGGCCAATAAATCATAGAAGCGAAGGCGTTTCCACTGTAGAATGAGGCACCCGACAGCAGCTCCTTCCATTAACCCCACGGGCAGGTCGCCCCACGCAAAGAGCAGTGCTTACCATTTTGCCAGCCTGTGAGTCCACAAATGCAACAGCGAACCACGAAGAGAAGGCAAAAAAGGCACAGAGACTCGGATGTTCCTGAAGATGGCTGCTGCCTAGGTGGACAGGTGGAGGCTTGAGGTGCTCAGCCCAGCCCCACTAGAGAAATAGTTTAGGATTGTGGCATGCACGGAAGCCCTTATGCCCTGTTCATGCGATCAAGTTCAATGATCTTTCTAACCATTAATAAGGGTTTTTTTGGGCCTTACTTTGCTGCTTTATTTCTACTGAATCATGCCAAGTGGAGGGTCTTTCATCACAGACGCACGAATCGCATCCCCTCTAACCTTCTGATACAAGCACTTATATTTGTAATGCGGTAGGCGCCCTCAACACCAACTAAAACCACAAATACAAATAGCAGCTAAAATGACTAGTTTTAACTTTAGAAAAGAGCACAAACGAATGCTTACTGCGGAGCAACGAGAAACTCAGTTGACACCATACCGAAAGTGCAAGTGTCGTACTTATGCTTCTGCTTGAAGGCCACAACTACCAACAGGAACAATAACTTGAGAGTATCTGATTCTTCATAAAGGTCTGCTCATTTCCGGTTTGTCTCTTTGGGGGCATGCCGACCTTGCATAGATAAGCGGCAAGGGGATGCGGAGCTATCAGATCGTACCTAGGCCTTCACTTAAAGACCAGAAGTACTAACATGAAACAATACCTTAAGAACAATTAGTCTCCAAAAAAGTTTGCTCTTATCCCGTTTGACTGCCTGAGGCCATGCCCACCTGACTACAGCCAAGCGGCAAGGGGATGTGGTGAAGATGCAAGCCAGGTGTAGCTTGGGCACGCGGGCAATCCGAGGAATTTGGCTACTGTTCCTTACATTTATAAGCTTATCCCTTTCACTGACAGCTACTATATAACATTAATTAAGACAGTCCTAAGTGATAGCAAGCAGACAAACATTGCTATATCGAACATACACATCAAAATGCTTCACACACTCTAGGAGTAACACGCTAAACTGAGTTTTGGTGATACGCAGCTAAGACCTTAGTGATTAGTCCATCTGCATCTTATACACAGACATTATGCATGGTTGGATAGATCAGCACTAGCTAGTCAAAGCTAGTTGCAGGCTGTTGGAGTGGGGGAGACGCTTTAGTAACCCCAACCTCTTGCCTTATGCAAGCACGGTTTCGCATGGCCAGACGCCACAATATCGTAGAATGCTCTTTTTGACGTCATCTTAAAGAGAGTTGTTTTTGTTCCATGGACATCACCGTTCATATCTCTCTTTGCCATAGCTCCGCCTGAGGAGTAGCCTCACGCCTATGGTCGTTGCTGTGTGGGGGACTGGAGTGAGCCTCCTCCAGTACGGCAGCCTGCAGCTAGCTATGGCTAGCTAGTGGTGATCTATCCAGCCATGCATATTGTCTGTTTAAAATGTACAAACGGACCAATTACTAAGGGGTTAGTTTCGTATCACAAGCACTCAGTTTAGCATGTTGTATCTGCCTATCCCGTTAAGGCGCATATCCTCATGCGCCAGCGGCGATAGGGCCTCGAGATCAGTCTTTCAAAGCTCCAACGAGCGCAGATTGAACGCACTTTCACTTCACAAGCTGCTGCTCTATGCTATACGGAACCTAGAGCTGTTAGACAGGCAGGTAAAAAAATGCTTGATAGCTCCTCTCTTACACGACTCGATAAAACAGCACTGGCAAGGCCTAGTTAGCTGAAGGCTGCTAGAGCAGAGAAGGCTCATTCCAGCAACCCCACATATTAAGGGCCAAGGGTCTGGGGCTGCCCATCAGTATGAGGTATGGCAAGGAAGAGGTGAATGAAGAGATCCACGGGGTGGAACTACTCGCTTTAAAATGTTTTCAAATGCAATCTTCTAGTCAATTGGGGCCTTTGGCTACGCGAAATCGCTCCTGCAGAGGGTAAGAGTTGGGATGTTACATAATGGAGCAGTGAGGCAGAAATGTGTAGTGAGTCATTCCATTTCTCCCCCGTGTATCTGCATGCCACCACATTCATACAGGCAACCTCTTGGCATATTCATCCCCAAAATAGCTGCATTAGCTATTCCACCACAATTTTAATGGAAACTACAATGTTTTTTGTAGACTGGTCAATGGCTGTCCACCAACTAAACAACCCAAATCGCTGCTTTGGTTGCTCAAAGGCGCTCTGGTGCTTTCCAGTGCAGAAATAATCTCATTTTTAAATGAGACGTTTAGCTTGCAGGCAATCCTGTCAGTTTTATGTAAGGTCGAGGATTCCTAGATAGTGTTCACCGTAGCTGATCGGTGGTAAGCGTGCTGTGGGGTCAGCAGCCACTCTACCGCTGCCCATGAGTTCCTTTGTTCTGTAAGGCACTTGTTTGGACGGTTTCAACTATATTTTTTGAGTAGCATCTTCTCATGAAGACGTCATCCCCAGTTGTCCTCCAAATGCAGCAGGACTTCCGACACTCTACCTGTCAGTAGCAGCTCGTGCGGTTCATCGTCCGTAGCGCACATTGAACTTTGTAATAGAAATACACTTTTCCAACAGCGACATGCCACTTGCATGGTACCAAGTAGTGGTTGCGTCGGAGACTTGCACAAGTTAGTTAAGCTCGGAGGGCTTCGCACACTGAACACTCTGTGTCTTTTTACCAACGACAATCTCTGCCACCATTCGCATTAAGTCCAAGATCGAGGGATTTCAAAGTTAATTTTGTGAGCCAGCTGTCCTGAAGCCCTATGGTGTGTGAATAACAAACCAAAACCATCAGAAGTTTATTTGCGATGGAGCCGATTCTGCCCCTACGACTATAACCGGGTTCATCAGAAACTCAGGAAATGTGTCGTTCATTTCTGTGCCGACTCCGTATATAGCGTTTTCTTGCATCTCAGCCAAGGATTGTGTCTCTTGTTTTGGCTCGCCATGTTGCCCGCTTTGGGGATAATTTTGCTTTCTCGATTCCCAACTCCTTCGAAGGTGCCTTTCGCAAGGAGATCTGGTGTATTCACTGCACTCTAGTAATTCCCAGCACGTGTATGGAACTGCATATCTCCCCTACATTCCCTAAGTGTGTGCATGGAGTTCTACCTAATCTGTTCAACGCACTGAGGACGAACAACCCATGGTACGTTGTGATCTCAGGCTCCGCCTTTATGAGGATTCAACAACTACCGTTTTTGATGGCTTCTTAGATGGAATGGTGTTCAAAAATAGCATAACGATCCACAGAGTCTATCTTTGGAAACGGACGGCAGCAATCTGCAGCTTTTCAATTTGCCATCACATTTTATTTGCCCCACAGCCGGTATTCCTTATCTCAACAGGGCTGCCTAGAATCATTTTAGCTAACACCAAAGCGATATATCACAGCAGAAAGCAAGCCTGCCCTTTAAGGCATAACCACTTGGGACAAGGAGCATCGCTGCCATTGAAACGTGTTATGCATTCACATCTTGGAAACACGTTTTCCCATGAGACTTAGTTCGGAACTTGTGCCTCCCATTTCATGAAAGACGCGTAGGAAATAGCTGTCAAGGGAAGGTTAGCTTGGTGTTCTGAAGCATTCGACTTATATATACCCTTCTTGGTTTCAATAAAGCTGATCATAACATTTCAAGATCTCCTTTGATCGGGAACCAGTAAGGGTTTGGATGGCAGCTGCAATGGATCAGCGACGGCCTGAGGCTTCGGGACCGCACCTCCATCATGTAGGTGCGTCGCTCAGTCCATCACGTGGGGCTCCCCCTGCCCACTTCCGACGTCGTCGCGTATCCGCGCGATCTACCAAAACCGTTGAGCATGGAAAGCCAGCTGAGTCAAGAAACGTGACAAAGCACGTTTCCCCGGCATTACCGGAGACAGAAAATATTCAACCGATTCCAAGAGCCATGTATGGAAGTCATGCTGCTGATCATCAGGCAAGGGAAAGTGGTTTGTACACCCTGACTGGGAAATTGTTGTTGGGCTGCTACCTATTTGTTGCTTTTCACGCGTTTTTATTACAGTTTTACCCCGATGCTTTTTCTCACTTGAGGCACCCGCCGTCTTTCGGACATCCATTAATGCTGCTTCCCAAGCAAGGGGCTCTCCTAGGATGGTTCTTTTCATATATAAACGGTTCCATTCAACAGTTCGTGATGAGAGGCGTCCTTGGTTCCCTTATCTTCATTTGCCTCTTACATCTTGTCCGCGTTGTTCTGTATCCCGTCGCATCTGGAGATGGTCGGCATACGGTAGCAGAAGATTTAGAGAGGACGGGGGAAACACCAGATCCACAAAAACGGGCAGGAGTTCTGCAACGTCTCCTGAGAACCGCATGGTCAGCACAACGGCGTTTTCACAGGCGTAGGGAACGGTTCTGCGCGCAAATTGTTGCTGTTGTTTGCTTGGGGCTGACCGTCGTTCAAACAAGTAGCTTTTTCTTCGGCGGGTGGACCCTGAAGGCAATCGGCTTCCCAGATATTTATCTGGGTGCACTCACCAAGCCTGGTGGCTTGTGGGGTCACGAAACTGCTACAGACATTGTAATGCAGCACGCGGACATGGCGCTCCTCTCTCCAGAGGATCTCAATGATCTCAATGCCTCTCTCGCTGAGCTTGAAGAACCAAGAAACCACTTCTTGCTAGTCCTCATTCTCGTCGTGGGATTTGCTCTCGATGCGTGGGGCCAGTACCTTCAGGTGCGCTCTGAGGGCCATGGGAGTTTCATAGCGTGACCCACGTTCATGCTGTTGTGCTAGCCTCTCTGCCGTGGACGCAGCAACTTTCTATGCTTGCTTTTGGGGAAGCGCGAAAGGCGGCGGAGCAGGCGCGTTGCCAATGCGGGTTTTGGGCGTTCACATGCCGTTTCCTGACTTTCAGGCCAAGGCGATTCGGCTGTACTTGAGCAGGAAGATGTTCTTATCCGGAGTTTTTCTGTTCATCTCTGTGCTTTTCCTCGCGTCCATCAACTTGGAGGGCGCCCCCTCTTGTAACTCCAACGTGTGTTTAGCCGTTAACCATACAGTCTTGAATGCATGCATATGTCCCAGAAGCTAGTCACAATGGCTTTCTCTTTTTGTTTGTGTGATGGCGTGAATAGATATGCGCGTCTCTTTACCTGTCACGCATTCCGTGGGCGCCCTTGACGTCCTCTCTGCTCCTTGCTGTATGCCATTCACAGGACGGGCACTGGGTGGACTTCGGCGTCCAGCGGGAATTGGGGCACATGACGGCTGCGGATGGATCTTATTTGGCGGCAAACCCTCCTTTGATGTACTCAGAGTATCTCCTAATGCGGGATGGAGTTCGATTGGCAGCCGATGTCTACTTACCTTATTCCTTTGAAGGTGCTGCTCGGTCGTGGGCATTGTTGCAGCACAAGCAGCATGTATTGCTCAGGGCTGCAGAAGAAGTAAGAAAGCGTGTAGAATTCGTTTCTAAGCGGGAAGGAATTCTTGCAACCGGGCGGTTAAACAAACTCCTTATGAGCCTGGAGAAAATCTTGGAAAGGCTGAGAGAAGAGGAAGAGGAGCTGCGCAGCCAAATTAAAGGCATTCCTGTGTATTTAGAGATTACGCGCTACAACAGACGTTCGGAGCACTTCTGGCCCTTCACACTTCTTTCTATATGGCAGCACCCTAGGGGCTCTTCTGTGAACGTTTGGAGCTGGCAGACACAGCAAACGCTCAGTGCCAATAACTACGCCGTCGTAATTGTGGATACACGAGGGTCCGGTACGGCTTTTCCCGCAGCAATCCTTTGTAATAAACTTTATTTAAATCCAGTTTTGTTGCTGGGATGTTATTGAACTATCCGCTATTTTCACTTGAACACAAGAGACGGCTGTAAAGTGAGAGCACAAAGCCCAAACTATATTCCAACAATGTTTCTTATTTCAGGAGCATCATTCGGCTCGCGGGCCGTTGATCTGGGGGAGGACGAGCTAAAGGACGCTGCAGATCTCGTGAAATGGAGCAAAATGCAATGGTTTTCTAACGGTAGAGTAGCCGGGGGTGGTTTGTCGTACGACGGAATGCTTGGGCTTTCCATGGCTGCTGGAGGAGGAGTGGACGCCGTGATTTCCCTTTTTACTCCTATGGATGTTATGGGAGAACTCGTCGCACCGGGAGGGCTGCTGTGCCATTCCTTTTTAAACGACTACACAGGCCTCACAAATGACTTCGAGCATCACGGCACGCCATGGAGACACATGCTCAGGAATCCGCTGCAATTTCCATTTCACGTCCTCTTAGGGGTAAGCAAAGATGAACTGCATGGGACTGTGAGAGAGGCGATCTGCGCTCTGTTTTTAAGGCACGCACTGTTGTGCAAGCAGCACTCACACACACATACACCTACCCACACACACACAAGCGCAGTATACTTTTCCCTGCCCTTTTTTCGCTTCAACTGCCAATTCGTCAGAGGGTTGTATCATTGCACAGAAAAGCTAAGCCACGCCAGGGCGGCACTCTTGCAAAGGCTGCGGCGCATCCACCAGCCCTGCGGCTGCGCCATACGGCGAGTTAGCGCTGTATTTGCTGGGTGTTCACGATTCCTGTTTTCTTTCTTTTAGTCTTTCTGTTGAGCCGCATAAGCCTGGTAGTACCTGCTGGGTGTTCGCAGTTCATGCTTTCTTTCGGTGGCACCAGTGCAGTGCTGGGTCATGAGGCGGAGCTTCCTCACGCAATTAGAAGCCATCGGCCAAACTGGAGAATGACGGACGTGGTTACGGCAATTCAGTTCTATGATGATGAAGTCCATTTTTCCGAAAAGCTTCAGGCAGCAGCCACTTCTTTTGGCGTTACAGAAGCGATAATGAAGAAACTTGCGGACAACAATGTGCGGGTTGCCCTGCCATCCTTTCGTAGTTCCTTATCGGAATTAAACTCCCAAGGAAGTCCAGACGAACATGTTCACTTGAAGCCAACGTGGGAGCCCGAGGGCCATACTTCCCAAGTGTAATAAACGGTTGGTCTGTTGTGGAGTGCGCAGGTTAGCTTGCTGATGGTTAGCGGATTTTGCGACTCTGCAAACGCTCGGGGTGCTGTTCGACTTTTTTCGTACATGCAAAAGAACGCTCCTGAGAGCCGGTGAGAGCCGTTTGCTGGCTTTATTGCGAAAGGGCAACTATGGTGATTCACCATATGCTTAAGGTTATCTCGTATTCAGCAAAAAAACTGTTTCCTGTTGGTTCGTATTCAGCAAAAAAGCGATTTCTTTAGATATACCAAACTTTCACTTGTATCACCTGCGCACACAAAGGTTTTTGTGGCTCTTTCTCCACCACAGGCCCCAGCTAGTATTGGGGAATTGGAGCCATGGAGGAAGACGCACATGCGATCCTTATGGAGGCAGTTTTTCTTGCTTTGAAGGGGATCTCTACTCCAGCTTGCTGCGTTTCTTCGACTGCCGACTCAAAGACAAATGTTGGGGAGGCATTGAGAAGGAAGCGCCAGTGCACTTCTGGCAGGTGAAGCCCCATTGGCCTGGCCGTTTCCACTCTCTCTAGCTAGCTTAAATCTTAGGCGCGACTTAGTCCTAAACCGTAAACTGTGGTCTGGCCCTTGTTCGCTCAGACGGGTAGTTCCGAGTGGCGAACGGCCCAACAATTTCCCCCTGGAAATGGTATGAAGCACATGGACATGCAATTGACGGATCGAAGCGTGCGAAATGCGCCGCTTAATTGGGAAGGTGCAGCGGCCACAGAGCTCGAGAAAGCAGTTGACGCTGGTCCATCGGAAAGTAAGGTCTTTTGCAGTGCATGTGAAACTTATTTAGCTTGGCAGCGAGTTTTCATTCATCATTTTTTTCGTTTAAATAGCTACCGTCCGTGCTTGTACTTTGTCAGGATTTCACGGCACAGTTACGGTGGGGGACCCCTGGGTACCCCACATGCCCGACCCTCTTTCAAGCAACTTTGAACATACACTCCACGATATTACGCAACGGGTTCAGCTGTGCTGGAACATGTTGGAGCTTCATGAGGAAGCCAGAATCTCTGCGGAGTTGATGGAAGGGACTCGGCAGACAAACACACTTGTTCCTAACAAGAGGCTAGAACGCTCTTGGCTCTCCAAGTTTCTTTCTGCAGTGATGGCAGCAATTTCCTCTTCAAATCGCCACAAAAGCGCCGGCAGGGATCTAAGAGAGATTTTCAGTCACGATGAAAATGCGTACTTCCTGGAACTCCCGTCCTCACGCCACGTTGATACGGATGGCAAGAACTCTGCACTTGTGCGTACAGAAAAGTTGCTGCAAACACGAATTTTTTATAAAACGCTTAGCACTCAAGGGCCAAATGTCAGAGCTGCAGGCTGGCAGTTTACGTTACAAAAGGATGTGTGGGGATTTGTCTACAGGAAAAGGAGGCTCGAAAAGAAACTCATATCGATTACACCGTAGAGTATCTGTCTTCTACTGGTGAATACTCGCGGTGGACGATTGCACAACACCCTTTCCGTTTGTTTGTCAACTACGGCAACCGTCTATTCCAGCGAAAAAAAAGACCAGAGTTCACACTGACTCTCAGCCCAAGCACTGAAAACGCAGAGCCCTTCAGTCTATCTCCATACGAGATGGACTACTTGCAAGCCAAGCCTCTGTGCTTTGTGACTGAGCCTCTGTCTGAGGCAGTTGAAATGATTGGAAGCGCATTTTTGCACCTTACTATTGCAGTTAAGGATTGTACCGAAATTAGTATGTTTGCCTACATCGAGGATCTAGATGTCGCCTCTGGGTATTCCCACTATGTAACAGAAGGAAAGGTACATGGCTGACTCACCGGAGTCATTCTGTTGAACTACCCTGCAAAGCGTGGGAACCATTATGCGTCTTTTCCTGGCAGTGCAGACACCCCAAATTGCCCATGATCGCTTTCTGATAATGTGCAAAACAGCAGGGAAAGAAAATAACTTGAATGCACTATCATTTCTTCTGGTGCACGTTTATTTAGGTTGTGGCTTCCAACCGCCCGTCGAAAATCCAAGATGACTTGCCTGTTGGAGCTTACGGACGAATACTGAGATCGTTTTTCAGGCATGATCACAAGCCAGTGGACGGTGAGCTTTGCAGAGTTGTTTCCGCCACCCAATCTGCATTCCTATCCTACTATATACTACTATCCTGTTATTTTGTAGAAGCTTCTTCAGGAATTCACCAATTAGCGGAATTGCATTTGAAATAGAAAAAGGCAGCTGGAAGGCGGAATCAAAGGCCTTATTGTTAGCTACAAGCTGAGCACCAATTCTCTCAGCTTTCCCATTGGACGTGTTCTCTTCAGAGCGAGGAGAGGATGTTCTTGTTTCTCTTAATTTTGAGCCGAATGCCTGGACGTTCCAAAAGGGCCATTCGATTCGCTTGGTGCTTACCGGAAGCGACGTGGATAACTTCAGCCTCACACCCCCCAGCGATGTGACTTTGCCTCGAACATGGAGAGTCATTACTTCCTCGGCTTTCCTGTCCTTGCCGATTTTGAACCACTCTTGACTAACTTTTTTGTGTGGGAATCCGATTTAGCGCCTCTGGGGGAGAAAAGGAAGAGAGAAACGTCAGTGCTGAAGAAAGCATTGAGTTATTCGAGCCTTCGGAATCCAGCAGCAATTTTATGCTCCTCTATACCTTTTCAAGCTCAATCCACTCTATCACACGATCCGTACCAACGTCTGTTATGCCTGCATGGCAAAATCATGTTGCAGCTCTCGCTGTTTTTATGTCGATGCTTTTAGCCCAGCGTCCCTGTTTGTGTATCTTCTTTTGATTGAGTAGGAGGGAGGCGTCTCGCAAGAGTCTCGCCACGAGCTGATTGTAGTAGAGACCTGAGCAGAATAAAATGCATCTACAGGAATAGTATGGAATACAGTCCAACTACATTCCTGAAAGCCCAGGGACTTGTGCGTGCTTGGAGGGCTGTGTATTGCAGTACAGTGCTCCTGCATACAACAGGAGACCAAATGAAATGGTAGACAGAACTGGAGACAAATGAACATTTCGCGCAATGAACCCCGATTGCCAACCAGAAGGCGGAACCGGCAGTAATCGCACTGGCCAGTGGAGCTATCTTTTTGCTTGTACAGCCTCATGAGAGCCCGCATACTCCTGGGTAGCTCCGAATGACGCGAGCAAGAGGCCTCTCTGCATGCAACCCTTTCAGTCAATTCGAACCCAACTGCTAACAACTTGTATTTCAGATTATGACAAAAAAGACCCCCTTATTGCTAAAGAAAATGAAACACTTCAGCCTCCAGTATGTCAGACTTTTCGCATATGGTTACCCCGACCCACCCAACGTATGGCTCAGGCCCAGAAGAAACAGCAGATGAATGAAAGCGCTAGACGGACAGACGTGTCCTACACCGTGTATTTTGTCCGTCAACTAGCACTCTCTAACAAGGGCTCCGTCACGCCTAAACGTTATATTGGCCCTTATATCATCGTCCGCTGGGGGAGGCCAGTATATAATGAACTAGACTTACCACCAAGCTTGAACGTGTACCCTATGATTCCTGTTTCGTTGCTCAAGCCTTTCCGTGCTGGCCCTATCTGGAGCGGGAGCAAGACTGGTTACAAATGCTACGAGATGGTGAGCCTGAAATCGACTTAAGCCATCTTCGATCTTAAGGACCAAGGACAGCACAAGAATTTCTCGTGTAATCGAGAGGTCAGCGTTCGGCCATGTGCAAGCCGTGGCCCGACTTCACATAATGCAAGGCCAAACTCCGATCCTCCCTTCGCCGCCGCCATCATCCTCCACACCACACTCTGTACGCATCTGTCTCCCAACGGCTGACTATACTACGAGATGAGCTCGTTGCTACAAAAGCTAAAGCAAAGAGAAGGAGATGAGCTTGGTCCTACAGTAACTACGGCATGGTAAGAGGCAACTGAGCGAGCCCGAATAAGTCAGATTCCTGAAATATGTAAAAGGCGTTGAACACTACAGGGCTTCTTGACAGAAGCACATGACTCCATAATTAACATAGAGAGTGCTAATGGTAAGCGGAAACAGCAGAGGGACTTTGCTGCATCAGCGGCTTCGGAGTTTGACTGTGAGACCCAACAAGTTTCACGCTGGAACTCGACTCCAATGACTTGCAGAGGTACCCGAAATTGTGAAATAGAAACTTGACAAAACAAACTAATTCTAGAAAGGGAACTGGGAAGGGAACTAAACGCTACACTTCGATCGGTGGCAAGCTGGAGAGGCGAATCCGCACACAACAGAACGTGGCTGTTAATCTGCAAAGTGTATTCGTTTGGAAGATCGGCTCCTAGCTTATGAAAACACATCCGTTGTTACGGAGTTAGCAGAATCCAACAGAATCCACTAACATCGATCACGATTATCACAGATAAAGTATCACTAGGTGTATAACTTTGGTAAGAAGCCCTCCTTCTGCTAGCTGGCCGAAGAGCAGCCCCGAATAGTTTCATATCAAATAAAAGAATAGACGTTTAGCAACGAGAGATTATGACTGTAAAAAACAAAATAAGACATGCGGAAATACCCATTTGAGCAGTTTGTGGGGCTGGTTGCTCTGGTTGATTCACCACCAAAACGTCTATTGGTAGACAAGGTATTTGGGGATGCTAGCTCTTTGTCTGGGCTGTCATTGTTGAATGCGTGTGCTATTAAAAAAGGAAAATAATTCTTTAAACGTGGCATTCCTTGTCATTCTCTCTTGCCTTTGGGGGGTAGCGTCAACCACCAGCGTGGCAACTGCTGAAAGCTGTACTTCTAAAACACCACATTCAAAATGGGTGAGTCCTGAATTTTCAGTATTGCGATTTTACAGAACTTTGAAGTTTCCCGTATCTACGGCAACTGACTCTATATGCCCTAGCAACTTCGAGAGCACGGCAGGATCACCACATTCAGAACTCCGACCTCCATGATTTGATCTCTGGGGAAAAGACTCAGAAAACATTTAAAATTCTTCCACGGGAATTTCGGAAAGCACCTTCCGAACGTTTTGGTCTGTTTTTATGTGCGAGCACCTCGGCCTACTTTTATGTGCGGGTTCTCTGATCAGACAGCGGTGACAACCCCTTCTACAAGAACCGGCCATCTACCCGAGTTCACGCGGCGCCTGGGGGCAAATCAACAATTTCATTTGGTGATGAGCGTGAGTCTGTAAACACGTCTTGTGAGGCTGTCCTGTCAATTTCTTACTGCGGTAGACTTTCCATCACTTGCCCACCATCTGTGGATTTTGCTTTCGGCCTGCAGCTCGGACACCTCCACTGGCGCCCACCCCTCATGCACCTCTTAAACAAGGAACTTTCTTGGTAAAGGATCCAGTTCAGCAGACGGCGTACCTACCGAAACCCGTCGCAGCACCAGGGGCGTCCGACACCGGAAGGACATCCGTCAAAGTCCACCAGCCTCCTGGCGGCCATTCTAGCAGTAAGTGGCCTTTAGTGCTCGCCATTATCATAGAGAACGGCGGCACGGAATAGTCTATATGCATGTTCGCTGTCGTATATCGTAGTGCGTGGTCTTCTCTAGTCCACATCATTCGTAAGCTATTTCCTCATGAATGAGACGCAGTGTGGGATCAAAAAAGAGGAGTATGTATGTGTTCATCGTGCAGTCCAATTTGGCTAAGGGTGAGTTCAACAACCCCTTTTGCCGACTGCGAAACGCCGGCTACAGCGAGGCAGCAAGGAGTCACTTCAAAACGGTTCATGAATGAGGTGCAGCTCTTGAAGTGCCACTGGCACCTTCCGCGAAAGCACCATTTCTAGTGCAATGGATCATAATAAACTGGCACCAACTGGAATGACCCTTGAGAACAACGCAGTTCAGTCCCATTCGCGTTATATGGGGGGACCCGGTTAATGGAATCTCATTTCCTCTTCACCTCCTCCCCTAAGCCGACATTGGCAGCCAATGTAACGGCCGGAGGCCCCGCTTGACTCCAACGACTTGTTTGTTAGATGCAGAAGCAAAGCAAATATCGGCGGTGGCGTGCAGGTTGTTCTCGTTGAGGAAAACGCTCCCGAACAGCAACTGTTATATTCACCATTTGGCTACGAAGTACAAATAGCGAATTTCGTTCATCTCAATTCAGCCTAGTATTTGGGGGCAGTGCGCTGCACCCAGTTGCTGATCAAAGCATCAAACGCAAGAAAAGCAACCAGCAGATAGGCAGAACGAATCCTACGAAACTTTAACTGAAAAGAAGCTGGGAAGCATAACCCGATGTGCGCATCTAAGGGTGTGCAATAATACTGATTGTGGGCATTTAATCAATACCAAATTCCTTACTCGTAAAACGGATCGTACAGAAAAGTGTTGCGTCCCAAAAATAGCAAGTCCACCATGAGCAAGCTTCCCACTACAATACACCAGAAAATCCTGTAAAGAACATATTATAGTGTATCTTGTATTTCAGAGTCCTCCCAACAACATTCAGACGTTTGTTTTTGCTACCTTATTGGGTCATTCGCGGCATGGATAGAAAACCAGGCAGAATACCAGCAACATGAGAGAAAAGGGAAGATCCCCGTCAACTAATGAGGAAAAAGGATCATTTCACTCAGTCGACTCATTGCAACTGACGTAACTGGCACTTACCACATGTACATGTACTCGTTAAGAGTGCAGAAAGCGAATAAGACGGAAACAAAGAAGAGAAATGTGAGAAAGCCTGCATACAAGCAGCGCGCCACTCAGGTTCCTTCGCATTCAAGAAGGTTTCAGAACCAGTTGCAGTCCATTAGTTATTCAACCACCCGTAATATCTCTTAAATAACGCAAAGGCATGATCAAAATTGCCTGGTAGACACTAATCGTTCCTTGGCCTCAATGCTCGCCTACAGTGAAGACCCAGAGGACATGAGCGGCATGCCGATTTGAAACACACTGCAGAGCGGCTGTAACCACAGAAGAAAGGGGCGTCTTGAAGCTCACAGCCGTACAAATGACTCACCTCGAATGCAAGCCCGCTCCATGGCTGTAAGTACTTCGAGAGATGAAGGCTGTTGCCAAGCCAGGGCTGAACGAGTAGCTGCTTAGAGGGGGCAGGAGGATGCCGCTGCTCTTGCCAGTGCTGCCTGCTGCGGTCCCTTTATTCGGAATAGTTGGAATTGTGTGTATTTTCGTGAAGCCGCTACTGCGGCTGTGTCTGTGTGTTTCCTACCAAAGGAGCGGCATCGATACCGCTTGTGTTAGGCTTGCTTGCTGCTGCTGCTGCTCCCCTAGCTGTCACTCTTGCCGACTCTGCTGCAGTTTGTGCTATACTTGCCTTTAGACTCGGGTGTTTGGAAACAGTCGCAGCTATTACACTTGTCTCAGCAGTACAGAACTAGCGGCTGTTGCATGCAGGCCCGAGGGAGTCCCAGGAAAGCGTCTTTTTACTGAATAAATCATTATTAGGCGTTTAAATTCCAAATACAAATATAGTGATAAAAGAATTAAAAAGTGTTACACATTGATTTTTGTGAAACGTTGAAGGTCCATGGCCAACCCGCCACGAATCCGTCACCGTTTTTTGAAGCATAGCTTCTGCACATTTCCCTAATCGTCACGCACGAAAAAAGTTAAGATTTCTCTTAGCCGGCACTCTCGCATCGCTTCCAGCTGATTGAGCTAATTGGAGCAAGCGCATCTTCTTTAGCAAAAGATAAGCCACTTGTATGAAATCAAAGTTAATTGGAATATTCTTTTGGGAAACATATCAAAGCTTTTGAAGGCATTTGCGTTAGATTCATGTACTGGCCTGGCACTTTAATTCAGTTAGTTCATTTTCAAAACGCGTGCTACTTTTGTTTAGAAGCTTGAAAGAGAACCATCCACTCACAAGAGCGAATGCAGGAGCACATGCAGTCAGCGTGACTTGTGCGCAAGTGGCCGCGATTACTCAGACACTTGATTTTTTTCCTCGTAGGAGAAAGCGAAATTTCGCGCAGCGCTGCTACCCCAGACGACGAGTGAGCGAGCCAAAGCCAGCGGTGGTGGCTTAGCCAGGCACACACCCCCTACAGACTCGCATACTCAACGGCCATACCTACCTGCTGCCAAAGCTCTAAAAAGAAACTCACAAGCATAGCGAGTTGATAGGTTTAAATGGCTACACGGTACGGTGGATCGGTGGAGGGAGCCTGGACCACATCCATTGCATTGATAGGTAATGTCAGTGTAGCATTTGTGCTTGCTTCATCCCTCTCTTCCACCGTTGTTCTACCGCATGAATCCAAAGATTGACTGAGAATGCACACATGGTATGGCCTTGGCTTCCTGCCGTGAGCTGAACAGCATGAAGCGCTTACAGCACTAACCATGAGTTTTGCAGCTCTAAGATACCTTGTTTTCCAGCCAGACAACTGCATATCAGCAAATGAATCAAAATGTGTTTCGCCATAAACATTTTGTTCATGAACTAATTGCCTATTTGTAAGGCCATGAACAGCCCACACGGTTCTCGTCGTTGTCTCGCTGGGGTTTCGGTCTTCTGTATTTTAAACATGAAGGAGGTGCTTCCAAACAAAACAGCTACCCGTTTTAAGGGTATTGTTTCTTTTTTCCCTATACGTATTCCTCTTTTTATGAATTCAATTGCAGCGATCAGCCACGCCGGAGACCTTTCGTCTTAGCCTTGAATGTATTGGCATTGCCAACGTCTGTTGGAATTTTATTTTTAAGGGTTACGACAGGCCGAAACGAAACGGTGCGGATACACCTGAAAATACACCAAACTGCTGCTAAAACCCTGAGGCACAGATGCCATGTGGGATCCAATTGAAGCAATGGTTGCATCCACTCCAAAAGACAGTTGATACAAAAGGAGCTTTCTGATCTGTGAAATCTTTCTCCCTGCACTGGCTGTTTGGCTAAGCACCAAAGAAGGCGTTAGACGCCAAGCAAGCGGAGATTCTTAAAGAGCCTGCGGGCGACAGCGTAGGTCCCATGTATTGTTGCTCAGCAACTGATTGGGCTACTGGCATGCATCCTGCTGCTAGGGGCAGCTGAAACAAACCAATCTCTAGTTTGAAATTTGTGTGTTAGACTCTTGTGGAGATGGTAGCCCCTATTCCCATTTTTCGTTATGATGAACAAGGGACGCAAATAGTTGGTAAACGGCCTTTTATTTCTGTTTCAAAGGTTTTACTTGTGCTAAAATATACCCAGTTTTCTCTTGCATGTCCACAGAAGCATCGCGTACACAAATATACTCTTCCTGCTTGTCCCTAATCTGCCAGTAACCTCCCCACTTTTTTTATTTTTTTAATCTACTGAGAGGGAAGCTGGACTTCCCTAACGCCTTCAAAAGCGGCACTAAGGAAATGAAGGCCGGCCATGAGGCGCCTGGCCAATAATTCGCTTCTTGGGGGGGAGGCTGAAGCATCCACTCGATGCGTAAAAAGCCTCAGGGATGGTGGAACTTGCTTTAGTTCTCTGTAGCGTAACCATGAAGAACGAGACAAGAAAACAAGACAAGAAAATGAGACAGGAAAACAAGACAGGGAATGCTTCAGATGGTGCACCAATTGGCAGGATGATATTTATTTTGTCGTAGGCTGGCAGGACATGTAACCTCTCATTATTTCTCTTAAGAAAGCGGCAGCAGCTGGGCTTTCTAAGGCCTACGTGCTGTTTTCCAAACCAAAGCCTTAGGATTCATCGGCAAGCCAACCTTTCTATTGCAAGTATTCTTTGATGCACATTATCAGGGTGAAATAAGAGGAACAGAAAACAAAAATAAGAGAAACTTCAGATTCTCCCATATCCCAAGATATCTCATAAAAAGTTTAACGCGGAAATCCGTGCAAAAAGCATGCAGAGTTGAGTGAGGAATGTACGAAGTGGAATAGGCAGTCATAGGCTGAAGAATTACAAGAGATATAATCAAAACTTAACATAATTAAACATAATAAAACATAATATAACACAATAGAACACAATAGAAAATAACAGAGTAAATTAGATGAAGACATTTGCGGGCATCTTTAAGAAAGTAACTTTTTGTTTTAAAATTTTTGATGTGCGCGTTTGTGCTTCTTGACTTTGAAAATAAAAACCGCCTGGCAAAAAACAAAGCTGAATATTGGCCAATACAATGGGGAAAGTTGTCGTTGTTTTAACATTAGTGTTTTGCATTGGCACAGCAACGTGGGAAAGGCAAATAAACCTCTCTGTCTACCTTGGGGTGTCCGAACAAAAGTGTAACAGAGAGCCACGCTGTAGCGGAACACTACAGCACTATTATATGGTGTACTATAATTTATATAATCAGATATAATTTACACAATGTAATATAATTTGTGCTTCTGCCCACTGCAAGCTGCCAATGGGCCTTGGGAGTCTGGTGTAATTTAATAATGTGGTATGAATACGATAAAATGGAATGTTCTCTGTCTGTCCTAAAATGCTGCATACTTATGTGTACCGTCTATTTACTACAACTCATATTTAATACAACTTATTTATTGGTATTTGTATCACACCGCTGGTTGGTACGAGCTGCGAATTTTACCAGCCTTTGCATGTGGTGGTGAGTGTCTACTGGCCACGTGCGTCAAGCTGAGCTTGAGCGTATTTCTATAAATCAAAACTCCAAAACCTTTTCAAAAAAATATCTTCTCTGTCACGCCGTGCAAATGTGGAAAGAAATGAAGAGAGGTGCGTTGCTATCTCTTCTGCTCAGCCTCGAGACACATAAGACGTACCAACCCTTACCAATCGAATTCTTTTAAATATACTTAAATACGCATTTACGCATGTGTACAAAACACGAAAAAGAGTTTTCTTTAATGAGCCTTACGGACCCACGTTTGCGGCTGAACTGCTTCAAGCCAACCAATGAACAAATGACAAAGAAATGGAAGTATTGTGCTCCTATCATCTTCTAGAAAGAGAGCCAGCCAAAGAGAAGAAAATTGTTCAAACAAACAATTTAGATAAATCAGTCAAGCAGCGGCCCTTCAAAAGTTCTAAGGAAAGGAAGCTGAACAAAAAGAGCAATTAAAGGAGACGAGATGAAAAACAGCATTAACAGATTCTTTATCAGGGCCAAGACAGCAAATAAGAAACTTGCAGCAACTTTCTCAAAATTGCCAAAAAGGCCGGGGTACGTACAGAGCCATCTCTGGTGTACAGAGAGAAAAGTCGAAAGCCGTGCAATAAGTGCTCCCTTTGAGAGGAGAAGATTGTCAGTCTACAAACAACGTTGATTATTTCCGAAAAGGAATTGAAAAAATTACTAGAGAAGTTGCTAGAGAGCCAAAACAAAAACTTGTAGAGAAGCCCGAAAGCTGTTTAAAGTGGTTGAAATAAGAGCAGCATTTTCTGGCTGAGACATTGAATACCTAAATAGAAACAAACCTGAGTCTTCATTTTTTATAAGGCTGACACGAAAGCAAGAGACACTTAACCCTCTGTAGCTGTTTTTGGTGCTGTCTGCCTCTTTCTTTTCTTTAACGGGTTTAAGGTGATACAGGCAACAAGTGAAAGCAGAAAGCTTACTTTTAAAATAAACAAACAAAGGATCTAAAAGGTATACTCCGGTTGTGCAGAGATAGACACGATCTAGCATTAAATAAACCATGAAAACTAGCAGCTGTGTGAAGAGTGCCAACAGAAACAGGAAAGAGAAGACCCACGTTACAATGAGGGTACTATAAGAAGCCTTCCTTGTGCATAGCGCCTTTTCTCCTTTGGATTTTTGCCTGTAGCTTGTAAGATATAATAAAGTGCCCCTGGAGGCATCAGGCGCAAGGTGGGCGGTTGGTGGGCTGTGTCTGTACACTGGAAAGTGACTGTTCCTTGTTTCAGCATTTTACGTATTCTCGACTCTTTTTCGTTTAAATATGATGGATGAATAGTGAATGTTGTTTGCTTTCGGTTATTATTATCCTTAGACATCCTGTGGCAATCGGGTCTCAGCTTCAGGCCGCAGAAGGCCCCGCTGAGTTTTGGCTTCGTGAGCTTCCTTCCGTGAAATTGATGGTTGAATTTGCAGTTGAAACGTACAGTTTGAATCCTGCCTTTGAAAGTGATTGTTTTCTGCCAGGGGAGTGCGTATTATAAAGAGAAACAGAGAAAGGATGGGCACTGGTCTGAACTGACTAACCTCAACAAGGCCATTAGGAAGGCCTCGCGTTTGCTGCTCATTTTCAGCATCCCACTTTTCTTTTCACCTTCTTCTCCTCTCTAAAAACAAAGCTTGTTGTATTTTGATCTATTTTCTTTTTTTCCAACAGCAAGCTGGCAGTTTCAGCAGAAGCTCGGCGTCTGGCGGAGGTGCTGTACGTACACTACGTCTCAACATCAGAGGTGTCCTGAGACTACCCTAGTGCATTTGCTCATCTTCTCCTTTTAAATCAATTGATTTTGCGGGAATTAAATAAGTGGAAACGCCGCCACGAAGACCATTGCATAAGCTTGCAAACACCAAATTGCTCTTTTGTACATCATTAAACCCAGTGGTCTCTTAGGCCCCTAAGACGCGAGAAAGTGGTTTTCCCTGAAGCTTCCTTGTGTGGTTTGAGGAGTTTAGCCTTAAAGCGGCATAGGCAGAGAACTTCTGAGGGAGTCGGAGGGCCAGCCTTGCTGAGAGCTTCTGGGCTATCTTTGGTTGGCCTGGAGCAGCGGCAAGATGGGCGCAGTGAGCTCTTGCTGCGCTGTGGAGGATGCAGATGACCGGCAAGTTGTGAAAGAGGACTTTCAGGCTGCTAAAGAACGTTCCAGCGCATCTCCCAAACCACGCAAAGAAGCGGCTCATAAGGAACCAAAGGAACCAAAAGAGCAAAAACCCCCAGAGCCCAAAGCGACCAAAGAAAACAAAGAACCGAAAGAGGAAAAAAAAGTCAAGAAACTGCCATCTGGGCCGGGAGAGCCAGGTGTGCCTTCTTACACAAGCAGCTACTTTTAGCTCGAATGGCCAGCTGTACATACACCTCAAATGTCTTACCTTATTCACACAAACTGCCTGTCGTATTATAGCCCCAGTAGATGTATCTCTTTTCCCTTTTAGTATCCGGAGTTAAGAATGTAAAAAGCAGCTTTTATTTGCTGCTGGCATCTTGTAAAGGCGTCTTCTTTTTTGTTTTGTGGGTGCAGCTGTACACGTGAGCCCTGAGGAAATTACCGAGCTGCGAACGCGACTCCAATCTGGAATGGCCATTACTGTTTTACTTCAAGACGGAACAAAACTCTCATGTACACTTCATCTCAACCCAGCAGACAATTCCCTCAGCATTTCGTGCGAAGACAAGGTGAGAAAGAAAAAAGAATCATTTCGTTCCCTTCAATAATAATAAT
>NPHX01000216.1:215528-413812 GCA_002271815.1 Eimeria falciformis | reverse complement strand
AGGAGCTGCAGCAGCAGCAGGAGCTGCAGCAGCAGCAGGAGCTGCAGCGGCAGCAAGAGTTGCAGCGGCAGCAAGAGAAGGAGATAGAGCAGCAGGAGAAGCAGGTTCAGCAGCAAGAGCAGCAGCATGAGCAGCAGCTGCTGCAGCAGCAACAAAGAAGCCCAGAAGCTGCAGAAGGTTGGAGAGAAAACGCGAGTCTTGGGGATTGGTGCCAAGAGAGCTTCCAGCAGCAGTTGCAGCAGGAAGGTTTGGTGCAGCAGCAGCACACAGAGCAGCAGCAGCAATTCCATCAGCTCCTGCACCTGCAGCAACAGCAGCCCATCATTCTGCGGCAGCAACATGAGCAGCAGCAGCAGCAGGAGACACAAGGCCAACCGCAGGAACAGCAAGATGTTGCAACCTCGCCTGCAAATAGTTCCGGTGACGACTCGAAGAGAGACCCCCCAAATGAGCAGCAGCAGCAGCAGCAGCAGCAGCACCAGCAAGAGCAACCGAAGAAGCAACAACAGCAGGAAACATGCGGGCAGAAGCAAATGCAGCCAGAAGAGCAGGGGCAATTGGAGCTTGAGCAGCAGCAGCAGCAGCGGCAGGAGGAGACATCCTTGTCTCTGTCAGATGGATGGGACGCCGATGAAGATTGGGACAGCCAACTAGCAGCAGGCGGGCAACAGCAGCAGCAACAGCAGCAACTGCTGCAGCAGCCGGTGACAATAGGGGCAGATGTCGGGACTTGGCTTCAACAGGAGGCGGCGGAGCAGCAGCAGCAGCAGCAGCAGCCCCAGCAGCAACCCCAGCAGCATGAGCGTTTCGAACAGTCAAGCTGGTTTTGTGAAGACCCCGCAGTGCTGCAGAAACAAGAGCAGCAGCAAGCGCAGCAGCAGCAGCAAGCACAGCAGTTGCAGCAGGAGCTAGAGCGAGAATATGGACGCACACCTGGCAGGTGCCAACAATCGCAGCAGCAGCAGCAGCAGCTAGAAGCAGTTGATTTTTCTAGGACGTGGGTCGGCGCGGAGTCATGGGACTTTGACTTCCCTGCCGACCTCGTAGCGCCGGTTTCAGGTGTATGTACGCCAAAGCCGACTTCTGCAGCACATCCAGCACCAGCAGTAGGAGAAATTGCAGCAACAATGTTTTCTATTCACGGAGCGTCGGCTGCCTTTGAAACTCCTTTGCCTGCTACGGAAATAGCAGAAGCATCGGTATCAGCAGCATCCGCCGCCACCGCTGCTGCTCCTGATGCTGCTCTTGCTGCTCCTGCTGCTGCTTCTGCTGCAGCAGCAGCATTCAACGAAGAGGATCTTGACTTGGACGACGACTGGGGACTTCCCGCAAGAGACGGAACAACAATTTCTGCTGCAACACCTGCAGCAGTAGGAGTAACCGCAGCAGCAACACTTGCAGCAGTAGGAGTAACCGCAGCAGCAACACCTGCAGCAGTAGGAGTAACCGCAGCAGCAACACCTGCAGCAGTAGCAGCAGCAGCTGCTGCTGCGGAAGATGATCTGGACATTTTGCTTGATGATTCTTGGGCAGGAGAGGACATTGAGATACTCACAGAGCAGCTCGAAATAGCACCTGCTGCTGCTGCATCAGCAACGCCCACAGCAGCACCAGCAGTGCCCCAACACCCAGCCGCCTGTATGCAGCAACAGCAGCCACAGATGCAGCAGCAGCAGCCACAGGTGCAGCAGCAGCAGGTGCAGCAGCAGCAGACAAGGATCCAATCAGCAGCAGCAGCTGCTGCACCCTTGGCCGCTAGTATCGATGACATTGACCTTGAGGAGCTGCTACGCGATTAAGTCGGAGCAGGCAGCAGTTGCCTGCTGGTGTATGTACAGCCGGTTTTTCGCTTTCAGCTTCCTGCTAAGGGCTTTACTGCTGCTGTTGGCCACGGCCGTCCCATGGGGCGCATTGCGCCACTGCGTGGCCCCTAGAGTAGAAAGAGCAGCAGCGCATTTTTGCAAGTCTGTTTCCTTTTCTTTCAGTTAGTGGCTTAGAGGCCTAAAGAGACGCGGCTAGCGGCTGCTTGCATCTCTAGACGCAAATGCCACAAATTTTGTTTTATCTTTGCCTTCTCATCTGCCACTCTCCATCACGCGGAATCTGTACCTGCTCCTACGCTTCGTGAGCTCGCCAAGAAAGCCTTAGCAAATGGGCGTGAGGCTTCGCTCGCAGTGAGAACTGAGGCTCTACTGTCAGATTGATCCCCAAAAAAGCAACTCCCATGCAGGTGCTAATATGCGGAACGTTTCAACCCTTTTTTCTGCGGTGACCTATCCCGAGGCCTTAAAATAGGACGGACGCAAATGTGCCGCTTGGCGACATCTTCGAGTGCTAAGGTGGTTGTGGTCCACTGGTCAGCTCCCCTGCCCCACATAGTAGCTGAGCCTGAGGGTGGCCTCAGCAGGCCTCTGGCCTCTGGTGTGCTGGAAGTGCTGCTGAGCTTCCCGCCCTCAACCCGGCAGACTGCCGCTATCTGCGCCTTCCTGCTGCTGCTCTGACCAATCGTGCAGAGTGTGTATGTGCGCATACACCGGCAGATGGGCTTCGATTAGCTGCATTCCTCATTAGCTAATGAATAGCAAATTCAACTTTGCTGCAACGGTAGGCCAGGCCCAGCCACTCCTGTTTAAGTAAAGTTTTAGGGAGCTAGCTGACGGCTTCCTTAGAGGGGGGCCCCCCCAACACAATCGCCAGTCGCTGGACCGTGCGTATTTCTATGTGAGCAAAAATGTACTAAGACTGCAACTTTTCGCTGCTGAGGCGCCTCCGCACTTACTACTTTGTAAACAAACAACTTTAAAGGTGTCTTGTTTCTTTTTTCTCATTTTTCGTGTCTCTGTGCATGGGGCTGCTCGTGGGCTGCTCAGCGTTTGGGGGGCTGTAGTGTTCTTGAGGGTCACTGGAGGCATAGCCTTGCACATATATTTAAATTGTGTTAGCTTTACAGAAGAGCACTTGCTGAGGGATTTGAGGTAAAGAGCAGGCAGACATCATTGTTTTGGATGTTCTGTGCAGTGAGGAGCTGAGACCGAGGTTTTCTCCCGTTTTCTTCTCTTTTGCTTTTCTCCCGTTTACTTCTTTCTATGATTTTATACGCTTACTCCCTATACAGCTCGGAGCCTCCAGTAAGTAGAGAGGCTGCTAGTTTTGGTGTTAGCTGCTGCTGCTAGTACCGCCGAGGCCCTGCAAAGAGGCGGTCCCCACAGCAAGCAGTGGGTGCGTGGCAACAGAAGAAACCGACAAAAGCAATTTAAAGTGAAAGCAAACAGCTGAAGTGGGGGTTTTTGCTGCCAGCCAGCAAACGCTAGATCTGTTGCAGTTGTTGCCAGAGCTCCAATATTCTGGAGTGTAACTTCGCATGCATTTAATTGGTTTTGTCTTTTTCCCCCGCCAGTCTCCTTTTGTCAGCCGGGGATTCCACCTGCGCAGGCAGGGCGGCCCTCAGCAAGTGCGGGTTTGAAGGCCGAAATTTCGATTTCAAGTTGGACTGGGGATAAAGGAAACGGCTTTAGGGTTTAGGATTTTTCGGGAAAGGACGTCGGAGGGCCCCGCTTGGCATGCCCAGAAGATGGTGTTTACCTACCAGTGCTCGAGTAAGGCCACAGGCCAAGCCTTCCAGCATCTGTTGGTTGGTACAGACGATCTGCTTCGCTGTCTGTACACTGCTAGCTGTTTTAAGAGGGGCTTCTGCGTGGGAGTGTTTCAAACCGAAGATGCATTCACACCAGCACTCACAGCATAGGCCCTTTTCTGATAACTGAATAGACCAGGTGGAGCAATTAGCTATTGTCCTTTTATGTCTTTGACATTTCGTATAAAGAATGAGTGAATAGCAGAAAATGGATTTGTTTCTTTTTATCTGCTTATAGTGGATGTGTCTAGATGTAGAGTTTGTGCTTTTATGTGCAGCGCCGGGCTATGAGGTGTACATGGGAAGAGACAAGTACGAAAACGAGGATTTAATTGCTTTTGCATTTCCTGAAGATGTTTGGTTTCACGTCAGCGAGCTTTCGAGCGCGCATGTTTACGTTCGAATGCCCTTTCTACAGACAGGTGGATATTCAGTTGTTGTTTCTAACCATAAGAAACACGTAAATATGTGTCAGTGCAAATACAGGTGCAGAACTAGTGGAGGAGATCTCAAGCAATACTTTATTTGTTTTTCAAGTGTGTAAAACTATTTGCTCCCGTATTCAGATCGTATCCGTTCATTTTTGTTTTTGTAGTTCAGTTTATTTATGCATTTGTTTCCAGATTATGAGGCCCTCCCCCCAAAGGTGATAGAGGAGGCGTGCCAGCTAACAAAGCACAATTCCATAGAAGGCTGCAAGCAAACAGAAGTGACAATAGTATACACCTCAGCCTCCAATTTGAAGAAGACTGCAAGTATGGACACCGGGCAAGTAGGATTTAAGCAGCAGTCCAAAGTGAAATACGTTATGAACGTGAAAAAAGACAAAGATCTCATCAAGAGACTCGAAAAGACGAAAACAGAGGCGAATATAAACCTCGAGGAAAAGAAATTAGAACGAGATAGGAGAGAACGCAACGAAAGAAAAGAAAAACTCCAGCAAAAGAAACTGCAACAGCAACAGGAAGAACGAGAAAGACAAGCGGCAATGGAGCTTAGGAGCTACCAGGCCCTTACACAATTAAAGCCGGTTGAGGAGTACAAGGGAGATGGCACGATTGAAAGCTGCCGACAAATAGAAGAAGACTTTCTCTAACAATTTCCCCTGATGCCGGTTTTGTTCGTTGCTTCTGTCACTCCCGCTTTTACAGCTGCGGGAGCTGCAAGTCACGTTAGACATCTATGAGGGATTAGGTGCTTTCTTTCTTCCATTTTCTCCTGTTTTGTCCGCTTTCTGCTGGGGTGGAGATGCCACCCAAAGTCCTTTTAGGGACATACCGGGGTTTTACAGGAGAAGCTCTGCTAGCGCAGTATGCTGGCAGTGCTGTGTGGAAATAACCATCGATGCTTTTCGTTTTGACAGATGAGGGACACGCATGAAGCATGGGGTTTGTTGGCCCGAAATTCGCCTGACTAAATTCTTTTAGCAGCAAGCGCAACAAGCGAGTCCGAAATGTAAGGCTAGATTTGCTAGTGGCTCGATAAGCTCTAAGAACGTGAGGCTGAACGGAAGGCTAATAAACAAGAAAGCCTGCACAGGGACCCAGCGGGTCACCAAATGCAAAAGGGTATGTTCTTCCTGCCTCCCGCACGATTGGAATTGTTTATTATACTTGCAAGTGGCACTCTTGGGTGGGGAAAAGCGGGGAAATGGAGGGAAAGTAAGAAAGATTGAATTTCGAATGGAACACGTTAAACTGAGTGTTTGTGGTAAGCACCTACTAATCCTTTAGTAATTAGTCCTTAAGTGCATTATATAGTCACATTATGCACCACTGGATGGGGCAGCAGTAGCTAGCCATAGCTAGTGGCAGGGTGCAGGAGTGGGGGAGGCACACACGAGAAGCACACACAAAAACCTACTCAGTCCAACGGGCATCAGAAGATATATTCTAGCATATTATGGCCTTTGGCCATGCGAAATCCGCCCATGCAAAAGGCAGGAGTTAAGCGATTACATCGAGTCCGTGCATTTTGCCACATCTGGGGAGGGTGTTCAAGTGGGAGTGGAAATTTGTGGATGTGTCTTCCAAAAGGCGGCATTCACACACAGAAAAGTAGAGTGTGAACACAACTTGGTAAAGCTTTGGTGTACAAGGAGTTCAATAAAGGCAATTTTGTAGCAGTCCCCTACGAGCAGTTTTCTCTGAATTGCGCTACATGCCTTGCGCTATGAGGATAAGGTAGCGGCGGCCTTCGACTGTATGCCTGCTTTCCAGACATTCCAGTTACACCAGCAGGTCAATGAAATTAAGGGTTCTAAACGTGTATTAAACATTTCTGAAAAAATATAGGAGGCTAATTTAGTGAAGTTCCTCTAGCACCCCTTCCAACGCCT
Source organism: Eimeria falciformis (assembly GCA_002271815.1). Lineage (NCBI taxonomy): Eukaryota > Apicomplexa > Conoidasida > Eucoccidiorida > Eimeriidae > Eimeria > Eimeria falciformis. The sequence goes on along the minus strand of NPHX01000216.1, from coordinate 407,840 downwards.
TTAAATTCGTGTAGAACATTTCAATGCGTTTTCTCATTCAGTTGCGTTTTGTTCTCTTTAAGCTCAGCTCCTTCGTTGTTAAAGCCCAAAAAACTTTATGCTCTCTTTTTGTTAAAAAGATTTAACGTATACTTTTGGGTGTTACAGATGACGTCGGGCAGAGGTGGACGGTTTGGCAGGGAGTTGCTCTAAGTGATCGCTCGCAGATCTAGCTATGCTGAATGCGTGCACCCTTCCTTGTACCCAATTTTCTTGAGTTTAAAAAACTCCGGGAAGTTTGCCAACATTTTTTTTTGAATTATTTGAAGAAGATTGCTTTTTCCAATCAGTGTATTTTTCTCTTTCGCAACCCTGTGGGACCACCAGAAGGAGGGCAGCCAGAGCGATTTGGGGGTGTATTAAAAAACCGCTTATTATCGCTTTTTCCGTGTTTAATAAGACTGAATTTCAGCAACATTTTTGCACAATTTTTACCACGGAAGAAGGATAGAGGCATATCCGAGCCTTTTCTGCTGGAGAGGACTAGCTCTCAGCCCTTGAGCGATCGTTGCGATGCCGAGCAAACACTAATTTATTTTCTCCAGTTTCCTCTTCCTATAAGTAAATTCTTATTGCTAGAATGATTTGCTGTGTGCGAGACACATGATTATCTGTCGCCATCCTCAGAAGTGCCACCCCCAGCCTTGCGTGAGTTTTGCAGGAACAGGGTCGCACACACCTTTACCTGCCAAATAAAATCACATAAAAGCAACAATTTAAGCATTTTATAATGTGTTAAATTGTGAACACATTGGGCCAGGCGGCTGCCCGTGAACCGTTTCATTCAACCCTCCATTGGCGTGCCTCTTTTCCGCCTGTCTCATGGACTAATCCCTCCTGTCCCGTACCCCACAGTACTTCCCAAGATTCGTTTGTCAAAGTAAAATTATGGAGGTCGTTGACGGGCCACGCGGGTCTTAAGACGAGCGTGCCATCTGGCGGATCCGCTGTCCACGGTCTCCACCGTCGAAGCTACTCAGTGCGTGGTGCAGCAGAAACCTCGGACAGTAACTGTTGTAGGGAGATGCCACTTTGTCCATATAAAAGCCGAAGCATAGATATAGATGTGACCAATGGGGCCACCTTCATCGGGCCCAAAGCAGGCTCTGAGAGCTCTATGTGCATTAATAGGCGAAAAAAGGACTGCCTTCCTTTATATAGGCCATTTCGGAAAATCGCATTCAAACAAAGTAAGAATCTTCTTTGTAGAAGTGACTGTAGACACGATTTCGCGCCAAAAAGCTAATGGGGACCCTCTGGAGGGTCTCAAGTGCATATATGCTATCCCTATTCAGCTCACATCATTCACCCTGCCTGGTTCCTTCTACTTACCCGCAATATTTGTATTGTTTCTACTCATTTGTATTTGTTCCAGTTTTTTATCGTGGCTTTTCTTTTTGTGTGTTGTTTTCCCCTTGCAGGGTCAGCTGGCGGCCTTTGTCGGAATTCAGCTTCCGCAGACAAAATCGATCCTTCTTACGGCTCTTTCTTGTTGACGTTTAGGGACTCTGAAATGGAGCAGCACTATCGTTCACTTCGCTTGCTTTGTCGCACCTCATCCTCCTTGGGCATCTCAGTCTTGTTTCTTCTCGTTCTCGCTTTTCTCTGCCCTGTCTACGGCAAACTTCTATATACATTGGGAGCCTGCAAGGAAATATGCCTGTCTTTTACTGTCGGGTATAGAGCCCTTATTGCGTTTTGGGCGTTCCATGCGTTCATTGTGGCATTTCGGAAAAAGCTAAGGGTTTCAGATAAAGTCACCATTCATTTCACGCTCATCTTGATAGCATTGGTAAGGATTTGCAAATATTCATTTCTATTTTTATTTGTCTTTTTTAATCTTTTTTCCTTAGAAACTAATATCAATATATGTGTGTTTTTCATTTTTGTCATGTGTGCGTAGGGCACGTACAGAAATAACCAGATATTTCCAATATGTTTATAATGTATACGATATGCACTATAGATATAGTTATTTTTTATTTCTCTGCTATGTGTCTTTGTGCAGACGCTATTGCTGGCTCTGGGCTGGGCAAACGTGTATATGCTTGTGTATGTTAAAAGTCACAGCCAAAATCTTAAGATGTTGCCGGAAACATTGCATGCAGACCTAAACAAGGCAAAGCAGGAGGGCATGAGCTTTGCTTTAAGTTCGGGAAAGGATGTCCGGCGTTTCCTTTTTACCCCAACTTCTCTTGATGGGAAAATGGCTATCCCTAGCTTCTCTGGTGTCACCATCGCCACGGTTGACAAGGCTGTTGATGTTGCTGCTGTAGCACCACCATCTGCTCCTGCTGCAGCACCACCACCTGCTGCTGCTGGTGGAGCACCACCACCTGCTCCTGCTGCGCCTCGTGAAGGATCTCCAGGAGCGGCAGCAGACGGAATGTCTGGAGGTCCCGAGGTGACCACCGGAGGAACGGCTGGCAGGCCTTATCAGCGCACAATGGAAACTGTTAACTTTACAAATCATCAGACGCACGACGAGTTGCACGTCTACGCGTTTGTTATGTTCCTTATAACGACTCTCTCCATTGCTGCTGTGTACTCTCTCACCGAATTTGCTCCGGCCTTGTAAGCACCACGGGGTCCGTGCTGCTGTTGGATTTGTTATGTGCAATGCGGGGTTGTGCGCTAAGAATAACTATGGAGCGTCCACACTTGCAGACTACGAGAAGTGACAGGACAGAAATACAGACTGAACAATTGAAAGGTACGGATGCATACATTTATGCTCAGATGTATACCTTTCTGTATTTATTGATGTGGTTGCGTTGTTTGCAGCTTGGCGTGGTCTTGGCCGCTCTACGTTGTTTTCCCTATTTTAACAGTGGCGACAAGTGTAGTGTCAAATGTCCGCTTCCGCAACAATCTTGCGACCGAAACCGCGTAAACCAGAAGCTCTAAAACCTAACCGTAGACCCTAAACCCTAACCCATAAATTTTAGAACCTAAGCCCCAGCTTGTCTCCTTCTCCCTAGGTCTTATTTTGTTGTCCTAGCTGTACAGTTCGATGTCAAGTTTAAGGTTTTTGGGTCTGTTGTTGTTTGCAGCTATCTGGAATTCCTGCTTTCTACGGTCATCTGGGGCTGCGGCTTCGCCAATAGATATGTCTGCGAAGCAGAACAAAGGGCAGAGTTCTCTTTCATTGAGGCAAGCAAAAACATTAGTTCTGCGTCCACCTGCTTCATGAGTATGGGCAGTGGCAAGAATAGAAGGGAGGACATGGCATTAGAAAAATGATGACCCTAAGGATGTGAAAAAAACGAGCCGCTGCTCATGCCTTTTTAGCGTTTAAAATTTACTTTTATTCCGTTATTGTTTTGTTTCAGGAAGAAAAAAGGCGGGTGAAGAAGCAACTGTCAAATGGAACGGTGGACAAAGGTACAGCCTCTACTACGGCTGTTGAGCCGGTGCAGCAGCTTGCGGACACAGCACTGCACCTAGTGAATGCCGTAAGTAGTATGCCAGAAAGTAAGATGGGGCCACCCTGGCCAGCGAGACAAATTTTTCAACTTAAACATACACAGACCCTGCAGCTGCGGGTTTTTACTTTCATTGCAGCTAGATACATGTAAGAGGATAATGACTTGCTCCAGAGTTATGATGGCTTGCTATTACAGCAAAGAGAAGGGCAGCTAGTTTAGTAAAAAATAAAAACAAGGAAGCAGCAAGATCGTTGTATATTTGGGTTTGGGGTTCGTTGTTGCAGGCAAGCTTAGCGGTGGCTGAAGGAGCGGATCGTTACACATGTGAACGCCACTTTTGGCAGTTGAAGACGACTATCGCCAAGTCCGTTAGTCCCCAGTAGCAGCTATACACCACAGAGGCAATATCAATAATTTTGTTTGTATGGTTTTTGAATTGGGATTGAATGCTTGTGTTGGTTCGTGTGTCTTCAGGTTGAGCACTATGCTGGCTGAGACTGATGATCTTTACTCTTGCAAAATGATGCACTCACTTAAGGATACCGTAAGGCTTTACGGACATTTAAAACACAGGGAAAGACATGTTACGGTGCCTTGGTGCATATATACATATATATTGTGCTGATGCATTTTAGTCAGCGGTGGGCCAACAGCCCTTGTGTGTGCGTATTTTAAATCTCCTGTTCAACTTTTCAATATATATATATATATATGCACATATGGATAGAGCAATACGTAGATGCACGTATGTACTTGTGGGTGTGTGGGTTTTAGGCTGCGGGTCAGCTCTGTCACTCAGCCATCCTTTTTCGCAGTTCTGCCTGCCCTGAGGATTACTCTGGCTCCCCTGGCACCTCAGTTGCGGGGGCATCCATACCCTTCCAGACTTTCCAGCAGAGGCACGGCAGCAAAGAGTTGATACACAGCAGCTGTTTGCTGGAAGATGGCCCGTGGCTAAAACCTTCTGCGACTCCAATGATTAGCAGCAGGCGATGCAGCGGGTCAGATTGGCTTAGGTTGCCCTCTGAGGAAGTCAGTGTAAAACCTCTAACATGCGCTGATTCTCCCACATTTTTAGCCGGTGCTTTTGCTGCCGCTAGTGCTGGCGGGAAAGGAAGGTTGCGTAGAAAGAGCAGCATCGAGAACAGGCAGCCCAACCAAACCCCATCTCTGTCGGAGAGAAATATCTCGTGGCCTGAGCCATCAAAGGGAGAATGCGGAGATACAGATGCAGCACCAGGTTTACAGGCAGCAGTAGCCCCGACTTCGCGCATGTTTAGCTCTCTCGCCAGGTCTATATTTAGCTTCAACCGCTGTCACACGAGGAGAGACGCTGCTGGCTCGCACCTTCGCAACAGCGGAAGGAGAGGAGCCAGTCCCGTTGAGGGTTTGTTCAAAATAGAAATTCAGCCTTTGAAAGATCCGGAAAGGGCCATCACAAAGTACAAAGAATTTGGTGGAGACAGTGCGGGGAGTCGGAATTCGCACGATACGGCGACCAACAGTAAACAAGTAAGCGCATTAATGCAGACAGACGCAATCCTTAAGCTCTATCACGCGAACAGCTGTCTTGAAATAACACCAGCAAGGATTATCTTTTGGTGATAAGTTAATTGCTTTAAAACACAACGGAGATATGGTCACATAGAACGTACTCTTTCACCAGGACAAGTGAAAGCTCTTGTCTGTTGATTCCGCCTGTTTGTAAACCTGTTCCTTTCTCTCTAAAGCCTACACTCCAACTCTTTTGTCTGCTGTCTGTTGTAGCGATCCTTCACCTCCCCTGCGGCCTTTGCGGGGATTGGGGTTGACTGGGATATTGACATCCTCGGTCTTGCTGAGAACTATCACGGAGTGCTGCAACACGTCGGGTGGGTTTTGTTGCGACCTTTCGTGAACCTTTTGGGTTGCAGCAGCTCAACGGTTCTCCGGCTCTTGCAACAGATCGAGGTAAACACACCCGTCAGAATTAGCGATGCACGAGAGTAACAGCTAAACTCTCTGTATACCGATGAGGCTATATATATATATATATATATATATATATATATATATATGTCTATATGCAACTAGAGGCGGTGCAAGGGGATGCAGTTTGTAGCTACTACCTGTGCTGATGTCAGTGAGTTATGGCTTAGGGTTTCGGGGTGGATGTTAGGCATATGTGTGTCAAAATCACAGGCCAGGTATGATCAGGATATTCCGTACCACACAGCGACTCATGCTGCTCAAGTAGCTCACTCAGCAGTCGTGCTAAGCACCGAGCTCGGCGTTGACCCGGCTAGGTGAGTTTTTCTCTAAATCACCCTTCCATGTCTTTCTTGCATCACGAAAAAGACACGATACACTATACCGAAAGAAGTAGTAAGTTGATGTGACGTAGGGTGTGTCTTTACTCTGCTACAAGGATGCAGAGGGGTGATTTTGAAAACAATTCACCTAGCTGAGACAACACCTAGCTGAGACAATATATGCGTTTATCTAAGCTTTATGTATTGTGGAAGTGGTACTTGTTGGTTCGTTTTGCGATCTGCAGGGAAAAGATGGGGAGTTTCTGCCTCGGGTTGGCGGCAGTTGCGCATGATGTTGGGCATTTCGGGAAGAACAATGGCTTTCTGCAGCAGTCACGGCACCGCCTGGCCACAATATACAACGATCAATCCATTATGGAGAACTTCCACTGCTCAGTTCTGTTCAGAATCGTCAACGAAATGTAAATCGAGAGATAATTATTAGGTGTAGTGTGGCAAGCGCATTGAATGTAGAAACTTGATCACAGTTTGACTGTCACTGATGTACGGATGTCTCTGCAGCCCCTCGGCAAACGTCTTTAACTTTCAGAGCGCTGAGGTGATAACTTCCCTCCTTTCTTCTTGTTTACCCGTCCTTGAGAGCCGCTTCGCCTTACTACTATACTATGTACGGAAACACTGAAGAGCAAACAAAACGAACAATTTTATGCGATGTTACCGCAGTCGTACCAAGCCATACGGAAACAGATCATCTCGCTTATCCTTAGTACCGACTTGAAGGACCATGTGGAATTAGTATCGCGAAGCCGGGTACGCGAACATGAACTGCAACAGCAGCAGCAAGAGCAGCAACAAAAGCAACAAGAAGAGCAACAACACCAGCAGCACACACCCAGTGCCCGTGACTTATCTATTGTAGTTGCCACAAAAGGTCACTGACTACTTTATAGGAAGTTGCACTTATCTATTTTGAGGTATATGCAGCCTACAAATATGTTTAGGCACATATGTGTACAATTCTGTTCTTTCATGTATGCGCATCTGCAGCTCAAGCGGAATAGCCCCGATTTCAGCTTTTTGCAGAGTGAAGAAGATGCGCTTCTTGTACGTACAATGGTGCTCAAGATGGCAGATCTATCCCACAACTTGCTGTGCTGGAAAGATCATTTCCTTTGGGTCTGTAAGATAGCCGAAGAACTCTATCAGCAGGTGGGCGGCTTAAAAATAGCAACCGAGCACACCATCATGGTTACCATTTTACATCAACTGTTGCATATTGTTTTGTTGTAGCTACCGTGTGTACAGAACGTTATAGTGTGGCAGTTGCCTCTATATGGGAATCTTTGTAGAGGTGTAACCAGTTTTTCTTTTGCAGTTTTACTCCTGTCTCGTTGTTTTAGTGAGGATGTAAATTTTGCTCATGGCACTGTGTCAGGGCGACGAGGAGCGGCGACTAAAGCTTCCTATTTCTCCCTTATGCAATAGGGAATACCATCAGTTTCTCGCTCAAAATCAATTGGTATTTCTCAAGCTCATTGTGGAGCCTCTTTTCTGCGATCTGGAAAGCTTAGAAAAGTCAACGGGGAACCAGGGCCGTAGGCTATCTTTCATCAGGTCTGCAGAAACGCGCATTTGCCACTTTACATTAAAAAATGAATAAATTCCCATATTAACATGTGTTCTAGTATATGCCTATTACTCACTTCTCAGTATTATGTTGTTGCCGAGTTGTCACTCTCAAATACATTCAGACTTGTTTCTTGTATATAAAATGTTTGGTTATTTTTACTAGTAGACCTAAGGTATATGGCTTTCCGACTGTCCCCGTCGGCTCTTCTAGTAGGTGCACACACCTCAGTTGCGTTGATTGCAGCGGCACATTGAGAAAGAGGTATGAGAACAACTTGGAACGTTGGACCATCCTAGATAACAGCGGAGTGTACATTATCTTCGACAGCGAAACCATGTCAAGAGGTTTTTATCGGCCAAGTAATAATCTCGACTGGCAAAGCTCAGAAGGAAATTTTGAGCGTGGCATGCAACCCTGACGGCTCATCCAGCCTTCGTGGACAGTCGTTTCAAGTTGCATAAGGAGTCCACTGTTTGTGGAACCTCAGCAACCGGATCTGCAGGATGTTCGCGTTGCTCTCCGCTTCCACGAAACCCGCCAAGCGCACAAATCGGACACTTTGTTTTGTGTTTGCATTGAAGAATGTATGTGGTACAATAAAACTAACCTCTGCGCTCACTTTTCTGCAATTTATATTTATTAATCCATTTGAACGGGACCAAAGGGAATCAGGAGTGAACACACACACGCAGAATAATGTTGAATTCGTTTTATTGTGTCTTGTCCTCCAGAATTCAAAGCAATGACAGCAGCAATCCGTTTTCCGTAAGAAGAAAGAGTAAAGGAAAAATGCTTTTCCTCGATACCTTCCGCTTGGGATATCACATAACATGTATTTTTATGGCCCATGTAACGCTCCAGCAGCGACGTACAGAGCCTTTCTCTGAGATCCTGCACTCACGTTAGTTATTGTTGGCTTATGTTGTTGGAGTGCAGAAACCCGTTTCATGCCGTTAGAGCATTTGTCACACAGTTCAAGGCCAGGTTCCAAAGCGATCTGGCCTTGGGTAATTTTTACGCTACTTTCTCCAACCGCCGAAAACGCGCGCTCACATGCAACAGCCCCTGTGGGGCACAACACGTAACACTTCGGTACTTGCAAACAAAACCCGCGGCTCAGCACCACCAGCACTATTTCCTCACAGCTAATATTCCTTAGAATAGCAAGTCGTGGGAAACCAAGATATAACATTGAAAGGTCAAGGGCTTCGTGGTGGCGAGGAGTATTCGTGCCACTTCTGCCTTTCGGCACATTCTACCTTGTGCATTGTGGGTAGGGCAAAGAGCTTCCTGCTCTGTTATCCTGAACAGTGTCACAAGACAGGACCTGATCGCGATCCGCTCACCTCGTCTTTCTGCATGCTTTTGCTGCTCCCTACGTGAAAGCAGTGCCTGGCTGTGAACTGGGAAATTAAGCTTCCCAGTGGTGCAGATGGTTTTTGTCGTATTCTTCGCATATAAACTAAAAGCTTACGGCGTAGCCTGTTACGATCTGCAAGATTGCTAATGCAAAACCCGTTTATGTACCTAGCACCAAGCAATCAGATTACTAAGTAAGAAGCGTCAGAAAGGTTCGCGTTATGTCGCGAACTAATTTTGCTCAGTCATACGACTGACATCGCAATGAAACAACGGTTAACTGCCACCCGCTTCTGTCGCGTTTTCGATCCTGGAAAAACTGAATAAGACGACAGAAAATAATGATCGCAGATTCTCCCCAAAAGTCCTTCAATTGAAAAGACTCCTACGTTAAATGCCTTCCCCTCAAATCCCTCTACAAACCGCCTTTAAAGAGGCATCGCCCACCACGTCAAACAAAGCGGTGGTGGTGGCGGTGGTTCGGCTGTTAGTGAAAACGATTGTATCCTCTGAAACAACCCGATGCATTATGAGCCTAGGTTCGTTCGCCACGGATTCTCCTTGCCAACTGAATGTCCTTCGGCATAATGGTAACTCTTTTGGCGTGGATTGCGCAGAGGTTTGTGTCTTCGAAAAGACCCACGAGGTAAGCCTCCGCCGCCTCCTGCAGGGCCAGAATGGCTTGGCTCTGGAAGCGGAGATCAGTCTTGAAATCTTGGGCGATTTCACGCACAAGTCGCTGAAACGGCAGCTTCCTGATCAGCAGGTCAGTGCTCTTTTGGAACTTTCGAATCTCGCGTAGTGCGACTGTCCCAGGGCGGTATCTATGGGGTTTTTTCACGCCACCAGCGACGGGTGCAGACTTTCTTGCAGCTTTTGTTGCCAGCTGCTTGCGAGGAGCCTTTCCGCCAGTGGATTTGCGGGCAGTCTGCTTAGTGCGCGCCATCGTTTACTGGTGTTGTTGGTGCCGTTGGTGCAAAAGGCTGGGTGTAAGCGCGCAAAAAAGCGCCTCAATGTTTTGATAGAGGTCAAGCGGATTCGGCGTCGGAGTAGTCGTGCAGTGATGATGAGCTACTTGTTCGCGCGTTCAGCAGTCAACGGATAAGCCGCACGCATGCATAAGTTATCCAAAGAGCGCTATTTTCCCTTAAACGACCAAAAATAAAAAGGTATCCAACTGATGCTGAAGAAAAGAAGCAAAGTTTCGGTTTTGCAATATTTAGGGGCCAAAACAACATATCTCTTCCAGACGGAACCGCCAGCTGGTTTGTGCTTCTCTGATACCTAAATCAGGGGCTGTGGTAATGCTGCAGCATACTTGGGGCGGTGGTGGGCGTCACCACCTAACCGCCAAGCAAACTCTACGACGATATTCAGTATTAATTGAATACAATGATAAAAATAACGAGACGATAGGTCCTCTTGAGTTAACTAAGACACAGCTTATGAATATGACAATACAGCAACGCTCCGACGTCTTTTCTACCATTCGTTTATTTCCCCCAAGGCCAGCACTTCACCGGTGCCGTCCTTCAAGCAAGGGATGTAGAGGCGGTCGCTAGAGGATTGGAATACAAAGGACGATCTGATAACACAGCTTCGCATCCAATTTTCTTGGACGCACACACCAATGGTGGTGTAGTACGTTAATGGATATGTTTGATATTGTAGTGGTTGCCTGGTTGTTATCACTTTAAAAACTTCCAATGAAAGTCTTAAGTGATCTGTTCATAGAAGGGCTTAGCCTGTTTAAGTGGGGAGCAGTAGCCCAGTTACTTGAATAGTGTTTGGGATGCGTACACGCTCAAGATGCAGCTGGCCTACACCTTGACGGCATTCCCTTGCTGTTTGGCTGTGCTCAGGTCGTTATGGCCTCAGAGAAGCAAGCCGGATAAGGGCACACGTCCTTGGGGACTAACAATTTTAAAGTAATTGTTTTGTTTTAGTCCTCATAGCTTTTAGGCAGAGGCCTAAGGGCGAAGGTACGCATGGTATCACCGCATGGTTCTAGTCCCCAGACCCTCACTCGTACAGCACGGGTGCGGGAGGACGGGCAAGATGCAGGCCCACAGGTTGCAGGGGAACCTCTGGGACATATGAACCCAGAGGCTATTAACAAAAACTAGTCTGTATACTATAATCAACATTTGAACCTGGTAAATGGAGATCGACGACTCTCCAGCATCGACGATTGAGAGCGGCTCCTTGGCGGCTTCGGCAGAGGCACGGGTTAATATGGTAACCTCGAACGTGCCGGAGCTGTAGTGAACTTCACTACACTCACGGCTCAGCCTGAGTCGAAGCTGTAGAATCTTGCTCCCCGTTTTCTACAAACCCAAGATCAACGCTAAGCTTAAGCAATCCTACACGAGCTCAATAACAATAATACATTAATGCATTAATATAATAAACGCCGTTTTCTATGTCGATCCTTTAACGACCAAATTAGTAATGGGCCAAATAAGCTTAACTATGGAAGACTTTTAGGGCCCAAGTCAGGAATGGGTATCTAAAGGTGTAGTAATGCTGGGCACTTGATAAATAAATTATGTAGCAGCTACTGAGTGCCTTTTAAGATGAGAAAGTTTGCAGGGCCGTATCTTCGCTAACAGGCGATAGGCCCATTGGGCACTTGGCCAAGCAAGCAGGCCTACAAGGGCACCCAAAGACCTTATCGGCATTTCACTATTAAAAGCTAAATGAATATAATCTATGGCCTTCAGCATGCTTAAATAAATACACTAAAGGCCCAGAGAAAAATTTATATTGTCAAGAGCCTTTAAAATAAAAGGGTCAATTATACACTTGGGCCTTAAGAGACTCTATGGGGCATGTAGTTAACATCACTACACTTACAGCTCAGACTAAGATGAAGTCTCAGCTTGTGCCGTGCTCAGTTCAGTTTGTCGTGGTTTGAGCTTTGTATGTATCAGCTAGCGATGCTAAGCGTTTTGTATCGTCACAAGAAAAGCAATGGAAGTATTTAGGGGGCCATTACAAGGCTCTGGACTTAATTAGGAAACAGGATGGGTTATAGGAGAGTGTATGCAGACGACAAGGGAAGGCATAGCCTTCACTGCAGGCCTCTGGCTAAGAAACCGCATCTTGACGCCACTAACTGAACCGGCATTTGCGGGACAAGAAAGACAGAAATCAAAGGCTTGGCAGCCACAAAGGGCTTTGCAGAGCAGTATTACGGGGGTTCATTCAGAGTTTAAGACCCCGAGCGGCGAAAGCGAGGTATCAATGGATACTGCAGGTCTGAGAGCCGCCCACCCTACGACAGGACCTCAATCCCACTGGGGAGGACCGAATCATTGGATCGAACGAGAAAAGAAAATAACCTAGTGAACCAAGGGGATGGATTAGGACAGAGGCGGCCTACCATGGGGACGGATAGCGCGACCCAGGCAAATCGTAACAGGGACGGACCACCAGCACACCGACAGCCCGCGGTTTCTTTACCTAGACTGTAGTGTGGGAACGAGGCCACTCACTGGACAAGAGCTGAGAGGGAATGTGCCTAACCTCAGTTAGTTGAAGCTGGATAAATTGAAACAGCTTTCTCGGCATGCTGGGCCATCGAGGATAACCCATAAGTGAAATACAGGGTTCCATAAAGACTACCTTGTGGCCACAGTTGCGTGGCAGCTTGATAGAAATGTGACGCCCCAGGGACTACAACTTCGGGCCGTTCTGTCGTTCATTTAAAAAGCTGGGGGGCGGGGACCTTCCAAATTCTTTCGGGTTCTGCCCCTGCAAGCCCATTATCTGTGCAAAGTTATTCAAAACTACGGATACTCCTTACCAAGTAATGGTGGCCAGCTATGGGCCCTTACTTTTGGTACCGCGTCTGCAGAAGGGTTTCGGAAAATGGAAAAGCCAGTGAGAGACACAAAACAGTTTCCTTCGGCTGCCAAGCTGATAATACATAAACTACACTTCAATGCAAAACGAGTACGAATATGCCGTTTATTGCATTTAGTGCTGCCCCTTCATTCAGTGACATACTGTGGCTCCACAGTGGTTGGCGGGCATGCATTCAGAAGAGAAACACTGCATCGAGAACATCCAGAACCTACTAAAAGCCCTCAAGTTTCATGAAACCAAATGAGGTTTATTGAGTAACCCTTACTGAAATGAAAAAATGCAACAATCCGCCGTGACATTCATTGCTAGATGAGCGTGGAATGGTCAGCTCGTGACCATCAGCATGCTCAGAGTCGCAGTGAACTCCCAGTTTGCGTACCTCGGTTTTTCGAGTCGTTTCATCATAATCCGGAAAACTGGAGTGAGGCTCTAAGTAGGTTCCAGCAAAGATATTCGTTTACTTCCATCACAAGGCTCCCTTCTGGGATGGTTACCCCCTGTAGACTCCAGGGACTGAATCGAGCCCTTCACATTACCCGAGCTTTGGATAATATTGTCTTGTACCTATAATACATTGTTTTGATAATGGTGCGATTGTGCACCCGAGAATTTCCAACATTACAAGGATAATGAAGAAGTGCTACAGTGTCGGCTTCACTATTCACGAAGCCCTTAATCTTGTGAGGGAAAAAGGCCGACCAATCGACCCACTGGTTGTCGTACGGTGTTGTGGGCACGAGTACCGATCAGACATTAAGCTTTCGAAGGCCAATGTTGTCTCGTGGGATGAGTCCCACACGTGGACGGACTTGGAGCTAACAAGCGATGTAAGCTTCTACAGAAGGCCAAGGAGATGCGACCAATACGACATTTTGCAGTATCAGACAAATACCACTCTTACTATGTCTGAAGTGAATTGGAAACCGAACATGAGCCTCGGAACATCCACACCGCCACTACTGTACTCTGGTTCACTTGTGTACATGAATCCCCAAGCCACAAATAATTTCCGTTGTCGATAGGGGACCGAATTTTAGTTTCAGAGCCAGCGGCAGCCACTACACGCGAGATGAGAAGCGCATGAGGATACTTTGTGCTTTGATACCCTGGGCGCTTCAGTGGATTTCTGCTGCCTTTCAGATTAGCACTAGACGCCTCTTGTGGTTTTGCTGTTCTATTCAAAACGTGCTCGCAGGAGTGGGCAAAGTCGTTTATCGAGTTCGAGGTCCAAGCCGCAAACGCCTTTTGGCGTAATACTTCCATCGGCCTTGTTGCTTTGCAGCTATCCCTCGTTCAAAAACGCAAAACCCACCAGCTTAAAAAGTGTCTTCCTTTGCAGAGCCCAGATGGAGCTGACCTCCAAGTAAGCCCCAAGGATTTTTCTAAAATAGGAGAAAGCTAAGTGGATAGCTTTTGGCGTTCTCTCGGTGTCCCATCGGACGCAATATCCAAACTTTACCCTTCCAACTAGCTTTACTCTATATGAATAGGTGAATCCGTTCGGTGCCGCTTTGTTCGCATTAATATTTAGGGGTCTCTCCAGGTTACTGTATTTGCCTGCGGACCCGGGGAATCTCCACCAAGCCCTGGAGAGGAGCTCGAAGATTCAGACGATGAGGGCCATGAGTTTCTAGAGGACCTGCGAAATGTGGTTATTGACAACAGCCGTAAGCATTCACAGATATCATGTTCAGGTTTAGTTTACTGTAGCGCGAATGACACCTACTGAGAGACCCGTCTTACTCGCTTTCACATGTTTTCCCGATGTAGCATAAGAATCTGTCCGAAGTTCCGTATTGTGGGGGCACAGCCTTGTAGTTCATCTATTAGGAAAAAATTTGGACTCTGCATTGCAGTTTTTGCTGTTGTCTTTTTTTGTGTGCCATATAACTGCCAGAGGACCTTTTTCGAGGGGAAGGTTTGAGGCCATTCAACGTCTATATAACGATTCATCGATTGGAGGATTTACCACCAGCATCCAAGGGTATGTCCCCAGCGTCATAAATGCTCAATCAATATTGACTTTTAATGTCCAGCAAATCTGCATGTGCAGGATGAAGTACGATGCTTCGACTATATGGGCGGCATGCGCAGGCCTCAGAGATCCGTTCGTTGTATGTGAATTTGCTGGCTGTCGGATACGGACGGTAAGCTTGGAAAGTAAACCTTACCTGTTGATAGCCAAGCTCAGCCAATAACCTCCCCCTACTTCCTTGTGTACGTGTTCTTGCTTAATGTGCTTTTTAGGCGCAAGCTCGTGCGACGAGCTCCTACACTTTCAACGAGTGCTTCCGCATCCCTATCCTGACACCTGTCCCCGAAGACACGATTCTGGTCAAAGTTTGGGATTGGAATTTCATGAGTGCTGACGAACTGCTTGCGATAGTGAGCCTTGTTTTCCCATTTGATCTGGGCCCAGTTTTTCTTGATAGGCTTCACATACGACGGTGAGGGTGAGATTTCTGAAAGATCTACGAAAGACTCTGCTTGTCT
The DNA here is from genome assembly GCA_002271815.1 of Eimeria falciformis. Taxonomy (NCBI): domain Eukaryota; phylum Apicomplexa; class Conoidasida; order Eucoccidiorida; family Eimeriidae; genus Eimeria; species Eimeria falciformis. The sequence goes on along the minus strand of NPHX01000216.1, from coordinate 392,769 downwards.
CCTTTGTCAGGGCCGCATCTCATTCTCGGAGCTGCGATCGCGCAACATTCTTCCTCGGTAAGAAGCGACAAACGTAAATCACGAGAGCTAAAGCTTCGTGGACACGTGAAGGGTCAAGCAGTGTGTTTCCATTGAGTTAATATAGAAGCGTGCATTCGTTGGCGCCACGAAAGGCAGTGGCGTCAAGCATACAGTTGCTTACTGTGAAAATTTCATTTAGATGGTTCAACTTCTATGGCTTTGATGAAGAAGAAATCCCAAACTTTGCCGAGGTCATTGCACAAAGCGGCAAACTCGTTCCGTGCACTTACATGGGGCGGATGCTTCTAAGCGCTCGGGCGGAAAGACTCGACAATAAAGCCGAGCTCATGGCAGCTCATTCCGTAGCAGCTATGCCTTACGAGGATCCGAGAGTGATTCCAATTGTCCTCTTTGCTGACGTATACGAGGTTAGACATACAGGAGTAGCAGTTACTTTCGATACCATTCTCTCTTACTGAGTTGCAACATAGGCTTCTGCAGCCCATCTGACAAACTCTCTTGCTTGCATTAACTCAGGTACAAGGAGCTTCTGGTGATAAGATATACGTGGAAGTGTCGTGTGGCCCCTCTAAAGAGAGGACTAGATGGGTGACTGGTATGTGTTAACATTTTGGGGTCGCTGAGGCGTCAAGAGCACTTGTCAAATCGTTGTCAATTTTGAATAGGGGCTTTTCAATCTTTGCTGTACATCTTCATTTACCGCACCTATGCGCTGTTTCTTCAGGTGATGCCGTCAAGCAAAGAGAGCGGGAAATGGGAGAAGCCCCTTCAGCCATGGCTGCTGCTTTGGAAGGTGCCAAGGGTATGGCCAACTACTTTTTTGGCGCTACGCCTGAGGGGCAGGATCACTTTGTCTTTGGCCCAGTGGATGGTCGCATTCCAGAACTGCGCTTGGGAGTAAGGGCGCACTGAGTGTCTAATGGGCACTTATTACCTGCGGATGCATTTGGAGGCCCTTGGCACCAAACCAGCGTCTGCTGATCTTTTGATTAGCACACTATAGCAGATGTGCCTGTGAAACACGAGGAAATTTGGTTCGGATGTTGATACTGCGAGGTAACCGTAGTCCACTGATCTTCAGTTTCTGCTCTTCTCAGGTTCCCACGGAAGAAAAACAGCAGTGGGATGTCATCGTCAACGTATATGCCAAGGGGATCTCTAAGAACCTGCCTCATGCAACACGTATTTCTTACCAGCGACTGCCGTAGGTTCTATCTTATTTCCCTGAAAGCAGGTTTCGCCAATATGGACGCTCGAATCTTCGGTTTTGGATGTCCTACAAAGGGTGTACCAAAACATAACACTGAGCTTCAGGGGTCCGGGGAATATATCCGAGTCTTAAAGTTCCAAATTTGCCTGCCTGGTATCGCTTGACTTACTCGCTTGAAACCGTGGTTCGTTGTAGAATGGCCAAGATTCCTCTCTACATTCAGAACAATCCGCGGGCCCCAGTATGGATCCCGTTACACCCCATGCCGCATCTGTCGGGTTTGCAAATGCCTTCTGCTGTTCTCATGACTTTGGAGAAGGCAAAAACAGATGCAGCAGCACGGACAAAGTGAGGGAAATAGTGCAATTGGATCGCTGACTCTAAAGATAATGAACCTTTTCGAGGGGTGCCCGGACTATGGCAGAACTACGCACCATCAGGTTGTATATATATTTGCATGATGTTGGCACAGGCGCAAATATGTCGTTGCAGCAGAATACTTGTTGAGGACCTATCTGTATTCAGCCCGCAACATCACTTCTCCCACTGGTGCTCTCCCAAATCCGCTTATCCAGGTGCGCTGTCCAAGTTGTGTATCCTTAGTTGGTGGTGCTGGTAGTCTACACCTTGGTAGTTCAGCATTCAAATATGCAAAGGTACATCATCGCCATCCGATTTCTGTGGGAGAGCCCGTTGCCGTACTACTCGTATTGGTAATGATGGGCAGGAAAGCTTAGCTTGCATTTGAGAACTTGGGTTGGTATGGAGATAAAGTCGAACCTGTTACTGGCATATGCGGTGGCTTACACAGGTGACATGCGCTGGAGTGACTAAGGAAACGGAGCCATCTGAGGCCACTTCGAATCCGGTCTTCATGGAATGCCTCCAGCTGGACCTGAGGTTAATGGTAAGAATGCGGGCTGATGACTGCTGCTAGCCCATCAGAGCGTGGTTTTAAAGCGGCTCTTAGACCCTTGCTGCCGGCATTAGAGGGTTTATTTTAACTCTCCTGGGTAAATACAACGCAGTCCACCGACCCTTTTAACTTTTAGCCACAAGATGCATACTTTTGGTAGTATTACACAACATTTATACCAAAAACAGAATATAACGAGCTTCGAATTCGGATGTTTGCGGTATTGATCATTGCGCACAGACGGATACAGCTACGCGTCTTCCCACAGTCGCCCCCATCGTCACCAGTTTATTTGACGATCGTTCCTGGGGGCGTCAGCTCCTTGGCAGAGCCGTGTGCCACTACGATCGTCTGAGAGGCCGCCTGAAGGTTGGTCTCACTCTACCATGCCATATGCTTTTACATTTCAAAGTTTACTTACTAATGCTACGCTGCACCCGACGACCAGCAAGCTCATGTGCTGACTTGCCTGTTTAAAATAATGTCGGATCGTTGTTACTATGAGTGCCCACAATGCGGCAGACGGGGGAGGTTCCTTCTATTGCTGACCCTCGGTGGATCAAGCTCAAGGGAGGGAAACGGATGAACAAGCATCGTGGTGACATTCTCGTCTGCTTTGAACTTATCCGGAAGAAGGACGCTGAGATGCTGCCAGCGTATCCTATGCGGCCCCCGGTCTGCATGTGCAAGCTCAGCATTTCATGCCTCAATCTACGAGATTTAGTACTAACCCCGAAAGGTACGCAGGCCTGTTGTCAGCCCGATTTCAATTTAGTCTGTCGGGTAGCCACTGGAGAAGACCAGGGAATTGCGGCCTACCGGTTGTTCGTGAGCATTTCGCATTGTGGCATATACACTGGTAATTTTCTAGGTCGCCCTATAGATTTTGAAAAGATAATGAATGATAATTTCGAAGGCCTGAAGCGCGTCCGAAACCCAATCTTGATAATATCCGTACCCTCCTTTGGATCAGTCGGACGTGACCGATACGTCATTACCCTCCAGTATGAACGGAATGCAGGTGGAGACCCTAGCGTACGTTATTAGTTGTTTTTCACCTACTATAAAATGCCCTCTTGATCATTTAACTGCATTCCAAGCTTGCAATTAATTTATCGGGCCTCTATTTCACAATCTACGCTCCTATCGACCCTTGTTTCTGGTTTTGCGTCGATTTCCGCTGTTAGACGTAGTTGACTTGCGTTTATCGCAGGATTCTGCCTTTCCAAGCACATGCTGTAACGCACATGTGTCTTTGTTGCACAAGAATGCTCTCCACTTGTGAACAGATTCCGAATAGGAGATGGTCTACTGGGCCATACGAAAGCTTCGACATTTTCAGGGTGGCATCGCTGGAAGTGGACCTTCCTGAGGATCCCATTTATGATCCTTGCCTTACAGTTCAGGTATTGCTCAGTTATTCAGCTTTAAGCATTACCATACCTGTTACTATGCCGGCTGGGCACCTTTCTGGATTTTCATTCAAAGACAGAATCAGTTTGTGAAAGGAGGAGCCTATTATTTCCGTGTATAAGCTATGAGGGAGCACAAAAGTGCGTTGTGGACTGCTGCGTGTAGGTCTACGACAGGAAACTGAAGCCGAAGTACTTTATCGGGCAGTTCACACTCCCCCTTATTCCGCTTCTTCCATGGGTTACCGACGTATCTACGGCCCTGGAAGATGTGCACGCTGCACGGGATTATGAAGACTCTATTGATTTGAAGAAACTCGGTCAGTTTACAGATGGTTTGATGTTCTGTGGGCTTGTGGCAGCCTCCTATAGAAAGAAGCAAGGCTCATATATGTACAACCCTACCTCGTTCATCTTATAGAAGCATGATTATGCTTTTGCTCACTATTCTTACCTGCGTCTCAACACGCAGGGGGAATTATGCGTGGCGATAAAGGGAATGGTCAAAAGGGCTTTAGCACAATGAATATAGTTCTAGATGCCGTCCGCACTGCCGATCGAGAATCTGCTGAGGCAAACCACTCACGTTATTTATATCATATGGGAGTTTTGAAGCATGATCAAGGAGCAGAAGTGAGTTTTAAGAACAGTGCTGTTAGTCGTGGCTGCGGAGCAGTTGTTCGCGCTGCACTGGCAACTGATAACAGCATAGTAGGCGAGCTACTTGAATTTAAACGCCGTATGGGATGCAGCTATAGAGCAAAGACACCGCTGTCGCAGAAGCGAGCTTGGAAGACTAGGGCCAACTGTATCCAGCACGTCAGAAAGCCGGGACTTGCTATGGACAGAACCTATTACCTTATATGCCGCAACTTCGCAACACCTCGTTAGATTTTGCAGATGGTTTTTAAGCTACAGCTGCATTTCAAAAATGAAACAATACCAGATGACTACTACCTCACAGAGTGATTTTTCACTGCTTCGTCGTTGGGTCTCAGGGGGTGGCCTCTCTTTGGCTCAACCCGGACTCATTGCCCAAGATCCTTGTGCAGTCGTATGCTATGCCTTCTGACCGCCCCGTTCTCTTGGTGAACAGCATGTTCACCTTGAATGTCTTCATCCCCGCCAAGTGAGTTACACATGTTGCTAAGACCTCACGCTAGTCAATCGGTTTCATCGTTTGAGGATTCTGGCATTCCTTTGGCTCATTCTGGTAGACTTTACGGTTGGGAATGGGCCGGTTTTCTCGCTTCTTCCTCTCCTGAGACTTGCTGCTTAGACATTTTCTTTGACGCTTTTGTAGATTCGTTTTGTGCGCTGAGGGAAAGCGAGCCGCGGAGAAGAAGACGAAGGAGCAGTTTCAACGGCCTTCCGTAGAGACAACGATCGAGAATTTCTTGGAAGACGTAGACTTTCCACCAGACACGCTCAAGAAGAGGGCCATGGGAGAGACACAACGCACGGGTTCTGTCAAATTCTTTATTAACATTACGCACAATGGTGGGTGGGAGAATAATTCGTGCCCACATAAATTGCCGGACTACATACATTACCCTGCTGTCACTTGTGTTTTAAGACTCAGTCGCTGCGCATAGCTTTCTCCTTGGCATGCATGCTTAACAGGGTTTTCCGACAGTCCACTGAATTCTTGTGCCCTCAGACGAGGAGTCTCAGCACGTTGACCAGACTATTGTTCCGTGGGCGCTGAGTGAATCGCGTCTTCGGAGGCACTTCAGGGGAGACGAAGCCTATCCCAAGGTGCTTAAGATTCGTGTTTATGTCATCCGTGCTATCAACCTCCACCTCGTCAAAGGGATGACCGTAGCAAATCCTTACCTTGTATTTTCAGTCGGAAAAACAAAGGTGCGACTACCGCGCTGCGTCAAACCTGTTAGTTTCTTCCACAGAAGGGTTTGGGTTTGCTGCTTAGTTCTTACCAGGACGTCTCGCCAATCACACCTCTTCTAAACAGCGGTTGATAGGGGCAGGGCATACGCAGTTTGTTCAGGACCAGACGTAGTAAATGCCATCATTTTCATGCAATAGGCTTTTCTTAGCAACGGAGCTTATATGTAGGCCTTTCCCTGCTTTCACTCTTGTCTTGCTCTTCTTCAGATGCCCTTTCGTGCGGAAAACAAGCCCGGAGCACTCAATCCAGACTTTTTTACTTTATGGGAGAGGGATATTTCATTTCCTGAAGAATCCCGTCTTGAGATCGCAGTATGGAGCGCCCACGAAAAACTTATGCAGCAAGTGGACGACGTGTTTATAGGTAGCACTGTCGTCGACCTAGAGCAACGGTGCGTTGCTGTCATATTGGGGAAAACCTTCCAGGACACTGGCTTGAAAAGGCCTGCAGGCCAGCTTCGCCTCCCAGAAGGCTTTACTTGCAAACGGAGAGCCATTTCATTTGCTAAAGGATAAGCTGTGTTATGTGCTGTCTGCCTGCTTCCGTCGTCTAATAGAATTGATTTTGACATACATGACAACAAGAGAATGGCTTAGCGTAGGTAATGGCTCTTTGCTGTTGGCATGTCCACTGCGGCAATTGCAGCTGGTTTTCCAAGGAATGGCAAGCGTTTATGAAGAAAAATGAGGTGCCAATGGAGTACAGGCCTCTCAGTAGGAGGCCAAATGGCGGTGCGACTGGGAGCCTTGAGATGTGGGTAGAGATGATGGACTCACAGAAGGCAAGCAAAGTTCCCCGGTTCAATCTTCAAAAGCCATCCTCAACTGACATAGAAATTCGGTAAGCAACGCCATATGGATGGCCCCTCGGCACAAGGCCTACAAATCCAGTTTGGTAGGACGAGCTTACCTTAGCTTTGTAGTGAGCCGTTGGAAGTTTTCTAAACGGGCTACAACGTAATTGGAGGGCTGCTGCTCTGAGAAAGCATGTATTTTCTTGTAGGATTGTCCTCTGGGGCTGCCGGGGGCTTCACTTCAAACACTTAGGGGCAAATAAGGAATCCATCGACGCTGTATTGCGGTGCCAAATGGATTGCACCAAGTATAATGGAAGCCAACCAGTGCTGCAGAGCACGGATATCCACTACTACTCAAAGACTGGAGCAGCACTTTTCAACTGGCGTGTTGTATATTCTTCCGTGGCGGCTCCCGTAAACTCCTGTATCCTTCAGATCTCTGCTTACGATTTCAGAAATATCGGAGAGTGGCCATTTATCGGGGAGGTACGTGCCCGTATTGCCTATTCAAGACGCCACAAGGCCACAATCAAGCCATGGCTGTAATGCATCAAGTGAAGGCCATTTCTTAACGATGTTTTTTTATTCCATTAACGTGTAACTCCTGTGGTGTTCTTAGGTGAATCTGGAAGTGAGAAAATACTTGGAAAGAGTTGCTCAGACGATGGCTTCTATTGAGGTTGACGCAGAACTCCGCCTGCAGAATCGTGCTCACGAGAGTGTGGAAGTACAGACATTTGGCTATGTTCAAGTCACGCTTCAATTTATGGCTCAGTCAGAAGCAACCAGCAGGCCGGTGCGGCGCCGATGACATGCCCAATATTCCCTTGACAAGCATGGGAAACTCGACGGGGCACCTTTTGTCGTGGTTTGAAGAGGCTGTTACTTAGCTCTGATGCTTTTTTAAACACGACTTAAAGAGCATCTGCATCTAATGAGATCGGAGAGGGCCATTGTTGCGCTTCAGGTCGGATTGGCTCGCGAGCATCCTAACCGTGATCCCCGTCTTACAACGCCACATGAGGGGCGGAAGTGGGAGGACATTCTCGGATCTGCTGGACTTCGTGTGGACTATCGGCCCATCTGGTACTGGGTGAGCAATGTAGCCCTGCTCAGTAAAGCAGGAAAAGTATTGTGCTGCGTTTGAAACCCGGTACTACCAGCAGGAATAGGACACAGCTAGGGCCACTGCAGCGTGCCAGTGCGATTTGTTGCGGGTACGCAGGTCCGTGTAGTCTTTATCGTATTTTTGTCACTTTGGGTGTTCGTTATAGCCTTCTTGTACCCAGCACTCTTCTTAGGCTGACCCTTATATCACACTCCTGCTAGTCCATAATGCACGTTAGAGGCCAGTCGGGCAATATTGACCTGACGCAAAAAGCCAGGTGAGACGGTTAACAACGTGAACGGATAAGGAATTACGCGGCTGAAGCGGTCTATCTGAACGCTCTCGTAATGCCAAAGCAGAGGCCCGCTAGTGACAGTAGTCATGTCCAAGGTTAGCCAGTGATTCCGTTTGCATTACCCCAAAAGTCAAACAGCTCTTCTATTATTTCTTTACTCTCCCACGACTGTGAGGATTCGGATGCGTTTTTAAAAAGGTGGCGCGACAGTTTTCGCCACTGTCCAGTCTATGATTGGGCATCTTACATTCCCGGGATTTCTGGCTTCATGCAAACTTGCAATACTGCCTGCTATTTCAAATGTTAGGCATTAGCACGCGCATCCTTTTCTTCTATACTTAAGAACATTTCTTGATACTGTATTCCTTATTGTCGTACTCATGTTCACAACTACCAAAGCTCTGGGTCGCGTGAAAGCGATGCTGCATAAACTAGGCCTCTGCAATTGTCTTGATGCGTATAGCTGGAGACAATTGACCCGTAGGCGTCACTACTGAGGGGACAGTTTCACCAAAAGCAGTTGCAAGACGGATAAAGCAGAAATATCGATTATAAAGATACCTCAGCGACTACGGTACACAAGGCACCTCAAATTCACGTACCAATCACAATCTAGTTGCCACCAGGCAACGTCATATTTCGGGCGGCGACTCGCCTAAACGCGAACAGTGAAAGTCACGATACATTACGAATCCACAGCATCGAACAATTCGACGTCCCGCGCAAAGCCTATATAAACTGAGCACACGGGCAGTTGGCACAAGAGGCCTGCTTCATAGAAAGTCCCTCACTCCTTTAAAGGGGTTCTATTCTATCCGATGCCATCCAGGCATAACGTAACCCGGTAAACTCGTAAAGGGATAAACTGAACGTCCCGCAGCAATCTCCATAACATCCCTACTACTGCGATTCAACATAAACGGGAAAAGACCACCATCGCACTGCGCCATTTGCAACCTGAACACCTTAAGCGTGAACAGCCCCAGTCGGCGGTTCAGCGATCTTTGTAGAACATAGCGGGCATTTTACGTTATGGCTGGTCTTGATCCATCTGTCCAAACAGTCAGCGTGGAAGATATGAAGACACCGCAACGTCAACAGCGAGTCGCCCGACTCAAAAGAACTCAAACATATACAGCAGTCTTTGCCATTCTGCGTTTGCGGATGCTGCGTGCTTCGTGGGGGGTTTTCAAAGGCACCCCCATTAAAGGCAGTGGGTGTCTCCAAAGTTTCCTCCTGGGCCGCTACTCTCCTGCTGTCTGACAGTGGAGCTTGTACCACGGCGCTAGGGCAAATGTTTTCCCGGGTGGCGCCTCCCGCCGTGGTGCTCCCGTAGGTCCACTTGATTGTGTGTTGTTCCAAGCTGCTGCGCAGATTTCTTGCTTCGCATACCTGGTGGAAGGGCACAGGCATTCCACCAGCGTCAGCCGGAAACTGCGGCAGGACATCATCTGCTTCTTCGGCATCTCCCCCTGAGAACAGGAGGAAAATTGGAGTGTCAAAACCTTCTCCGTCATCAATGTCGAATACGCGGTGGAATTCCTCCATAAAACCGCCAAGGTCATGCTCGAAAGCTCGGAAATGCTGGCGGGATGGCGTCGATGTCGAAAGTACCACAAATGAAGTCCTGGGATCCCCAAAAACCCGTTGAGAAGCTCTCTGATGCTCCATTGGTGGTGAAGAAACACCTCGCTCACGTACCTGCTCTTCGCCCCATGGTCTTCCAAAGGAAGCGGTCACATGAGAGGTCAAGGCTGAAAGAACTGAGCGGACTATGGTAGTGGCGAAACTGCGGTGCGATTGCTCCGCAACACTCTCCCTTCCCGACCCATTACAGAACGTCCCTCTTCTGCTGCCCTCTGAGTAGCTGCTAGTGGGTTCTCCGTAATCTCTGTTCTCGGCAGTGTTCCTTGTGGCATTCCTGTGCCTCCTTCCTACAGGGCTGAAGGTGGGAAGGAACTGTGCATTGCCATGCCTGTGATCGGCACCCCTGATGTGCTCATCAGTCGCGCCTCCACGACTGGATGAAGAGTAGACACTGCCTGGCTGTAGGCTTGATTGTAGCTCAGGGGTATTGGGAAGATCACTGGACCAAGAAACGTTTCTTCGTGTCCGCTGGTCAACCGAAGACCTTAGCAGCCTCAGACGGAAAGGACTATCCACTGTCGGCTCTGCCAGAAGCCCCTGTCCAATGGGTTGTCTGTAGGTACTGGGTGTGGGTTGAGTCACTAATAGGCGTCCTGGATCACCAGAAGTGGCTGGTGAAACTCGCCTATTCGCTTGACGACTCCCGGTCACTGACGGTGCTGGCTCGCCCCTGTTGTGCGGATAAGCCCTTTCTTCCGCGCCGAAAGTCATTGCCAAACGAGCCGCACAGGCCGCCGCAAATGGTGAGGTTCCACGCGGGACCATCACCGGAAGCGGGGTTGCTGGCTGACCGTTTGAGAAAGGCGTGGCGTGGGTCACACCAGCAGAGTGCCGATGGAAAACACGTTCGGGACACTCCAGAAATCCACAAGAATCCTGGCTGCTCAACGGCAGACTTCCTGCGTGAGCGTTTCCTCTAGGTTCATTCCAGTGGTGCGAATCATCGATCCCTCCTCGAGGAGGATGCCGAGAAGTAGCGGAAGCTGCGCTGATTTCCGCTGCAGTGTTCTGTGCGTGTTCTCCACTAAGGAACTCCCAATGCCTTCCCACGATGTCACTGGCCCGGGAGTCTGGCCGATTGAGAGCGGAATGCAACGAATTCCTCAATGGAAGACCGTGCCAGGAACCTCTTGCATGGCCCGAAGGTCCAGCATCCGAACTAGTGCGCCAACTACGGTTTTCGCCAGAGCTCGTCATCATCAGGTGAGCGGGAGGTACAGCTAGTTCTGATGTTGAGTGAAAGAACTTGAAGCGGCCCTCCAGGCGAATAGAAAACCGGCAGAGTCAAAATAAGGTTGGCACGCCAGAAAAGTAAACGACGGCAGTGTTATAGGAGAACTTTGAAATGCAGGCGAAACGTCTAAATCTACCTGTAAAAATAGACGAGAGAATCGATGCAGGTTGCCAAAGTGACTAGTAATACACAAAGAGTGTTCACAAGCCCCCTTCCTGTGTCCCCGCTTCCCGTTGAAACAAGGTTACTGGAGGTAAGAACGACGAGGTCGGGTGGTTCCAGCACGCAGGATGTCCCATAGATTATGGAGGTGACAATCCTTAGTACACCTTCTATTTGATGTTTCTTGCTGGAACATGACTTCCGAACGCAGGGTGGCTTAATGACTGAATCCCAACTGTCTCTGGGCATATATTTACATTAAAGTCCGAAATGGTCTGGAAAACAATATTCAGATGTAGGAAGCACAAAGAAGCCACTTGTGGGAGACGCTACCAACCTCTTGATGTGGCCAGTCTAGCACAATGGAAAGGTCAGACAGACCAAGGCCTCCACTCCATTGTCCACACCGTTCCCAAGCATGTTCACAAAAGACATCTGGCTGAATATTTGATTTCAAAATACTTTGCCATATATTATCTCTGGACCAACGGATTAAGCTCATCAGATCAAAAAAGATTGCGGAACCCACAGCAGCTTTCTGTTGGTTGGTCATGACCGAAGCCGCATGTGTGTGAGCACCAAGTCGACCTTAAAAACCTTCCCGAATCGCGTTTCCAGTATATCCGCCTGGTTTTAGTGGCATCTTTTTAAGGACGGTTGCTTTTTTCCTGTTGCCTGTTGCTGCAGCCGATAGAGCAGAACTGCTAGGAAAGAGAGCCCATATGCGGCTATTGATGGAATTGAGGTCCGTTAGCTGTTAAGTACTCAAACACTGTGTTTGCGGGGAGGTGCATCAGAGTAAGCTCTGTGTCGTTGCACAAAGCGTGGCTTTTCCCAACGCAGACCGATTACGTTCCTTTGGAGTTAACATTTCAATACGATTCAGAAGCCTTTTGCCATGTGTTCTTTAGAGGATCCGGTGGACATGTGTAAATCCCCATCACCTTGGCTAGCCGGTTCTGCTTTCCCTGATGGCCATTTCTCTCCTTGCGCTCATGCAAGCTAAAAACCACAGGCAGACAACATTCATTAGAACCAAGAGAGAGTTTGGACACGCCATGGCGTACTGGTTCAATGTCGCACCTGCCAACGGGAAAAATACTTTCTCCCCCAAATCGGCTGCCACCATCTAGTGAGACGGGATTGAGCCCTGCCTTATGTGAAGCAACAGAATGTCTTCTCAGTCTTCGCAGTCGGCCCTTAGGGGTAAACAAGGGTTCTCTAGGGGTAAAGGGCCTCCCAAGCTGTTGCTGTCATCTGATAGCTCCTCTAGTGATGACCTACGGGCAAAGGATGACGGCCAGATACAGGAGCTGCTGAAAGCCGGAAAGAAAGCGGTATCAAAGGCAGGACCACCACCTGTTCCCGTGGACACTCCCTTTGTCGCGTCACCGCCAGGCACCCATAAAAAAGACCATCCCCCGAAGACAGCATTGGCATCAGAAGACCCCCTGTTGTCCGTAGACTCACATCCAGATGGAGTGCAAAGAATTAAAAGTGCAGTTATTGCTAGAGCCTCTAGCACCAAGGCTGCAACAAAGGCAGATAATTCTCGAAATGCCTCCCTGGAAATTCAAAGAAAGGAAAGTAAGCAATTTTCTCGCTCTGCCTCTAAGGCAATGACATCAAAGCCTGGAGCGCCTACTGCTGCTCCCGCTCCTGCTGATATCCCTGTGAAGCCTAAGGAGAAAGCTCCAGCATTGGAGAAGTCCAAACCTTCGCAGCCTCCAAAAGGCAAGGGGCAGCTTTTGGCAGCCACGCCCGCTCCAACTAAGGACAGTTTTTCCAAGCCAACAAATCCTGCTTCACGAGAGTCGTCCTCGGATGACGTATGGGAATTGAATAGGAATCGGGATGCAGCTCCAGTACTAAAGGAGGCTATCAACAAAGATCCCATCTCCCGCGAACAAAACGAGAAAAAGACTGCGAACGGGAAAGTCTCTCCTGCCGGCGTTGTCGCGGCAGGGGAATCTAAGGCATCTTCTAAACAGGCGCCGAAATCCTCGAATATGCGCGCAACCGAAGAAATTGAAACTATGCCTTCTTGGTTGTATGCGAAATCGGAAAGCCCCACCGAACACAAGCTGCCGAAGCGGATTCCTTCCAGTGGAGCCGACGGCTACGTCCCTTCACCTGCCAAGACACCTGTTAGAGACACCGAAGGTAACCTTGCGAAAGTAAGCAAGCGAACCACCGAGCTTGAGGCTGTGCTAAAAGAGACAATCAACCGCCACAAAGAAGAACTTGAGCAGCAACGGAGGCAACAGCAGGTCGACCTTGCAGAAGAAATAAGTAAAAGCAAGTCGGAACTTAATGCAGCATTAGAAAAGTCCCAGAGGGAGGCTGAAGCACGCGCTCGGGAGGAGGAGAGGTTCGAAGAATATAAAAGGGAGGCCCTCGCCCGCCAGAACAGCATGAAAATGAGACATGCGGCATCGGTTAAAGAACTTAAAGAACAAATCGCGTTGCTGGAGAAGCAGAATAAAGCCAGAGCCGAGGACTTTGAGAAAGAAAAACATTTGTTACGGAAGTCGTTTGATGACAAAAGAAAGAGTGACCTTGATGCTCTGGTAAGGAAGGCTCAGGCTCACCAGGAAGAGCTCAGAAAGAAACAATCAGAATTGCTCGAGGAACAAGGCAGAGTGCAGGCTCTTACAACTAGCGTGAATACTCTTACAACCTCCCTCGCTCAAATGAAAGAGCTAAACGACATATCGCACACGGCTACGCAAGCGTTGGAAGAAAAAGCAAAGGCCCAGGCTTCCTATATTGACACACTTATGAAAAGGGAGGAAAACATTAGATTGCACCTGGCAAAGATGATGCCAATCAAGGAGGCAAAACGACTGGCATTCCGGGCTTTGCTTAAAGGGCGAGCGGTGGAGATGATCTGCCGAGCTTGCACATCGACAGGCGCCAGCGTCTTGGATAAGGCTTGGGCTTTCCAACAGTTTGTTTACCTTATTGGTGGTGCACGCGGGGCCAACGAAAAACGACGCGATGCAATAGAAGCAAGACTCATGCAATTCCGGAAGGAGCAAATGTTCCTAATGGCGGAAAATGAGAGGCTTATGGCAAAAGTGAGGACCTGCAGACATGATTTTTCTCGTTGAATGTTAGTACAGAAGTATCAGTGTTATTCTCTCATTCCTTATATTGCGTGTGCTGCTTTTCCTCCAGGTCGCCGAGCTGCAGCAGGAGGGGGTGAATCAAAGGCAAAGCAAGGTAAAGCTTCATTCGATGCCATTCTCTAACAGACACAGATACAGAATGAAGCGACTGGCAGGTCAAACCAGGTAAATTTTCCTGTGTTGGTGCAGTGTCGGCACAGCCGAATACACAAAGGAATGTATGTTGTGATGCACAGGCTGCATTACAGGAGCAAGCGCTCATTGGAGACAATTCAAGCGTCACAAGCAGGGCGACATATTATAACACGGCCAATGAGGATAAAGAACCAAACATTCGATGGCTAGTCGTGTCGGCCCAACTTATTATAAACAAGAGGCTATTATGGGCATTCTTTAAGTAAGTGTCAAGATATAAAGATCAGCCTGGTCATTTCGTCGTTTGCTGGAAGTTTGGACTTTCCATTACTGCCTGAAGAGTCATTATTTCGTTCCTGCGCTGCTACAGGCTCCAAAAGGCTACAACCGAGGCTGAGTCTAGCACAACCATTGACAAGCTGCAGAAGAAATTCAACGAGTTGCGCGTATCCGCCTTCAAGGAAATGGTTGCAAAAATTGGGTCGTACAGACTTGCTGCATACATCAGGTGCGCCATCTTCAGCGATGCTCCGACCCCTGGAGATGATGTGATACTTGGCCTATACGATTTTATCAGCATAACGCACTAAGAACACTGCGTTGTTTCAGGGGCCTCCGGCTGCGACTCCTTTTTAGTGCTTTCTTTAGCTTTTCCAGAAACTCATTAAGTGAGACTTCATCTCACATGCTCGCCGACAGAGGTTCGTCCCATTCCTTAGCTTACTGAGTTGGTTGCACCCTCAGAAGTGTGTATTCCCCCTTGATCACCCTGGAGAACGGTTCTTGGAACGGCTTATGTGAAATTAGGCCGTCATTGTGTGAGCCGAACTGAATTATGCAGTTTCCTGCTTTATTGTAGTATGCCTGAATGATGGACGCTTGAACCCTCTGCAGGCCGGCGCTTACGGGATGAACCAATGAAGCAAAGCAAACAAATAACAGCTTCCCAGGATCCATTTTCCAAAGAAAACAAGGTGCCCGAAATCCTTCCTGGCACCTACAGCTCCCCCGACAAAGAGTGGTTGGACCTCAATGTACCCTTGGCTCACCAGCCCCACTACTATCGGCAGTTGCCTTCCGTACGGAATCCTGTTCGGGGTCGCAATGTGTTTCTTCCCATGGTCGAGCCCAGGCCACCACTACAAGGATATCTGCCTCATCCTGGATACTCAAATCCACATCTGACTCTCGGTGTGCCGCCCATCGTCTCAAAAGGCCGATTAGCTGGCACCAGCTTGGGAGTGCCTAACATATTCCCCTCAGGGCCTTACGATGCTACTCAGCCAGTGGACGAGCGCGGGGCGATTTTCCGCATGCGAGGAGCACAGCAAGACCTGAGGAAAATCATGATGAGCGAAGGGATGGATAAGGGCGGAGCGCGGATCGTGGGGAAAAAGTAAGTACTTTTAAAAACTCGCTACTCATCAATTTAGAATTCAAACTGTTACGTATGATAAATATGCCTGAGTGGTTGGTGAATGCTTTATTATCGCTGCAGGCTGCCAAATACAAGCTTGTGCTGATGAGCCGTGGTGCTCTACCGCTCGAACCACCTCTCATATTAAATGGGGTCACGTGAACGTGTCAAGTAAACTTTTTATTTTTTTCATTCCTCCACGAAAAGCTGGAGCCAGCATGGGTCGTATCACGCATTTCCTAGAAGCAGCAAGTTGGCATCCGTGCCACGCTGGTCAACTATTTTACTATTCCGCAACATGCTTGGATACTTTTTACAAAGCGTGCTTAGTACATCGCGCGCTTCGTAAGGAGCATTACGAGTCCCGTCGACTGGACCACCGAGAGTTCCTGAAACCTCATACTGGGGTGTCAAATAATCAAGAAATTTGTACGTTGAGAGCCAAAGTCATCATGCTGCCATGGGCAGCACTTTCGGAGCTCGGAAAATGCCAATACTGACTAAAAGCAGGGTTAAAATCACAAGCAAGTATGCCAGACACACAGCTGTAACATCATACAAAAACTTGACAGCGAACACGTCCCATATCTGCATCAATCCAAATACACACACGCATCCATCAGTGCTAGGTCACCATAGTAAACCTCGGAAAGACTTCGTTGCTACACTGTATGAGTGCTGCGCTGGATCTGAAATGCATTTAAACGTCTGCACGTACGAAAAGATGGCTTCGGAGAGCCGTCAGGGACAACAGAGAACAGAGATGTCTTAGAGTTACGCCAATGAGAATCCTGCATCACGAAAAGCCCATAGACAGCAAAGAAGCGTACTTCCCTATGTCACCATTCTGAGCAGTTTCAAACCGTATTACACGTGTTCGAGACATTTGCCACGTGCATTTGCCACGTGTTGGCTTTGCTACCCTAAACGCTAAAAGACCGTCTGGCTCCACCCTAGCAGGCATGATCCGGTGGGGAGAGGAATTACCCGAAAGCGAGCTTGCCAAACTTAAGAAGTGTGTTCTGCACCACAGCGTCTGCGGTAGATCCTTGGAGCTCCTCTTCGTCGTGGGTGCTGGCAGCAGCCGCGGCATGCGCCAGGCGCAAGAATACAATCATAAATTGAAGCGGGCAGCAAATCATATAGGCGGTATACGTGTGCAGTAAAGATGAAACAATTGACCACACCGGGTGGAACTCCAGTAGTCCAATGAAGCCGGCCTCTATTGGGAGTGCACTCAGTTTCATCCTGTGCCCTGTCGTGAAAAACGTATCAAGTGCCAAAAGTGCCGCCAGCATGCAAACGCTGGTGTTTGATAGCAGAAAGCGCAGTCCTCCAGATTGCGCCTTGATGGGAACTCCACTAGCAGTTGAATCTGTGGCCACTTTTGCACTTGCGCGGCAAAAGCAGCACTTGCAACGCACGCCACTTGTTTGCTCCCTAATCGCGGAAGATGGTATCACAAGAATACGGCTCAAAAACAGAAGCAATCTCCACTTTACGCAGCATAATAGGAGAGGCCACAACTGCGCCCTACCTAGAAGCATTGCGTACATGCACAACGGGCACACAGCCGAAAGTAACAAGTAATGTGAAAAGTACTCCCACACCTCTACGCGCCAAACACCAAAAATCATTCCCACTCTGTTGTGCAGGTCGCGCTGGGGATGCCCATTTGTCGGAGAGCAGCTCGACAACTTATCCCCCAAAACGATCAACCCTGCCTCTGCACGACGCAGCTGAAGTGTGCTTAGATCATTCTCGCGCTTTTTCATATGGCAGAGAATGAATACAAGCCGCAACCAGATCCATCCTGTTATCATATAGACTGACCAAGGTAGGAAGACATTGAGAAGTGGCACAAGCTTCACCTGCTTTCTTTCCAGCAGCTGAGGGGGGAGGAGTCCCAGCAACCACTGAGGCGCTGAGAACATCCAATCCTTCGGAGGTGCAAAGCGGGATAGGCAAGCCTCTCCAACTGCGTCCGCCACCTTAAAAGGCAAAGAAGCGGCTGACCACATCCATGCAGCTGCAACATGCATTGTGCCAAACGAAGCCTGGGCGCCGTGAGGGGCTTGGGAAGATGCCTTCTGTGACTTGGACACGTGTGAGCACGAAAACCACAGTAGAGCAATTATCCCTTGAACGAGAAATACAGCACGCTCTAGACTGCATGGCCTCCGTCCCTGATGACCCTTCAGCGGTTGAAAGCCAAGGGCACGAAACCTTGTAAATTCTGGAGGGGCCATGCCAGAGTCATTATTTGACACCGGCCGAAGGAGGCGCGAAATGAACGGAAGTTCTTTCTTTCCCGCAACACAGAAAATGCAGATCATAAAAAACACCGCCGAGCTTACATAGTCGACCTGGAGAGCCGTTCCTGCTGTCCCCTCCTGCTCCCTTGCAATCTCTGATGGGTCAAAGGCACTTCCCAAACGAACGCAGACCATCAATGCTACGCACCTGAAATCCCATACATCCACACAGCAGTAACACAAAAGCACAGAAACGCAAAGGTTTACAAGCCAAACTGATGGAATCAGTGTGGACAAGGTCTTCCACAAAAAGGAAATCTTAGCCCCATAATTTGAAGCTGCGGCGGTTTCATGCCTCAGGCGTTTGCTAAAAACGATACCGGGCTTACGCAGAAGCAATGCGACTCCTTTCGGTAGAGCTAGATGGGGTGGAAAAGGCTGCAATGCCAGCTGAGACACAATAGAGGGTAATGAGAAATTTGACAATATTGCATTCTCTGTCCACAAAGCAGTCGCTAAAGGGTACTATGCAAAGGACGAACATCGATGCATAAGAAAGAAACGTCCCACCACCAAACAGATCCAGCCCGAAATGGGAGAGGCACAATTTCCTCCGCAACACTGAGGTAAAGCCCAATCCAGACTGCTGCTCCAGCAGGCGAGGCTCAGCCTCCCCTTTCGGGACTCCGCGGAGCCACTTGAGTGGCGTAACCACATTTAGAAAACGCCTCAGAGTGCATCTCGCGAAAGGAATAACCAAACAGCACAATGCCCCAGTCACGCAAAGAATGGGTAGCTGACGCCACACAAACTCATAAATGGCAGCCGATAAGCTCAATTGGAGATATCTGAAGATCTCAGAAAATGCCCATGTTGACAGCCATATTGCACCTCCAATGAATGTACTGCCACCGAGCCACCGAGCTATAGTAGTCGCCTCTGGAAGCCCGTGGGCAATCAGGGCTTTGGGGGTCTGATAGGTCCTGCTGCCCAAGGGTTGTTTGAGACCCAATAGGGCAGACACCAAAATAAGAAGGCTGCTGAGAGTTAGCAACATGCCGCACTGCATCAGCTGTAAGTTAAATGTTCCCAGCTGTCTCACACTAGCTAGAAACGCTTCTTGTGAGAATTCTGCACACGCCAGCAGATAGGGAACAAGAGACGGCAGCGCAGATGCAAGACTTGGAGACGTCTCATCGCTCATCCCTGAAATTGTCTGGCCGTCTTCTACCGTTCCCTCCGCTCCACCGGCATCTTTGGCCGAATAAAAAATGCGGAGAAGTTCCTCCTCCGCCGCCTCAGAAATACGAGGCGGCAAGGATAAAATTTCATCGGCGCCGGACGGCGTGAAGTTATGTAGCACAGGCTTTCGTGTTAGGCGTACATGCGCCGCCGCAGGTAGGGTCTTTAATTCCTTGTCAAGTGCAAAATACAACCTCTGCCACTTGGAATTCGCGAATGCAAACTGCGGGTCCATTAGCACCGCGTCATTTCCAGTAAGCGTGGCGTGGGTCGAGATGGCTCGGTGCTGTTGCCACGCCGTTATATGATGAAGCTGAGTAAGATAGGCTAAATCGCTACAACGCACCGTTCGTGCAACCTTCTCTTCACGCTTAAGCGTTGCACTACAGTTGCCCTCATTTGTGCCGCAGGCAGTGGAGGAAGTGGGGCGGCTATGGCGGCCCTGATTGGCTGGTGCGCACTCCGGCACAAAGCTGGCAAGGCTCGGAATGAGATCTGCCATGACGCGCCCCATGGAGTTAAAAGGAATGGGAAGCCCCATCAGTAGCGATAACGTCGGCGCCAGGCCAACCTGTCGCACACGAAGCGAGCCGTAACCCAGAGTTGGTGTGGGTGAGGAAGAACGGCAAGCTGGAGACCATCCAACCCTTCGCCGGCACTTGTTGTCGCGGAAAGCACCGTGGCTCTGCAAATATGCGGGCAAACGATTCTCCACTAGGCGCGTGGCGGGTGACAATTCCTGGGCAGCACGGGGGCTGAGGAACGCGGGCAGCGTGGAGAAAGACACGAAACCAGCTTCGACCTGCGTACGAAAAAGACCAGGCAGAGGGTGCCGACAGCCCACAAAATCGCACTGGGGGACGAACATACAGGGGGTAGCAGGTACCCCGTCATATGAAGCACCGAAGCGGAAGACGATAAGGCAGGCGGGATCTTTACAGAAACAATCGCAGTACTAAAGTGTGTGAGCATGCAGCATGCTATATGTGACCTTTTTCTACCCACTTCCTCGCTGCTATCGCCTCCATGGGCGCCGGCCTCAGTCATTCCGTGATCTCCAAAAACAAGAAAAAGCGTCTCAAGGGGCCAGGTCGAACTGCTGCTCTTATCTTCGTTGAGGATCATTTGGAGCGTATTTTTGATCATACTGTTGACTTCCGCCAGTTTCTTTTCCATCAATTCCGAATCAAGGACTGCCGCATGGCCCACGTGATCCACGCCGAGGGCGTGGCCTACAAGAAACGACCAATCACCCTTCCTGTGCAGCGCACAGCCACCACTCCTCAGCTGACTTAAAGCATACTGTAATGTTCTCACTTTGCAATCCCGGTGAACATGACAGTGGAGATCCAAGCTTCAAGTTTCGCAGTATTGCCCCCTTCTCCTGGAGACTGCTTTTCCAACACGCGACAAGCATCGCGGCACCCAAAAAGGCATGATGCACACAACGAGCGATGCAACGACGTCATATAAATATATAGTATAGATAACATGCAAATATTTCTGCTTACAAATAAAGTAAACCTGGAAAGCCATATGAAAACAATTTGCCTCTCGTCAAAACAGCGGCACACGCAAGCATATGCACACAGACATCTAGGCACTAAACAAAGCACTTCTATTCCTATTCGGCAAGCGTCTTACGCAAATTGCCTGGGCAATTCAGCCTTAACACCGTCGTCCACGGTATGGAGGTCGTGGATATTCAAAGAGGGGAATACGTGCTTCCTAGTCAAAAGGTGCCCGAACGAACTATCCCATGTGTCATCACCTGTTCAGTTCACACACATGCTGTGCGGCGATGACGGAGAAAAGCCGTGTTAAGAGACACATCTGTTGCGCACGGGAACCTGAAGGTAGCAAGCAAGTGACAAACCCACCGATGGCAACGGAAGTTTTATTTGCTGCTTTGAGTTGCAGCAGGAGGCTGTCAACCTTGACAGCAGAAGCAGAAAATGTTTCCCGAATCTGAGTTAATGCTCGCACTCACGCATTTTTGTAAAGTGAAAAGCAGCATATGGGGTTGTCACCGAAAACATTGGTACCTCCTACGAACCTGACAATGCTGAAAAGCAACCCCCTGGAAGTATAATGGCGCAGCTCTCTATCAGCAACACTCAGCACTAACGCATGATTCTCCCGTGGAGTTCCCAGGAAGGGTTTCCAAACCAGTCAGAGGTCTGCTGCTTTTGCCCCGCTTGTGAGACGTTAACCTTACGCTAAAGAAGCTAGGCATGCTGCCTGTAGCAAGGCCCTTCAGGCGCTGTGTAGTGGCGGTAGGCGGGTCTGCTTCGAAAAGGTAAAGCCGAGTGAAGCTGTTGCCTCCCCAGCTTGTCGTCGGCGGCAGGTCTCTAGGACTTGGCTTTGCCATGGAGAAGTCCAGCGGCGGTCTCTCGGTAAGTGGATTCATGCCTGCCTGTATTAGGGTTCTCCCCTTTTCACCAAGCCCTTTGTTCAGCGCCTCCTTGGGGTCCACCAAAGAGGCCAGGAATCGCTGTAGGTCTGCATCCGAGCGGCGGAGGAGGTCGTGAACAAACGGAAGTCTATTTCTGTAAAAGGGACGCAGTGTAGACGGTGCCGGCTCACATTCCGATGTTGCATCATTTCCACAAGCTTGCGTTGCCTCGGGGTCCCACAGGAGGAAATCGAACCGCATTGCATCGATCAGCAGAATCACAACGCGGTCGAACGGCGTCACCGACAACCAGGATGATCTGCAGTCCGCAGTCTGGCACGTCTCAACCTCTGTAGAAAGTAGATCGACACGCGGGGTCAAGAAGCTTCCCATGTCCAGCGGTGTGAGTGCATCGCCGCTCTGCAGTGGCTGTTCAATGTCACTTGCAGAGGGGGCACTTGAACTGGACCGTACGTAGTACACACCCTCTTCATTGTTTAGGTAAAGCGGAACTGGGTGTAAGTGAGGGAAAAGAGGAGGAAACGGCAGCGTGCTTCCGCCGCTTATAAAAGGCAAATCATCTCGTGAGAGAAAAAAACCATTTATGAAGAACACCATCCCTGCAACCAGCAGCGGCAGAGCCAGCGCAATAATCAAGACCAGTCGCCAAAACAAGTTCGTGGAAGTAGAAGGCGGGAAAGAACTCGTAGCCAAGTCCGATTCATTGGATGCGTCAGATATCTTGTCTCTCAGCGAGCCAGCAGCAGGGCGCTGCGTCATACAGGGCCCTCCTGATGTCGCAGTGGCGCTCTGCACGATGAAGCACGTTTGGTGGCAACCTTCCGAGAGACTTAAGACTCCGGCCCCGGTTGGATTACACTCATTAAAAGAAATCATTGTTATAAAAACAGGATAATTGTATCTGCTCTACAGGGCTGCAGGAACATCACGAAGTTGGGGGATAACGCCGTACGAAGGACCTATTCCTGCAACGAAGGCAGCTGGTGCAGCCAAACAAGTAACGTTATTTGCTGGGAATCGATGCCGTAAGAAGGTAATCGTTTTCGTAGCGGTCACTCCCGCAGCCCTTACGTAACGCTTCTTCGGTTAACATTCAAGTGGGCACAGCTTCGGGAGTTTCAGTCGCCGCTGAGACAGTATGCCATTCAGATGTACAAGAGAGGATGCCGCACGTAATAAAAAAACGACACTAAGGGGTTCCTTTTTCATATTCTGCTGGGATAGCTTTGCTGTAAATACTTTCGCAAGGGAGACACAAGTACAGGTTGACCCTCTGAAGAATACAGTAGAGGTTGACCCTCTGGAGAGTACTCACGGATATCCTCGTACTGCAAATGTGTGAGCAAGTATTAGATGATCGATAGCATACGACAATATGCGAAAGGAATGTAACAATGTGAATGACAAAGCCACACACAAATATGTTCCGAGGCGTGTAGTATACTGACCCAGAGAAGCTCGACTCACAGGATAGAAAGACAGCACGAGTGCGGCAGTGATAAGTCAAATAACTCTTGAACGCCACTGGCGCCTTTCAACTAGGAGAGCAACCAACCTGATGCATCCTCTGGGCGCCGAAGTGTTACAGTGGACTCGTATTATCTGCGTCGCAACACTTTGACATAATCAAAACAATCTTGCACTACTCTTTTCAAATTATATGTTAATTTCAAAAAGAAGCCTCATTTGCTCCTGCCGCAAGGCGAAGACAGAGAAATAACACTAGGCACAACAAGGCCTACATTCAGACCATAGCCCCCTACCACCCACAGTGACTGTAATAGAATACTCCGCAAGACACTAAAAATGTAGGATAGATAAGACAAAATTAAAATGCATTTCATTTTATAGCATGAACCGATTGCTGGTTTGCATATTGAGAAAACGTTGGTTTTATTCTTTTCGACTGTGGCTCTGGGGGCTGCCTTGTTTCAAGATCCTGCTTAGACCTCTGCCTAGTGCTAAAGAAGTAACAATGTTTAGATATCCATTTCCCTAAAAGGAATCCACTACCCAGGGCTTGGCTCATGCCAGCCTCAGTACTACCAAGCGGTGAAGGGTTGAGGCAAAGACTAGCACTACAGCCCTCAACAACACCTTATGCGCTTGCACTCACAGCAAGCTGCAACACTCTTTGACCTCATTGGGAACCTAATTTAGCATGCCGAATTTGATCATTTGGCTTTTATTTTTTGTGAAATTCAACTTAAGAAACGTCCAGTTTCGCACCTTTGGACTTTGCACAACTGGTGTACCATGTGAATTGTAGCATGTTAATGCGTATGTTCGATATTCAAGTGTTTGCATGCTTGCTATCACGTAGAACTGCCCTAATTAATGACTTAAGCTCTTTATGAATGGAAGCGTTCAGGCTAACTGTGTGAGGAGATTAGCCCAGCTCCTCGAATAATCCTTTCTTTCGTAAACGACACTGGGCAGAGAAACTACAGCCTTGGCACGAGAGGTAAGAGCTTTTACAACGATTCATAATACTAAGCTCCTTACAAAGGGTCACCATTCTTCTGCGGGCCACAGGTGATATGATTGGGCATTTAGGACAAGGAATCGGTAGTTCTGATATTTTCTACATAGAACAAGCGTGCATTTTTTGAATTCGCTGATACACTATGGCAGTTTGCTTGTTTGTTGACGGTTCAAGACTCCTTGGCACTTTTGCGTGTAAGCTATAGTCGTTTTTGCACAACAATCGATGAGGAACGACAACCGCTCAGCTACTGCACATTCTACTACGGCACGGCTTTTGAGACGCCATCTGAACTTCGGAACAACTACATTGTGGCCCTCCGTTCTTCTTTGGGCTTCCGGGAGTATTTGTTTCATTTGCCACATGTCTATTCAGGTTTCATTACCTTTAGTAGAAAGGACTTGGCTAAATCTGGGTGCAGCAAGCTAGTCCTTCCGACTTGCAGCCATTATGATTGTAATGTAAACCTTCCCACAGCTTTGGTGTTGGTTAGTGAATATTCCTAATTAAAGATACCATAGCTTCTGCGCCAAAGTTTGTGAATCTTTCCCGGCGCAGATTTGAGCAGAATATGTCATCCCTGGCAGAATTAGAAGCCTCCCACCTGGCATAGATGCTATTATACGCTCGCTTGTCATTTTCCATGAACATGACTCAGCTGCTGCAATGCCGTGGCTTTATATTGGATGAAGCAGAGGCTCTACGCAAAGCGCATTCAGCCCCAGTGTATAACAGCTTAGCACAACAAAAGTCACAAGTAGTGCATTGGCTACTCAATTGTTTGGCTCCTGGGGCATGTCTTACCACACTATTAGTTACGCGCCCTTGTACATAATGAAAGCTTGCCTGTAATGCCCCTTCTAGGTAAAACGGACAACCGCTTAGGTCCGTTCAGGTGTGTTGCTTAGGAAGTTGAGGATTTGCTTCCGCCATTAGCATGCTGTGATATGTTTTGCTGGCAAGGCTTTTCTTTGCCTTAGGTGTATCGAGTTCATTATGGCTAGCAGCAGCTGTGGCAACTACTTTACAAGTCCTCGAGGGGCGTCATCGAGCTGATAAGATGGCAAGCAGGGTTTTAGAAAGAACAAAAAAGACTAAAGGCTGCCAAGTAGCTTGTGCAGACATTTTGGTCTATGTGATGCAGGTTCGTGTATTAAATGAGACTATACGGAAAGCCTCAGTCGGCTGCAATCTTATTCAAACAATTGTATACCAGGGGTGCGGCAGACGCCTTTGAGTGGCGGCTGAGACAGACTTGCTTTTACTGGGCCTATGAGAGCAAAACTCTGCACTGGACAATGTTTCAATCCAAACGTGTAATCCTATAATGAGCCGCAAAATAGTGTTTTGCTTTACGGGGTGTACTTCGGCCAGAAATTAGGGTTTGGCTGATAGTATGAAAGTTGCTGCATAATGGGGAAGCTCCGGGCCCTGTGCTTTCTATTGGTTGCCTGCTGCGGATTTTTTTCATTGCTTGCATTTGACTTGTGAGTTACAGTAAATTTTCTTTTGGGTTTGGGGCTACCCTTTATGTTGCATATTTCACACATGAGTTTAGAGTGTGTAGGAGTTGCCTCCAGATAGGAAAAGTCTTGAGGGAGTGCTAAACACATTGAGGAATTTTTTTTGCTTTGCGGGCTTTGCAAGGGCAAACCCTTCCCTTCAAAATCCAGCCGCATCAGGGGAATGTGTCGATATGCTCGCTGTCATTTGGATTATTGCAGGGACATAGAAGCGCAAGTACCTGCTTTTTTGCGTGTGTATTTGGCGGTACACGTGAAGATGCAGCAAGGGACAATACAGTTGCCCGCTTTCTTTTCTCTTACGCCCCCACCTTTGTAGCATCGCAGAAGAGGCCCACCTTTCAGGAAGCCATATCTGTGGCAAACTGCTGTGGGCAACCACGGTTGGGCTACTGGACAAAAATCCCCCTTTCACCCGCTTCTCCAACCAAGACGGTGGGTCCGCCTACAGGGCCACTATCCAAACCCCCGAACGTGTACACGAGGCCTGCGTTCTCCAGGCTGCTGAGGGATGCAAGTGGAGTAGAAAGTCAGCATTATCACAGAAATCGAG
Source organism: Eimeria falciformis (assembly GCA_002271815.1). Taxonomy (NCBI): domain Eukaryota; phylum Apicomplexa; class Conoidasida; order Eucoccidiorida; family Eimeriidae; genus Eimeria; species Eimeria falciformis. The sequence continues at coordinate 366,881 of NPHX01000216.1, read as the reverse complement.
CCGTCGAAGCCCTCATTTCTATCCCGAATTATCAGGAGGCATCAGCACTGCGAGGGTCATCTCTGAAGCAGCCTCCTCTCCTTCGCATGGCAACAACGCAAGCCGTCCACGAATATTGTGTAGCTGCTTTTGCCAAACCGTCCCGCCAGTCGTTTCCATCAGTGAACGGGACAACTCTGGATATTATAGCATATTGGGGAATGGCCACTTTGTGAGAGGCAAGTGCACCATTAAGTTTACATCGGGGTCTACCGATGTAGTGCCTCCTTTAGGAGCGCACAGTGAACATCCTGTGGACACATCCCCTCGTGCTGGATCCACAGCACCATTGATGTCGCGCAGCGAGTACATTAAGAGTAGTCTACCTCGCAGGCTTCAGAAAGCACCCGACGTGCAGATTTCTTTTCAGCAGAAAGTCTCTACAGTAGAGTTTCATTATGGGGGGTGACCAGACACGCAATAGCCGTCCCCAGCAGCTGGGGCAGCAGCCGCAGCAGATCACACAAGCAACGATAGGTAAATGAAACTCTAAAGACCCTTGTCTCGCGGCTCTTATGAAACGCCAACGGCTACAAGGAAGGCTGTAGCAAGTAGCACAAACAGATCCTCTTTCCTTCATTCAAGTTGAAAGCTGTGCGGCCTCACTGCTGACCCCACGAGCAGTGATAGCTACACAGAGTAACATCAGCAACCGAGTCAGCATGATGGACAGACGAGTGGGAAAAGCGGTACTAGTAACATCACCCAGCAGGACCAACCCGTTTTCCCAATGCAACAAAGCCAGCAAATGGAGGGCGTTGGCTCTGTGATGCAGCCATCTGCAGAGCAGCGCCACAATGCCTCCCGCAACAAAGTCGAAAGGCATGACGACCGTACAGGCATAGCAACTGCACCGATTGTTGATAAGCAGGAACTGCGGAGTCATACACAGACGGAAACAGTGATCTTGACAGAGATGGAACGGGAGATTCTGCATAGTGTCTATGCTTCCTAACGTCTGCAATCTTAGAAAAGAGCTCAGTATGGCACAGGTAGCCAGGGCTCCTTGCTCTCCTGGAACCTTGCAGCTGCCGAGTTGTGGGGAATGGGAAGAACGATCATAACATCAGCCCGCAGCCCGCGAGAGCAAAGTCACTGGAGGCACTTTTGTTGCCCCTGCGTCGATGCTGCACTCCAGGATTCCGTTGCAGTTTATTTGCAGCACACGTACATAGGCAGGGGAACCCGTTCTAGCGCAACGCCAGCGGTGCGCAGTAGCAAACACAGGCGTCAGCTATACTGTACCACAAGGTCTGCCTTGTCCCATGAGATCTTGCAGGAGCCAAGGACTATTAGATGAAGGGCCAGGACTACTTCGGGGTTCGTCGCAGGAGGTTTGTTTCGGTGTCCAGACCCTGCCTGTTCTTCCTTTAAGAGTAACAGGAGCGGGCAAGCCCGCCAGGTGCGGAAAGGATTTATGCTGATAGGGTGGTTAGTGGAACATTCTGCGTTAGAACCTACGGTGGCGTCAGACTTAACAGCACGCCGTACAAGGCCGCCTCCCGTCGAACCCGTCTGTTTTTCAGCCCGCACCATCGGATGGCATCCCTATCCTCCTGGTGTGAGGCGCAACTTTGGAGATGCAGTTTACTGTAGAGGCCAGCATATCTGTTCTCGTGCGTATTTGAGACTGTTGAACGATGTGATGCCGCCATAAGTTCTGAGTAATTTTAGCTTTTGCTTGCAACTGGAAGCACCACAAGTAGTGGTTAGTTCAGTATTGTATGATTCACTGACTGCGGCACTGAGGATCGAACACAGCGGGAAAGCCCCCTACAGTCGTTGACATAAGCTCTAAAGACAAGGCAAATCTTAGCTTCTGACTCACAGCAGCGGCACATTCCTTAAGGAATAGCGGCAGTAGAATCGCGGGTTCCCAACACAGTAAGGCACTTGGCTAGGTAAGCCAGAAGCCCCGTGCTGATTGAGGGTCGAAGTCCAGAAGTTATTTTGAAGCTACCGTCTGCCGAAGCATCAACGAGAACAACTACCAAGGTCGCTGCTGCACACTTACTCTGAATCGTTGTAGGGTTTCACATAAGAACGGATCAGAGGGAGTGTACATTAGGCACAACAGAGAGTCGGCGGCTTAGAACGGATGGTCTCCTGGCCGTCTCCACCCCATGGAGCTTGGGGGGTTCTTCCGTTGACAATTCATTAAGGTGCCGCTTTGACTCCTGTACTGCATCCTTGAGTAATAGCGGCATCCTCATGCATGCTTCGTTGCAGTTGGCGTTCTCATCGTTACCAAAACACACCTCAGTACGTTCCCGCTCACGGGCACCCTCTGTAGTAGTTACAGGGGTTTCCCAGCACCCACTGCTTTCGTTTCCTTCTGAGCAGTTGAAGCGACCGTGTTCAAATGGGCTTGGGGTGCTCCACTCAGCGCCTTGTTCGGTTTGTAATTCCCCCGGAGTCTCTTGCCACATACCATGCTGCCTCTGACGCCATGATGGAGATACCGTGAAGGGAAGCCGGCATCCTTCTCCATTCCCATGTGATACCAGTGACGCAGTTGCATCTCCGCTGGTTCCCTTCAACCTTTCAGCTTCCTCTTGATGAGACAGGCTAGTAGATGTTCCTTTGTTCTCCGGATCTCCTTCACGGCCAGGAGCGAGTGTAGGGGATAAGAAAGCAAGACTCTCGCTGTGTAACACAACAGTAAGGCATCAGGATATGCAGACAATCTTAACCCTGTTTACGGAACACTTCGAGTTTGCAGTGTCGCAACAAAAGCCAAACCCTTGGAGCAGTTTTCTTCTGGCGCCTAGGCACTGAAAGCATAAAACTAGGAACAAGCAATATTACCAATTCCGCGTTTGTAGTTTAAAACGAGAGGAAAATAAACACATTTTCTTTTCTGTAAAGATAATTGAACTCACTCATCGTCGGGGTCGTAAAGGTCTGCTAGTTCACGGCGTAGCAACGTAAGATCGAAGTCCGAGTCGCCTCGTAGTAGCACTAATTGAAATTGCTGCGCAAGCTTCTGACGAAGTTGCTGCCGCTGTTCTCCCTGCTGCGACAGATTGGCGGCAGCCTCTTTGCTAGCTCGTTCGTGTTCATCCAGCATATACAGCTGAACCTGCAGGAAGAAACGGTGTGTGCCTTACTAGGCATTTCGAAGCGCACGACGTTTAGTACTCAAATCCGACCAATCGAAGAGCCTATTGGCTAAGAGTTTTTAGGTTGACAGCAGCACGAGACAGAATGAGTCCACGCTTCACAGGATATAATAGTACCTTTCCTCCTGTGTGTTCGTACGATATATAATGTCTGAGAGACGCTGGCGACACACCTTGTTGAATGGGGAAAAGCTAATCCCTCGACTTCGCCTGCGACACTCGGAAGACTGCGTGCTATTGCTGCTGCGCAAAATCGATTTCCGTCGTCTTTCGTGTGGCACTGTCCCTGCAGAGGACAGTCGTACGCACACTTTATATAGACATAATATAGATATGCATATATCGAAAAAGCTGCGCATTTAGCAGTCATCGTTCGGTACCCTTGACGACGCTGTGACGAGCTCTTGCCACAATAACTTGCGCGCTCGTGGGATTGGTGGGACTGGTTTAAAGGCCACTAGGTGAAAGCTAAGAGGAGTGACCTCCTATAGCTTCTGCTCAGCAGCTACCCCTTTCAAAAGCAAGACAACGAGGACAATCCTCACCGTGCACTTGGCGGGCGGCCATCGGAACAACCCGCTGCTCCACCTTTGTGAAATTCAGCCTCGAGCTCGCTACAAAGAACAGACACGCGCCAGTCCCTGCTACAAGGGTCGCTAATGCAAGTACGCCAGCGGGCCATAATGCGAACGTTTTAGCAAATCATTGATGTGCCCACTGCTGAGTGCTAGAGTGCTCACTTGTTGTTGTGGTGGTTCGGGTCTGCTCGCTGAACTTCTTTACGACACGCAGCAAATCGGCGCGTGAGTGGAAGCGCAAGTCCTACGACAGCCACTGAAGCAATCCGTATTTCATTATTAGCAAGTCGTAAACCCAAATCACTACACTTTATACAGCGTGCTTGTGGATTTGGTGTCGACTCAAGAAGGCGAGAATGACTCACTCCCTTCAAAAAGCGTGACACTTCTACTCGCAGTTCTTCTGTGGTGAGGACTCTTTCGTCTTCTTCATCCACCATGACTGAAAATACCGGCATAAATCCCGAAACAGAAGATGCTAGCTTCAAACAGGTTGATTGGGCCAAATAAAATACGCGAAATTTACAATGATTCGGCGGCCTTTTCGTGAATCTGGCTCAAAAAAACATGGATTCAAGGTGTTGCATCGCAACCCTAGCAACTTGCAGATCATGCAGGGGAGGCCCGAAATGGAAAAGCAGGTAGAAAAACGGAAATGCAAGCGAGAGAAAGAGCCGTAGAGGGACAGCATGGTCAGAGGGCAAAACTGGGTTATCCGTGCAAGTTGATGATTGTTAACGCAGTACCGCGGCTCACATGGATCGAAGCCCCAAAAGGAAGGTTCCTCTTTAGAGAGGGCTTTTCTGTTCTTCAGTAGCTCGGCTTCCCTTTGCTCCCACGCGAGCAACCTCTCTTTTCGCTGCTGCTCAAGCAGCAACAGTTGTTGTTTCTCCTGGTACTCGCGATCTCTGCCTTCCCACTCCTGGTGTTGTGCCTCGTGCTGCTGCTGCTGCACCGATACTCGTTGCTGCACACAATCTCTGAGATCATAATTAATCACACAACCGCTCGAGGCCCGGCGCATAGACGTTGACGAGTCCCCGACTTGGTGCTTCTCCTCTTCTACAAGATCTCTAGTCGATTTGTGGAGCGAGAGCTGATGTGGGGAGCTGCTGCGCCGCCTGCTGGGGGGAGGCGATTTGCTTCTACGCCATTCTTGTTGCGCTGCTGCTTTTGTCCCCTCCATGTCGACCGGAGACGAAGAAGTCTCAGAAGCACTCGTAACGCAGTTCACACTACTTGGTATAGCGCTGCTAACACTACAGCTGCTGCTGCTGCTAATGCTGCTCATACAGCTGGTGTTTTCCACGGTGCATTTGATGGCGCCGTCCGTTAAGACCAAAGGAAGTTTGTGATTGACAGTAGAAACACTGGGTGGCTCTACGTGACCAAGAAGGCTGCTAGGGTGCAGCACCGTGTCCGTATCGCGTTCAGCAGCTCCAGAGTTCGCTTTAGCGGCTGTTGCTGCCGTAGATGCCCCCGGTGAATCAGTGTGTATATCTGCTGTGGCTTTAGAGGGCTCCATGCTGGACTTCGCTGGCCTCTTAGAGCCACACTGCAGGAGCGGGCGGCGTTGTCGTCCTGGAGCTCCAGCTGCTGATACCGTTGAGGTTGTGCAAGAACGTGCTAATGCAGCCCGAGAACGGGGGCGCCGTGGGCCTTGGGTTGCTTCGTCGGCGGCAGTCGGTCTGCCTTTTGCTGTTATGGTGTTGCTGCCTCGTCTTTTTTTGTCTGCAAAAGAGACGAAGGCTCGCTGTTTCGCGATGGGTAGAACTCTCACTCTGTCAGATGCGACAGAAAACCTCTTGTTGCGTTGTTGAATGGTGTTGCTGCTGCTGCGAGGCTTCCCCACTGAAGGGCGCGCTGTTGGTGCTAGGGCTAGGCGCCCATGTGCTGCAGCGGGAGCTGCCGCAGCAGTTGATTTCACAGAGGGGTTCCCGCACGCTGCAAGTGCACCTGATTTTGGAGGCGCTCTTGAGGCTGCTGCTCTCGTTGAGGGGCCCCCGATCTTCGTTGCTAATCGGCGATTGGGCGACCCGGCAACTGCTGCTACGCCCGATGAGGCCCGTGTTGTCGATGCCACAGCCGCAGAAGCGGTATCCTGAGGAGCAACAGGTGAGAAGGCAGTTATTATAGGGGGAAGAAGGCTTGAATCCAACGTGGCCGAGAGGCCCCCGGTGATCGGGAGCCTCGATGTGCGGCGCACCAGGGATCGCCTCCGTCCTGTTGCTACTACTTCTGATGCTGCTGATGCGGAGGTTTCAGGGTCTCCGCTGTGTGCGCTGGGGGCCATGTCCGTCGATTCTGCACGATTCTCGACTGCAAGTTTGGTTGTAGCAGTTGGCGATGCAGAAGGAAGCAGTTGCTCCCTGCAATGCTGCTCAGCAGCAGCAGCATCAGAACGTCCGGATGTCTGCCAGCGGGGCACGAGAGGCCCAGGTCTTATAGGTGAAGTGGTCCTTCTGCCTACTCCCTGGTGCTCTAACGTCTGTCCTCCCACCGATGCTTCATTTTTGGCTGGGCCGTGCTTATTAGAGGTACCATTGCTCTTCGATGTGGCGACAGAGGCAAGCCGCGGAGTAGTAGAGACCTTCGGGGTAAGTGTCTGCATCTCTGCAGTTGCAGCGGCTGCTGCCGATGCTTTTGCTTCCGGTAGCAGCAAGACCGGACCTCTGGCGTCCTTAGACAGCCCCATCCCACAGCGAGGCCGCTGGGTGGCTCTTCTGCCCCGCGGACACCCCAAAGCAAACGGGAGAGGAGACAGACGCTGCCGGGGGTCTCTCTGCGGGTTAGAAGCATCCGCTGTGCCATCTGACAATTCATTGGGACAGCAAAGGCTCCTTGGGGTCTGGAAAAGGAGGTACGAGGCCTTTCCAACACCATGGGAGCGGCGAGGAGACGTCCGCAAGGGACTACCTAGATGCTGTTCTTTCTGCTTCGTCGCAGGGGCACACCCAGAGGGCCTTTTCAGAGCAGCATCTTCAACTCGTCCTTGTTTCTGCTGCTCTTCTGCTGCTGTCGGACGGCGCGGAGAGCAGCAGGTGGTTCTGAGGGGAGACGGTTTGGGAAGGGGAGACGCCACTGGGAAGTCCGAAGGAGATGGCGGCGGAAGCTTTTGGAAAGGGGACTCTATCTTGCTGCTGTTGCTGCATGCAACCTCTACTGCACCAGCGAAATTGCGCCTAGGAGAAGAACGAGGGAAGCCCAGAAGGGCCCCTGTGGTAACAGCTTTCTGGCTTGCAGCAACAGCCAGAGACAGTCGCCTGCGGCACCTAGAACGAGAAAGCCCCTCGCTAGTGATATTGCTCTCATCCTGGCTTGGAGCATCAGCTACGTGCAGTAAAAGAGAACAATGTGAAACTACGGGGCTGCTGGCGCGACGTTTGCGGATCCCCAGGCCCTGTGGGGCCACAGTGGCAGCAGGAAAAGCATTTAGCCCGAAAAGTGTATCACTGCACGAAAGCACTGGCCCCCCTTCCTTCTGCTCTCGTTGCTGCTGCCTTCTACCCCCAACTTCCTCCCCTTGAAAGTGCTGCAGTCTTGCCAGGACGCCGGTATGTTTCTCCTGGCTTGCGGGGGCATGCTCCTGTAGATAAGCTTTGATGGACCCCTGGGGCTGTGATGCAACCAGCTGCTGCAGCAGATTCGCGCTACTTCTCCTTCGTTGTGATCGTGTGAGGACCTGTTCTTCTGTAGAGCTGAAGGGAACCATCTGCCGCAGGGCTCTCAGATCACTAATAAAGAGGGGGCCGCCCATCCCTTGCTGTGCTTTATGCTGTCTGTACACTTGGGCGTTTCCTGCTCCGCCATTGGCCCCTGTTGCTGCTGGAAATACACCTTTCCCGGAGCTAACGGGGGAGGCAGAAGAAAAATAGCCAAGGGACCGGTCAAGAGGCGCGCGAGGTGAGAGCTCGCCGTCATCCCACATTTGCTGGAGCTGCGCCTGAGCTCGATCGGCATCGTCAGTGATACTACTGCATGGGTTGATATTCCTACCCTCTCTGGCCTTAATGCTGTCACGGGTTGGTGTAGAAACAACAGATATAGGGGGCTGAGACTCCACTGCAGTTCCTAATCTTGTACGAGATTTCTTCTTCTGACTGGGGGGTGTAGCTGGCTCCTTGAGCGCGGGCAATCCAGCCACATTTTCTCCTCTGTTCTCATTGTCCGTATAGTAAGTGCTGCTTCGCCTTGCTAATCCCTTTAAGGCATCGCCTGAACCATCCACCCTGCCGGTATTGGTGACGGGGGAGGCGCGTCGCATCAACAGGGAGACTCGGAGTGTTCTCATGAGCCAAAATCTCAATAGGAAAACAACTATGCAAAGCAGTAGCAGTGCAAAATGTATTATATTAAGGCGCAAACAATGACCTGGACTGGGGTGTTAGAAGCAAAGACACATATCGAAGTTTCCCATGGAGGCACGAAGAGGCAATTTGGGGGCATTCTGGGGGTTCAAGCGCAATTAAACGGCCTGAATGATATATCACCAAGCCGCTTGTGGGGCTTCCAGAGCGGAGACATTTCGACTTCGGAGCGTCGGCAGCCACTTGGAGTGTGCCGAAGAGATTGAACATCGGATGCCAGTGGCCTTTGCTGACAAGTAGCCGCAACGTTTATGCCGACTACTAGGTAATAATGACATGCTAAAGATCCTTGATTTAAAATAATCTCAAGATCTAACCCCTGGTTTAAACATAACAGTGGTCCTGCGGAGCAGGCGTGGCCTAGTCACTCGCACGAAGTGCACAAGCCACCAGACCGACGAGGCCAATAAGCCAACTTCGCAGTGTCCCTAACGCAAGGAGACTGCGGAAACAACAGAGATGCTATTAAACCGGGTGTAATGTTTTGGAATCGGAGACATCGCGCATGCGGGTTTGAGGGTGGTCGGCGGCCCACGGTGGTGAGGTGTTTGTGGGGGTTTAGTCAGTGTGCGGACAGCGCTGGATATCTGTTCCCGAGAAAGATTATCTCAAATGAAAACCTATTTAAAAGACATGAATTGCTGCTTTCAATAAGCAGGAATGGTCACAGAAGTAGAAATCATCTAGCCCAGCAGTGGAGGGTTCGTCTCCTACGACTCTACAGAGTTTCCTGATCACGTTATCTTCATGGACAAGGTGCAGCTCCAGACAGCCAAGCTTGTAGTATAAAATACACGTTGCTTTTTCTTATCTGTGTGTGTGGCAGTTCTATACCTTATCTCCTACGGAACATTATCTCCTCCAAATGAACCTGAGTGTTGCTAAGAAAAACCGTGGTGCAGAGCCGAATCTCTACAGCTATGGATATTCACTGTATTTTTCATTGTTGATGCTTATATGCAGTGTGGAAGAGCGCATATTAACAGCAGCATACTACGAATTGGTGCAAGTCTTCCTTCGTGCTTTACTGAATTCCTCAGGTTGTTCAACAAGCACTGAAAAGCAAGAAAACACCGTGTGTTAGTTCATATGCCCTACATAGAACGATGGAGGGCAGCACGCCGTTTTGACAGGGACGCACTGCGTGACCAGTCGTTGTATCGGAAAGTTTGTTAGGCCTCCCATGTCTGCAAGCATCAAATACAACAGGTTCCCAGCCAGTCGTAGCCCATAGTTCAGGGATATTAAGGATTACTTAGACCATTGTGTCACTGAGCGCTCTTTGCCTTCTTAAGGTCTCTGGTGCTTCACTCTCTTCCCTGGTGTCTGTAAAGGGAACCAGCTATGCTTTACATCCTCAGTCTTGGGACGTCGTGGGACAGTCCCGTTTTTCTATTGGGTCCAAATATTCGGGCCCAGGCTTGCTTTAGGCCCTTTCTTGCATGGCTCAACTTATCCCTCGGCTACGCGCTCTTTAAAAGTAGCGAAGACGTACATGCAGGGATTTTTCGGCATTCCCTCCAAAGCAGGTTTGACACATTAAGTCAAGGCTGTACAGTTGCAGCAGTTTCCAACGAGTGCTGGACCGGGTTCCCCTAATTGGCCAAAAGATAAAGTCGCAGCAGGATCGATTATATTAGATGCACTTTAATGCCGCGCGAAGAGGATGGGCAGAACATTGTAGGTAAGAAGAGGGGATCGATCATATTCATTGCGAGAAAGAGGTACCATTTTGACCCTGACACGTGGGAGAAGCTCAGTTTCGGTCGTGTTCGAGGGTAAGAGGGCGAGACGTAGTCCCGACAGCGTGTTTGGGACCTTATCCGTGGCGACAGCAGGAAGTCCTAAGTACGAAACATGCTACCATTCTTTAGAATAGCCAACTTCCAAAAGAGGTGTCCTCCTTTTCCTAGCGTCCAGGCCTGCATTACTGAGGCTACATGGGCTTCGGAACAGCCAAAGGCAAGAGAGAACGGCCTAGTTCCAACTAGCTTTAGGCGTCCCAACAGTCAAAGGAGCTGGGCTACTGTTATAACAAACATAACTGCATCTCTGCTACACATATGGCACTAATTAGCGAAACCTTACAATGCAGCTGGTATACAAGCTATGAAATGGCGCACACGCACAGTAGCAACAAGAAGTTACAGATCTCTCCGAAATCAACCACAGGTAGCTCATACTGAATCTTAATTGGCAGGAACAGGATCTACGTATTTCTTGTTACTGATGAGTTTACCAACAGTTTTAAGAACTGCAATCTAGTTCTAATAAGTCTTGACTCGCGTTCTTATACGGTTGCTGAAAAGTTTGCAATGAGATAAACGCTCTAGCGGACGTCCCCGGTGTGGCGGCTTTATTGTGGGTGCATCATCATAATAATGACTTGGACCCGCGGGAGTCCTTTCAAAGGAGGAGACACTTGTTACATACGGATGTGGGGGACGACTTCACTTTTGAATCCACCCCAGTGACTTCAACTGCGTAATCCTCGCATGTTGTAAGTGATGTGGTTGGCTGGATTACCTGCATATCAGAATCAACTCTAGGTTTCTTGTGTATCGCAAGGGTACAGCAGTTGGCAGGACCCCCCGACGTCCTTGATCGAGACTTCTGTGTGCTTCGAAATGTATGAGCCCCTCCTGAGTCTCCCTCCCATTACGGAAACCGATACGAGGCACTCGTCCGTTCCCACAGTTAGATCCAACCGGAACTGTAACTCCATCCAACAAAAACACGGTATGAATGCTTCGAATTGTAAAACTAAGGTTCATAACAACTGGTGAGTCGTCAACCAAAGTGGAAGGCTCAAGAAGTGAGTTATGCTTTACCAACCATTTCCTCAGCATTCGCGTGCAGCAAATTTGCCTGCGGGCTTCAGTTTTAGCGCGAATAAGTGCGGTGTAATGCATAGTCCAAATAAAGAGTGGCTGCACACATTGCAGCTGATTTGACATTTTGTGCCACGTAGCCCCTATCTGGTAACGCGCTTTAGACTAGAGCCCGCCAGCTATAACCTGCAATAAATATTACTCCATGTTTATCTGCAAAACAAGTAGCCAAATATGTAAACGATATGCGTTGGCACACAGGTGATGCGCCACAGAGCAGGCCAGTCTTCAATGCCTTTTTTGGTGAGGCTTACTAATTAGTGGACGGCACAACCCAGCCAAATAAAACAAAAGCCTCTTAACTCCGGGGTAACTAACGAAATACAGACCGAAGAGCTGAGAGCGCTCCCTCAGCCTTCGTCAGACGAAGTTTCTGAAGGCAAGAGCGAACTCTCGTCGAACCTCACAGGGCTCTTCCGCCCGCGGCCTCCTCTATTCGAACTATCCCCTTTAAGGCAGCTTCGACTTCCAGTAGCTGAAAGAGGGGGCGGCTGGTGAATCGTCTCAGGTTCCTGAGCGAGCTGCCACCGGGCAGTGGGTTTGTCTTCAGGAATGTCGCCTTGTCCTTCTTCCGCACGCTTTTCTTGATCTCTGTGTTTCAAATAATTGATCAGTGCCAGAGAACTCTTCCGCGTTCGTTTCTTTACACAAGCCTCGCCGGCGTCTCGGGAGCCAGGCGTTTGAATGTTGGCCTCCGTTGATTTAGACTCAGTCGGTGGAGCGTCATCTTGCCGCTTGTAAGAAGACGCCGCTTTTGCATCCTGAATCGCAATCATACATTCGACAGGATAGCAACAGTCAGAGCGCCAACGTAAAGGAAGAAGCAGCATTACAACTACTACAGTCAACCGCCAGCGCTATGCAAGATTGCCACGGTTGGAACAGATGAGTAAATCACGCCGATTCTGGCAGGCGTTCCATCGGCTACAAACAAATGCTTCATTCGTTTGACGAGTAAGCCACTCTACAAAGAGAATTGCTAGTCTGGCAAAACCAATCCTCCCCGAAATGAACTGCGGCAGTGGCCAATCATACTTTGCACGGACATGTTGTAGCATCAAGTTCCCTCACCATTTTTTCTTTTAGCGGGGCAAGAAGGGTCTCAAACGAATCCTTGTCAAGGCAGAGTAAAATGAGCTCCGTTCCTGCAACAACTGAAGCTGTGCGTCTCGTGTTTCTTATAAGAGCCATTTCCCCAAAGTACTCGCCTCGCCCTTGCCTCGCAAGCTCGAGCAGCTTGCCATCATCTTGCGGCTTTTGAGTGATTGCTTCACCTTTATATATAAAGCAAAACATGTCCCCATGAAATCCCATCTTGAAGACTGTCTGGCCCTCCGCAAATCGTTCCACCTTGCACGCTTTTGCGACAGCGGCGATTCGCTCTTCTGGAAGATCCCTCACAAGACGAACCATGTGGAGGAAGGTTTGAGCTACAGGTACGAACGCTTCGCGCTTTGCGAGCATTTCCTTCACAGAATCCAAAAACAATTCCCTGTCCAGTATCCATAAAGTGCATTCGCTGGCTGTCTGCCGAGATTTCAACGCACACCTGAGCTTTTCTCCAGTCACCAGTTCCTCCACACCAAAAAAGTCACCAGGCACTAGACTCCGTAACACAGAAACTCCAAAAAAACCCTGCAGCAAAGGCATATTCCGAATGACAGAAAACAAAACTATCCATGCCAAATAGACAGCCAAACAGACAGCCAGAAACCCCAAAGCACAAAAGCAGACGACCCCTGAAAATACTCCATCGTTTCGTTTGAAAAATATATCCACGGCATAAAGAGCTGTTAGAGCCTTTGAAGTGCAAAGTGCTAGAAATTTAAAAACAAGCCGCTATGTATGCAAACGGAATAGTGAGCTGTAAAGTCTTGTGGGACGACTGACTGCTTGTGTAACGTCGAATTCGCCTGAGCTGCACCATAAAAGCATCGGCTCTGCCCCTTCCTCCACGATGGAAGTTGAGGCCGCAACCACCTCACGGTGCATAAGGGACGCGACGTATTTTTGTTGCTGTGGACTGAGAACTTGCAACCGTGGTTCCTGATTTATACTCTCAAAGAGAAAATGCGCTTCATTGGGGAATGTTCGATGGTCATCCCTCTGGACGACGGCTGGATCCTCAAACTCAATCGTTTCCTCTACGGCGTCACCTGATGTCGGACCGTCGCTCTCATCTGCACTATCTTCAGCTCCACTGGCTCCGCCAAAAAACGTCCAAATGCGGTTTGTCAGCGAACGAGCCGCGGCTTCTTTCATTACCGCTTCCTCGTTCGTCAACTCGCCTGCGCAGCATTCACATAGCAATAGCAAAAAGAGTTTACCACCCTCAACACGCGCTGGCAATTCACAATAAAAATGCATGTATATTTCAGACCACCGCTACAGAAAACGTCAGGAATCTTCGCATAGCGTCGAGGAACCGTTTCAAAGCCTTCGAGGCACGGCTACAATAAAATGTTCATCATCGCAGACCCTATATCCGCAATTTTAGTGAGTACAAAGCAGCACAACTGCAACCCCAACTGTGCTGTTGATGCAAATGATGGCAATTAGGCGCCCATAAAAGGCCGAAGCCTCACTGCCAGAGTATTTAGCCAGCAACGAAATAACTTCATATGCATCTGCATCCCCTTCAGCAGCTGCTGATTCCCTTTCCTTTGATATTACCACGCCGGTGTTTTCAGCTCCTGTCTCTGTACACTCTAAGGCTCCTGCTGTTTTTCCCGATGCTGAGGAAGCCAATATTGTGTTGTATTCTTCCTCAGCTCTTTCTGAGTTTAGGGTCCTTGCAGAGGCAACCTTCCTCCCTTCACCAGTTTGTGGTGCCGAATCTCCAAGCCACGCATGCCATTTCAGCAAGCCACAATCCCGCTTCCTTGTTCGTGCATACCGACAGAGAGCGTCGATGTCCTTGATGCGCGTTGCAAGAATGGTTGGAGTTGAGGCGTCCTCGTGGTCTTCGGTCTTTTCAGTGACAAAACGCGGCAATTCTATGTGCAGCCCGCCATCATCCGTCGTAAGCACCTCATCCTCGTGAATGCTCGTCTCAAACGACGAGGCAGAAGAGCACTCTGCAATGCTAGCGCTGCTCATCTCTAATGACTGCAGACGAGTCAGAGCCTCATGCGAGCTACTCAATCCATCCTCTGAGTCGTTTCTCGCTTCTTCGGCTTGCCCCCCTCCTATAATGTATGCGGAGGCGCAAGCAAGATCAAAGAGGCGCTGCCCTGCTTCCTCATCAGATGAGTCGCTAGAACAGGCAGACCCATTTTCTTCGGTCACACTTCCTAGGCGTCGTGCTTCAGTGTCAAGAAGCCACATCTCAATATCCGCAATATCGTCAAACGACTTCTGCAAAAGTTGCGCTTCGAGGGAACCCTCAGCCTCTGCAAGATTAATTGGGAGCGACACCTGCATATGGAGCGGGTCAATCTCTTGAGCACCGAAAAAAGAATCTTCGTACATTCCGATCGTATTCCCCCGCAGTGGAACAGGGCTATTCGGCCTCCAAAGGATCGGCGCTGGCTGCCCACACAAATGCAACAAAACCTGTGGATGGAGGTCACGGCCATGGGGAGGTAACAAGGGCTCCTTGTCATAATCGTATTCCCCGGCCTGAGGCAGAGCCGCTGCTTCTGCGAACAGAAGAGTGTCTGTCGGAATCTCAGCGATTTCTGGCAAACCGGTATAAGCCGCATTCTCTATATGTATAGCAGGCAGACTCTCTCGTAATGCCCCTGTCGATTTGTCATCGGGCTGACTTCCTGCGTCCATCTTCTCTTCATACTCATCTTCTTCCTCATGCTCTTCAAAAGCCGCAGCTACCCATGCCCCGACAGTCGAAACCATGGTGGTTAACCCTAGCTGCTTTTCAGAGCTGATTGACGAGGGTGACATGAAACTATTTGACCACAGGGGTTGAAGACCCTTGACCTCGAATTGATTTGATAACCCGTTTGGCTTATCTCCTTCGCTTACAGATGCGCGAACAGCTGAAGCGACCGCCTTCTCTCTGTAGCCTTCACTGTCAGCAGTAAGAGTCTCTCCAGTGCAGTGGCGACTTAAAGGCCTTTGGGCAGCTGGCAATACACGAGGAGTCTGGCACTCTTCAGCGCGCGGCGGAAGACCAGGAGCGACAGCTACAACAGAATGCTTCGTTTCCTGCTCAGATGACTGCGGCGTCTTATGACGGCTTCGGAAAGCAGCGATCGCTGCCTTGCTGAATTTGGATTCCCCGGTTAATGCCTTATTTTCTGTTGCTGCTTTCGCCGTGCTACAGTCGGAATCAGAGTCCTCGCTCCCCAAAGCAGACCTTCGAGAAGCCGGTCCGCATATCAAAGGACCTCTAGACGCTTGTCGAACCGGGACTCTCTGCATCAGTACGCCTAAATCAATTTATGATTTCTGCAATTAAAGTGATTCAAAACCACCGCCTGTGCCACTTCCGATGGAACCTTTGGTCGCGGAAGAGCCGGTATTACGATGTTAGCTGTTGCTAACCTGTTCACTTTGCATATAGAGCTGCTGAGTGTGTAAGAATTGGCCCGTTTGTGAATTTTTCGGGAAAGAAGCTTTGACCAGTGCATCAAACGTCGTTCGTTTTGGCCGATCTTGGATGACGAAGTTCTCCGCGGATAGCGCCGCCATGCTTCAGCCTAGAACATAGCTCCTGCCACCTAGCGAGGATTGGCGCCGCCACACAGGTGCATGCAGCTATTGAAGCAAGCTACCGAACGAGGTCACACATTTCCTGGACGCCACCGTCATAGCAGCGTAGTCTACCTGCTTCAAGCCTTTCCCACCAGGTAGCTACAGAAGCTACAGGGAACTTATATGCGGTGCTCATAACCTGGCCACAATTTGCTTGCACACAGAGTGGAGGCAACAAGCCCTGCGGTTCCGCCCACAACGTCGCCTTCAAATGTATCTACTGCTGCAGAAGTTCCAGCATTCGACCAACCAGGCTCCCCATTAAGTGCTTTTTCATACTTTGCTTCTGGCTGTTGTTTCGCAGAGGCACTCCAGTATAGTGTTATACTGTAGTTGGGTAAAGCACTCGTAGCCCAGCACTAACAGAAAACCAGGAAACCACCTTCACTGCCACAGAGGCCACCGCCACAGAGTCTCGACGAATATTCACGATACTGATCCAGATCGCTTCTTGAAGTTCTGTTCTCAGTGGTCGAATACACGTCTTCTGATATGGGCCACGCCAGTAGGAGCGAAATGAATCGGGGTACAGCTGAGAGATGGAACTGACGATAAGTTTTGCATTTGTGATTGCAGAGCAAAAGCACGTTAAGTAGGTGGTTGGCAGATCACTAGCCACGGATAACAACAAAAGAATCCTCGCTTTATTGTTGGATAATCAGTCAACACTCATTCCGAGCGAACAGGGGACTAGATCGCATGCGTCACTGCGGAGCCCCCTGCCAGCAGCCAGCCATTCCACGGAGGATCGATTTCCTTTTTTCAATATAAAAGCCTTAAATGACGAGCTACCAGGCAAGTTGCTGATAAATAAACATCGTGTTCAGTAACTCAACCAGTTGTTAATATTTGTTGCAGATCCGCCTCAGTACCAACATGGCCCACAGCACAAGAGCAGCTCCCTTGATATTGCACAAACTTTTACTACGAATTGGGGTACGGACGCGTCGTGATCTAAACAAAAGCGAATAGACTTGATCTATCCAAATCCGATTCCTTCACAGCATTGCAGAGGGTGGGGGATGCGCCAGCTCATGGGCCTTGCAACCCTTAACAAGAAATGCCAAGTTATGCAACAAGCGCAATCCTATGGTCGTTTTGCACGTTTCCAATTATTATTCTACGGTGACAAATAAACCAAGCCGTTTTGTTAACTTTAAAATCCCGCCCGGCAGTGCATGTGGTGCTGGCGCCTGTACAAGAGTTCTTACCAGACATAAGGCCAGTGAGCGTAGACAACGTAATGCAATCATCAGTAGACTTCACTCTGAGATCAAGGAGATACACAGTTGAATATCACATAAAGGCATCGCGAGGTGCGAATATTTCATTTCCAGGTGTACACCCGAAAGAGTATAAGAGTTGCCTGCCTGGAGACTTGATAAGGTGGGCTAGAAACGTAGTTTGTGACAATCCTGTTTGGCGGCTGCACCCAACTGGGATTATTCGGAGGCATCAAGTGATGCTTTTGTAAGCTTTGACTGACCCTTCAACATACTCAGTCCAAATGCTCTCGGCATTGTCGCTGTCTACACCTACGTTTGTAGCCAAACTGCAAGCGCAGGGATTCGGGCGAAAAAAAACGCACAACGAACGACGTCAACGTTTTTCTCTACCATCGCCTCACTTCGGTGACAAGTCATACTTGGACACCTTCGTGTCTATGCCTCATGATTACCGTAGGCCTAGAACATAGGACATATTCCATCAAATGCAACACGCACCTGGTGAAATTTTCTCGTGTGCAAAGGTCAGATGCTTTGATGTTTGCAACCCTATTGAAGGCCGCCAGCACTGAACCGTAAATCTCAATGGCGCGAAGGTGAATTTCTGCTCCACTCGGCTCCACTCCTCTAGCATTTCGATACAAGTTACCAACTATCAGGCGACCTTTGATTGGGCGGCAAAGCTCATCAAATAAAGCGTCCAGCTCCGGTTTCCGGAATCCTCTAATGTTGCTTTTCTTGATAAAGGCGTAAAATTCCTGTAAGCACACGAAAAAGCGAAGCAAAAGACACCAGGTTAGCAAACAAAGTTTGTTCTATTCGAACAAAAAAACCTATACTGGATCCACGTCTTAAAATTTTGTACGGCAAAATGCGACGCATATTGAGGTGTTGCACGCATAAGCTGCTCCTCTGTGCAGTGTTCTTGTGATAGGTCGCGTCAAATTACATCTGCGTCAACGATGTCGCTCTTGTTGATATCCATCGCCGCAAAAGCATGGGCCAGGGACCCAAATTTGTTTTTAAATGTGCAGGTAAGGAGGTCCCTGAGCCTATTGAGGTCCCCCGGGGTGATAGAATCGGTTACTGCGGCACTGCTACTGCTTGGTGTTTTGTCGGTATCCTTGGGTTTTTCCTTTTCTCCTGATTTCTTCTTCTTTTTTTTCTTCTTGCCTTCATCTTCACCTGTGTCGATAACCACTGCCGTCACCTCATTTTCCCCGTGGCCCTCGGTAGACTTCTTTTTATGTTTCTTTTTGTATGCTTTTGCTTCTGCCTCCTCTGAAGCTTGTTTTACGCTTTCCGTGAGGACCGGTTCCACATCCTCGTCCTCCTTGCTTTTTGCATTTGCGTCAGGATCGTAGAATGCTCCTTGTGCTTTTGCATCCAGCAGCCATGCTGGCATATCTGTTGCCTGCTGGGTGGAATAAACTCTCTCGGCTTCCTGTAAAAATGCCTCCGAGAGGTGACCCAAGTACCTGTTGAACTCATCGCGACCTAGGTAAAGTAACTGCAGAATAGCAAATCCGCACAATTGGAAAGCAGGCAGTGAAATTCAAACTCTTCAAAGTCAAGTGTTGGTGCACAAAAGTCTGGAAAGCACACAAGAAAATGCAAGCGGTCTGGGGAACCTCACCTTGACTCGACTTTTCGCAACACCGCTGGCTGTGCGAGGCTGGTTGTTGAGGAAACCGATTTCCCCCAAATATTCTCCCGTGTTTACCACTGCAACTTCCTTTCTGGGTTTACCAGGCCCAGGCGACTTTTGGATGGAGATCATGCCTTCGAGCAAAATGCAAAACTTGTCTGCTGGTTCCCCCTCGTGCATCACGACCTCACGTTCCCGGACATTCATCACCTGCGAGACCCAACATATCAAAGAAATTAACTTCCTTCCCTTGCAAAATGCCACACAACAGGACTCTTTTCCAGTAACTCAGCATGGAACACTGCAGATGTTTCTTCTTGTATATAAAACGCGGCCTGCTCGTGGACCACACGACAAACAACAATACAAAACGTGCCAACGACCAAACGTCTGGGGCTACGGCAGTCGTCTTAATTCCTTTAAATTTTGCAGGTCGCTGAAGCAGACGTTGTTCTCGCCCAACCTGGAAAGCGCGTGCGAGTTTGTGCAATTGTTCAAGGCTCAGAAGCTTGATGACAGGCACGCCAGAGAGAAGATGTACTACTGCTGGTATCTCTTGTTCGCTCTGCGCTCAACAACTCAACGTAGGTAGGCACTACCGACTCTAAAAAACACACGAGCATGAGGAAAAACACAAGCTGCCGTGTAAACAAGCACAGAAAATCCGTTTGAGTAGCTGGCCCCCATGGGCTACTCCTCTCCACCAGAATCTTAAGTGTATAAAGTTTGTGCTCACTATATGGGTGCCATCTTTCTCTTCTGTGACAGGCTTTGAAGGTTTTTGACTGTACATTGTCGCAGCGTGTTCCAAGAAGGCTTCGTGTGTATCTCCTAGCAATTCCTCGAAGTCTGCGGCTTTCAACGCGTATACCTAAAAATATGCATGCCATCCAAATACGTGAAGAGCATAGCGATGCTCCTGGTGACAGTCTCACGATCCCACGACAAGGCGGCCTTTTAGCCGAGAGGAACAGGGCAGTGGTACCCGATGATGCTTTGAGTAGTGTATCCAGGGGCTGCTAAGATAGAGACAGTGACGTTATCATCAAAAATAACCGCCACAACTGAAATGCACAGGCCCATCCTTTGCATAGCCCCATCCCGCTGCCTTTAGCGTTTTTTACTTTTATTCTGTAGCCTGCTGATACGTAAGGATACGTCTTACATAGACAGGCGTCAGGGCAATGTTGTAAGCAGTCCTGGGCTCATGCTTGATGATAGACATTTCTCCGAAAAACGATCCAGATGTCATCTCTGAAATCTTTTGCATTTTGCCTGAGACAGCATACGCAAGGTGAGTTTTGTGATTGACGTTGCAGTTCTCCATGACTCCTGAAGCCTGCAAATTAAATGCAGTTTAACTGCTGGGATTCGCTGACCGCATCCTAAGTAGACCTCGGTGGAGACAGTTCCAGATTCCACGATGTAGAATTTATCCGCTGCTTCACCCTGCAATACGATAGCTTGATTCGGAAGGTATATTTCCAAGGTCATGCGCTGAGGACGTATTCAAAAAGACTTTCGCAATCTCACGGTATTCTACCATGCAGGGAACCCGTATAACGAGTTTGCTTTGGGCGTGTTCTTACCCGAATGCCTGACATGTCTTATCGCAACATGAAAATACTCAACTGCGCAAAGCGGCGGAACTACAGGCTTTTTGACAATCATTAGATGATTACGAGTTTGGCCCCCGCTACCCCAGAATATAACCATCAGCATAACTAAAATGGTTATTTTAAGAGTGATAGCACTCATGTTCTCACATTGCATAGTTCCTGCCTCAGCTCTTTGGAAAGGTCTTTCAGTACGGGAATTGTTTCCAACAGAAGCCCGCATTCTTCTCGCATCTAACCAATCACATGAATAACACTGTAGGGAACTGCCTCAATGCAGAAATTTCACTCGGCTAGCCCGAAACGAAGCGCACCTAATACCTGAAGACGCTGGTGACTGTGGCATACAGTTTGACCCTCCATGACGCAGGACATGAGGAACAGTTATACTGTTAACGCGTTACACATCGCCAGCCTGTATACCTTGTTTAAATGGCAGCTCACGGCGACGCTAACCCATGGTACTGAGTAACGTTCTCTCACGGCAGTTTCTTACTCTTTTGGTGTCTTCTTGCAAGAGTTTTTCAATGAGGTCGGAGTCAACAAAAGTTTTTTCTTGGGTAGGAATGGCAACTGCAGTGGGCGTCGACTGCCTTCCTTTGGGCTGTTCAGCCGTTGCATAGTTGAGGTCGTCCGAGTGTTTCACTGTGGCAACCAAGGATTTCCGAGAAGATAGCTCCATAAAAGTGTTGTCCATTGTGTAGGCACGTCCGTTGCGCCCCCGGAACTCCGTTTCCAGCTTCTGAAGAACGCTGTAGAATACATCACTTTCTATGGACAAGATCTGAGAGATCGGAAACAAGTATAAACCCATAAGAATGTTCAAGCGCTTGGAAATTTCCTCGATATGCTTTCAGTTAGGGCGACCTAGCCGTTCTGTATGTGGTTTAAGCTCACAGTGCACTTTGTTTTCGCCATGACGGAGGTAGTATGAGTCCGCCCCGTGACGAGAGTGCTATCTCCAAAGAAATCAAGCGGCCTATACACACGGACTTCAACTTCCTCGTTCGAACTCTTCAGTCCCAGGGCTACGGCCTCACCATCCTTCACAATTAGTACGCGATTCGCGTCATTTCCCTGGTGCAACAGAGTAACCATATATGAATTGAAAATTGGAAAAGGCCGTCTCCAATAATCTATTTGATGTATTCGCCTAGCACTAGCGCCAAGCATCAAACCTCTACCGAAGATGTTGTTCGCACTGACGACCCTCTCCTCAAGTATGCTGTCAACAAACACTCATGGGCACCAATCTTCTGAAGCATCGGCTGCTTAAACGACTGACTCTGGCGATGATTTCTTCATCTGGCTGAAATGTTTGTTTTCTGAGAGACTGCAAAGAACCGTACGGAGCTGCATAGAAAATGCTTATTCGAGACAGCCTGGGAGATGTGCCGACATCCACTTCTCGAGTAGAAAATGCACCAACATTTCTACCCGTGAGCATGACGTTTAAACTACAATGCGCCCCTTACAGCAGCAATGGAGCGTAGCAACGGAGGCGGCAGTTTGTTGACCACGGGTACTTTACGCAGCAGCGCTTGATATCCATCAACCTCACGTTTCCTTTGAATCAACAGGCGCTGCGAGCAAGACCACCACAAAAAATCAACTCGGCAGCTACCACATGTGTAGCAGTTATCTTTCTACAATGCGCTGGCCTTGCAGAAGCCCCTGGCAGGACTACTGGCGTCTGAACCAGCCAGCGGTGAAGATGCTGACATGGTGCTCGCAACGTGCCCAGCACAGGATGCGCAGCACATGGTTTTGATGTGGCAGCGGCGGCTCAACTCCAGGGTATCACCTCGTAAGATCTCTCGAAAGTGGCTCGATCAAGTGCATACAAATACACATCTTCACTGCTGTCTGCTCTGGCGCATGTCTCGTTTGGATTGCCTTGAAGTATTTCTTCCGAGTACAGAAGGCAAGGAGCAGCCAAGCTGTGCAGCATTATGTACTTAATGAAGCCCTGATCACATGTATCAATAGATTGCAGCCATCAATTGCTAACATAAGCCTGCAGCTTTAGCTTTTAAAAAGCACAAACCTGCGGGCCATAATCATATAGGCTCGAACATCTTAGGGGCCGATAAACGTATCGCCCCATGGCACTGTTCCCATTACTTACTGGTTGGAAAATGTTGACAGTTCCTCTAAGGACAATATATAGTGGGCAGTTGTGATCCTCTTCCACTTGAATCAACTCATCTTTTCTCACAGTGCGCGTCTTCATGTCAGCTACCATTGCTTTACGGTCCTCCGGGTAGATGCAATCCCATGGAGGAGAGTTTGCCAACACATCATCAACCTGTGCTTCATCAGGACTGAATCCCAATCTTTTGTGAACAGCACTATCTGCAAAGGAAACTCGATAATACTTGCGCAGACCTATTTAGCCACCCTACAGTAAAGATGACGTGGATTGACGGAAAGCTCAAAACAATCACCGGGGAAAGATGCCACTTCCGCTTCTGGGAACCCTAGACACAATAGTTAGACTGCTGGCTAAATCTAACCCAATAGGGAAGCGTCGATGAACACGCTCGGTGATAGTCCTCTACAACAGTCAGTCCACAGCCCCTTACACGTGAGTTTCCTGAATGAAGAACGCCGGGAAAATTTCGCCTCAGGCTTTGGAGCCTTCACGGAACCGGAAAACACTTTTAATACGTTCGCCAGCAAATTTTCTGCCCCCTTTTCCACTCTTTCAACTTCTTGCAAATCAACATTATCTGCAAAAAATGCATCAGCAAACGCCAAGAGGTATGATGACTGAATGATAAGCGCTGATTAACCATACGCTGGCAAGCTCTGCGTGTATTGGCATGACGGGGGCTGTGCGGTGTTGTCGATGTCACATTAACAAAGAAGGCCTCACCCTCCAGCAGAAGCATAACATTTTCTCTCTGTAAACTGCCACGATTGGCTCTGCAACGCAGAATCATGATGCCACGCACGTCCTTCATAAGGATAGGAGCAAAGACGGCGCAAACCCAATCCCACCTACACAACGGAGTGCGACTAACCTATCCATATCACTCCAAAGATTATTGGCGCAACCAGCGGAGACGCCTGCTTGTTCGGAGATTTTAATGAACTGGTCTTTAGTCACGCGGCCATCCGGAGGAATACCCGCGTCGTTAAATGGTTGCTCCACATCTCCGAATATCTATGAAGTTCGAAAAGCGCACAGTCCGACTGTGGTTAAAGAACGGAGATATACTACCGTGCGACATGCTCGGGGTGAAAGCCTGTTCAGCTATCAGACTTCTAGAAAGTCTTCTTTTAGTGCCTTTAAAATTACTTAGCTGCTGTTTAATTGTTCCAAAAAAGCAGCCAGTGAGTGGGTTAAGAAACAACTGCGCAGTAGCCTGTGATGACCCAGCCTACTTCTTCTAGTCTCCCGTGAAGCTCTGTCAAAGTGCACGTTTCGCCTTTTAGGTTTCTGTAAAAGTTCCTGAGCACTATCAGACCGTCGATAGGAGAGGCGAGTTCATTGTAGAGGTCGTGTGTAACGCTGAAAGGGATATTCATGCCCAAGTCATCAACAAAGTTGGCGAACTCCTGCGAGCGAAGAGACAAGCAACAAAACATGTGAATGGGCATATTTGAGGCAACAGAAGAGAGTACTGCACGTAGTAAGTGGTACGATGGTTCTTGTGAAATGTGCAAGAAATAGATTTATGCTAGGCCAAAAGATTGGGCACCAAGGGTTCCTAGAGCTCGAGTTGCTGCACTAGCTTTAGATATTCTCCCGACCAACGACAGCTCAAGAATAGTCCCAGCGTTCATTGAAAGACAATGACGTTTTCTTTCGTTCCATTTTCTCCCCTTGATCCGCTTCAAGTGGAAAGAACCTCACCTTGAGTTTGATTGTGTCGGAGTGGTCCACGTCCATGTGCCTGAAAGCGCTGGCAAGGGAAGTATATTTCCCGAGCACCATTTTCTTAAAATGCGATCTTGGCGAAAGATCTGAGACCTCTTCTGCGGTGGCCGTTTGAGAAATCTCTTTTTTCGAGGGTCGCTCTACAGCAAAGACGCACGAAGCGAGACTTGAAAGTGTAAGTTGGGGCGCTCTACGCCTTTAATGGGCAGGCATGTGCACTAGCTGGCTGCAGGTGCACTGGTGGAGCTCCTTATATGAACCCCAGGGAAACCTTACCAGATGGTGAACCAGAAATAATTTTCTTTGCGCGTTTGTTCCTCGCAAGGCGGGTGAAAGTTTGCCCTACTGCCACCCTGTGCGCAGCGGCCTGAAACTTCTCTGAATTAAACAGGCAATGCACAGGTCCGTATTTCAGCAATAATGTTCCCATATTTCAGTAATAACGGTTTTGCTCTTTGCTGCCAGAAAGCTCTGTTAACCAAAATTTTCAGTGCGCATCAATACTGCGATATTATACGGTTCCGCAAAATTAATTTAAACCTGCTTACTGAGGGCGCTGGAAGGGCCATCAGGCTTCTTTGCTACCACCTTCGACTGTGGCGGCGTCACTACAACAGAAGGATGTGCTGCCAGAGCTTGCTTGAGCTTTAGCTCTAGACTTTTCACCTCGCGTTCCTTTTCCTTCACCAACACAAGAGCATCGGCTGCCTTCCGTTCAGCGGCCTCAGCAGCGGCAGCCAACTTGGCTTTTTCTTGCGATGATATTGATTTGATCGCCGATGCTTCTCGTTCAGCTTCTGCTTTAATGCGTTGCAGTTCGCTTTCAGTTTCTCTCTGCCGCTCGCGAAATTTGCGAAGCTCTTCCTCAAACTCCTGATATTGCTTTTCTGACATCTTCTGGATGCTCTCTTTTGCAAGTTGTCTTTGGAGCTCAAGTTCCTTCGCCTGCAATTCCAGTTCCTTCCGCAGAGACTCGCATCGGTCTCGTTCTTTTGCAAGCTGCTCCTCGTATGCTTTTCGTTGGTTTGCCATCTGTTCGCGAGCTTGCCTGGCTTGCTTTTGCCTCAACTCCTCCAACTCCTGTTCCTTCTTTTGCATGTTCTTAGCATGCTCGGCCTTTAATTTTCGGGGAGATTCTTGAGCCTGCACGGCCTCCGCCGCTTGATGCAGTAAAGCCTCTCTTTTGTCCAGTTCGGTTTGAAGTTTTTTCAGCTCTCTCATGCCCCTAGATTCGTCCGTTTCATTATTTGGTCCTTCCTTTGTTTCATCAATGCTCTCTCTATCTTCCAGGGAAACGAAGTGGTTTGAAATCTCCCGCAGCATCATGAGCTGCCGGAAGATTTCCCTCGCCCTATCCGTTGTCAAGGCATCGAATATTACCGTTTCGGAACTTCCGGCGCTCGACTGACTGCCAAAGAGAGCGGCTGCTATAGCTGACATGTCGACTGACTGTGCAACGACCTTTCTGTTAAGTGCCTCGGCATCCTCCCTCACTGAGAGGGAAATTTTCCTGTCGGCTATGAATTTTTCTCGCTGCTCACGCAGCTGGCGTTTTCTCTCTTTTAGCAAGCATATAGCCTTTTCTGCTTCTGCGCGATCAACCAGGAGCTGTCTTGCTGTGCGCAGTGCAGCCGTAGTACAGTCGATGTCACATTGAACACCTTTCATCTTTGGTAGTGCAGTGAAAGAGTAGTTGTCGCAGTGAGACACATCATCGTTGTCTTCCCAATCCACTGTGTGCTCTCTTTCAAGTTGTGTCATGTCACACTAAACGCAACACGCACGCATGCAGCTGACGGACTTTCCGCGTAAGTACTACACGCTGCTACATAGACCGCCATATTATGCAACCATCCGGCACATCTCTCTCTAAAGCAGTGCATACACAAAAAAACAATAAAACGCTCAAGCCGGCAATTCAAACGTGTACAAGAGGCCCGGGTTCTGGACAGAGCGACTGCCAATGCCAAGCTGAAAGCAATGAGGGCCTCCTAGCATTCTTGCTGCAGTCCGAAACTAGTTAAGCCATTGCCAGACAGAACAGCGGAAAGTAAGTCGCTGCATCCTCTGGAGCAGCAAATCTTATCCAGTGGAGCAAGCAATACGCAAAGAGAGCGCTGCGTAAGAAGCTTGCCGCCTAAAGGAGTTGTATGCTAATAGAGCGAAGGGTCGAGTGGGACCGACTGTTTGTTCAGAGCAAGGTGCCCCTAATGTCTAAAATCTAAACTGTACTAGCTGCCTGGAAGAAGCATGGCAATGGATGTTGAGCCACGACCAGGGCTCTCATCTGAATTGGAGAGCCTGACCCGCAGCTCCGCGACTTCCTGCTCCAATTCCCGTACTCTGTTCGAGTAGACTTCAATCCCTGAAGTACGCCAGAAAACAACCATAGCTACATGCATCGCCCATCACACCTTTTCAGCATTACGCCGATGAATGAAAACACGGGACACCCTTTTAATGTCAAAACACTTAACTGAACAGTTCCACCCTACCGGATACAAAAGATCGCCTTGCGGAAATGGTAAAGAGGAAGGAAAGGGGAAATAAGTGGGATACGCACTTTGAGCATCGGCGGCAATTCTGGCCCTGGCTAGTCTTAGGAGCCTGAGGCTCTCCTTCTCGCTGCGTGTGAAGCCCCGAATTTCTTTCACAGCAGCCGCTTCACCAGCTTGTGCAAGTGTCCCGCGGAGCATGTCGCAGCGTAAGCCAGACGCTCGGGCTGCAACTGCCAAATCGGCGAGGTGATCTCGTAGCTGCATGCCAAGAACACGCAACTCAACGTGCATGAGGTTCTAATACTGAATGTACGAATTTATACAAATATGTACTTTTTGCCTCGTATAAACTATGGACCGTACACGGCATATTAACCAATGTGGGATGTAAATCCACCGCACTATCTTCCCACAAGCTCAACAGACATAGCGGGTGGATGGTTCTTTTAAGAGGACGGCCCTAATACTCATTTGAGCAATTCTTACTTCTCGCTGCAGAGCCCTTAAATTGGCTTGCCAACTGCGGGAAATATTTCTTTCGTTCGCCAGGCGCCTCTCCAGCTCAGCGTTGACCTCCTGCAGATTCAAGTTACCCAACTAGACCCGTCGAAATGGCTCTTACACCAGGCGAACCGATATATGTACTGGACAGTTTTTCTGGCTAATCTGAAAACCGAAACAGTGACAAGCAAACGCACACCCACCTGAGCCGTTGAAAGCTGAACTATTGTTTCCCGAAGCTCCGTCATAGCGTTTCTTCCTCTGCCTAATTCGAGAGTTCCCGGAGCATGCCCCGCTCCCCCGAAGCGAGCAGCCAAGAATGGATCAGAAACAATTCTTGCCTGAACCTCTGCAAGTCGCTGACGCATCACCACCGCCCTGAGTGAGAGGGTGCAGAGCAGCACAGCACATCGTCCCATTAACTAAGAAAGGGCAATAGCTATTACGATTCTTTATGTTTCAGGTAATTAACCCACGGAAAAGCCTTTTCGTTCTATTGCCTATACAAAAAATCACCTAATGACCACTAAGCGCGGAGCAAGGATTGATGCCTGTCAAGCTCATGCTCAACGCTTGCTGAAGATTTCTGATGCCAGTTGTTCAGTCGTACTTCAGCATAAGGCTGTCTCGTTCATCCTCCAAGACGTTCACTTGTGTCTGCCACACCCCCCTCTCGTAGTTTCCAATTTGCGAGTCGATACAATCCAACAGCTCCTGAAGCTTTTCCGAGCAGACGCAATATCTGTTCACCAAATTGCTTCCAGTCGAATTTGCTAACCTTTCTGGGGAACGGCTGTGCTTTCCCTCTTCCAAGAAATCAGATGTTCGCGTAGCCATCACTGGACTAGCAGCCACATTGTCCTCTTGATTAAGACGTTTGTCAGCAAGATCCTTTGCGTATGCGCGTTCCTCATGCTCTCTCAGCGCCTGGCCCAACTCTGTCGCCTTCCCTTGTAATCTTGCTTGGGATAGAATCGATGACTGCAATTTCTGCCGCAGAGACTTGTTCTCGTCTATCAACAAACTGACACTGTGCGCCAAGTCGGATCCGTGGCGTCGCGCGAGACCACGGATTTCTGCGGCTTGTGGGTACGCTTCCTGCAAAGGCCACATGCACATATCATACAAACATATGCCCAAATCCAATGTAAAAAAGTCAGTATATTATTATCATGATTAGCATTATTATCATATTTCATACTTATTGTCACACTCAATAGTTGGCATAGATTAAATTGGGTTGCCGATGGATTGTGCCGGAAACAGCAGCAGAGTGAGAAGAACTGCGTATGCCAGAGGCCTTCGCAATACGCACACAGGGAGCAGTAGTAGTGATGGCAACAATACTCGCGGTCGTGGTAAAAAGTGTAGTAATAACGCTGGTAACAGTAATAATAGTATTAGTATAGTAACGATCACCATTATCACAATAATGGAGACAAACTAAAAAATGATGGTAGCAATAACAACAGCAGCAACACATAGATAATAACCACAATAATATATAGGAATAATATTAGCTGTAGCAATAAACACAATCCAAGTAAATATATCTTTACCTTTTGATGAAGAATACGTTCCCGCAGATCCGCATTTTCAGCTTCCAGGATGTCGTTTATTCGCCTGAAAAAATGGGACAACTACGGATGCTTCACGGTACAGAGCGCTCTCAACCTGTGGCGATACTCCTGTTACATAATATATATAATAGAATATAATATATGTACACATACGATGGATATGTAGCACAATACAGCCAATAGAGTGTAGATTTTTTAAATGTGTATTATAGGAGGTCTGCAGTTCGAACTGCACCTGACATTGCGCAGTTCTTTTCCAAGCTCTAAGAGCCTCGAGTTGAGGCTGCTTTTCTCCGCCCTCTCGACTGCCTTATCATCTTGAAAAAGAGCAGAACCCCGCTGAATTCCTTCCAGGGAACTGGTATAAGCCACCATATTTTGTGTGTCAGGTCTGGCGGGGGTCCCTAAAGGTAGAGCAGCTGCTCCAGGATCAACGCGGTTCTGGGACGTCCTTGAGGGCTGTTCTGCTAACGAAGGCCCCTCTAGCTTCATGAGGGAAAAGTAAAAAACCAATTAGCACGCCTCTGATGCGGGGAGGCACTCGATATCTGACATCACACTGGCATATCCACTGCCCACAAGTGTACCTTATATACTTTAACCACGTGTTACATACGCCGCGAAAAATAAAAACCGCTCTGATTCCTCAGCAGCGGTGGGCCACTATAAACCTGTTGCAACTAATGGGCCGGCGAGATGCTGCTGCACCGTAGATTTCACTTAGTAATTTTCGCGTAGTGTGAAGCTGAATTGCTCTTTCATCGAACAATTTGGCAACAAATGGAAGCGCACCAGACAGTCTTGCGCCCCCCACCCCAAGCAGCCATAGTCACACCTTCTTCTCAAAGATTTCTTCAATCAGATAGAGGCCTCCGCAGCGCTTTTCGTTCAGCAGAGCCTTGAGGAGCCGGAAGCCAACAATGCTGTGAGGTGCAAGCCGCCTTCCAGGACCAGGTACTTCTCAGTTTTATGGGGGGCTATAGCTGTGCTTGCAAAAACATTATTTAGAAAGTGTGTTTTGGAAATCTTACTTCGAGAAACTGAGCATTGCAGACGGAGGCTTCCTGTGCGATGCATCACACCAGCTCTCGGATGCTCGCGAAAATGAAAAAAGCATAATTAAAAAATAATGCATGTTGGTACTTGAAAGCACAAAAAATACCACAGTTATGAGGTATTTTGAAAATCCAGGAGTAAAAAGGAGCAGAATAAGCACTTCCATCAGTTCTATGTTCAAACTGAAGCTTAGTCCAGAACCCCTGAAACCCTCACCTGTAACTCCTACTTCTTTACCTCTGTGTAGATATCGTAATGATTTATCTTATCTTCTACAGCTAATGACTTTAAAATCATTGAAGAACTTAATGCTATGGCGAATGTGCGCTCGCGGTCATATAAGAGGTACAACTAAACGGAGGATGAAAACATATAAGCCCAAAAAGAGACTTAAGTGTAAGTCGCTTGAAAAGAAGGAGTGCATTCACTGAAACAGATAATGCGTGTTCTTACAAGTTTGTCCACAGTTCCTACTTTGAAATCCACTAACCAACCTTATATGATTCTGTCATCACATAAAAGGTTTTGTGCTTTTGCGGAAGCTACGACACCGTACCAGCTAATGCAAGTCAAAATATTCGTAATCAGATTCGTTCATGTTTGCTGGCCCGGCACTCGTACTCCTGTGAACTCACTTCTTCCCAAAACTGGTAATCTGTTATTCAAAACTCGTCCCACAAAGCTCGCCACTCAATGAATAAGATTGGGGAGCCAAAGCATCACGCTGCACCTTCCTTGAAGTTCTTCTCTGGGTCAGTCTGCCTTGCCAGAATAGTCAGCAACCGTGCTGCCCCTTTTGAGAGAATTCTTGATGAAACCAGACATTGGTCGTGCCGCAAAATGCATAGGTGGGCAGCGATCGCTTGTACAATGTTGCTCATTTACCAAACAGCTTCAAGCTAAATTAGTTCAGTGCCAAACCTTGTGCCATATAGAACTGTCGGCCAAAGCAGCAATATGTCGTTGTGATTATATGCCCATGGGCTGAGTTGCCAATCTAAAAATCCAGATGCACATAGGGCGTGAGCATGGGTCGACGACGGCCCGTCTAATCCACCTGCCGTTTGTACGTTTGTTTTTATCAGAGTCAGCAGCACCAAATGCCATTGCTAACGCATTTTGGCAAGACACTGGGTGGTCCCGCGCCTTCAATCGCATCTCCTGGAGCGTCTATTTAGCAAATGCGGGTCAAATAGCCTTTCAGCCTTCCTCACTGTGCCCTTCAATATACAGATTTCGCATCCTGAAATGCATATATATTTCTTTAATTTTTTTGAGTCAGCCAAGGGATCTTAGGGCGGCATGCTTCAGGTATCTTCTTCCCACGCTTGTTCGTGCCACAGCTGCAAGCGCGATTGCAGGCACTTTGCTTGCTGTTGGCGTTGCTTCAATTCACAGCATATGTCACTTATTGTTACAGGCCCAGCCTCAGCTAAGAAGGATAGCCAGAAGGCCTCGCCGGCCACATCAGCAACAGCGAGCTTTACAGCAGCTTCGGGGCTCAGCGTAGGTTTTGCGTGCTGTTTTAAAGGGGATATATGGAGTGTTGGTGGCTCTATTTCACAGTCCATGCATTGTGCTGACATCATTGCGTATGCCTGAGACGCCGGAAGAACCCGCTCTGCAGTTCGTCAGCATAGCACTCCCGTGCTGGTATTTTCCTGCATTAGTGCGCAATAGGATAGGCGTACGTTTCTGTTATTAAGAGCAGACGAGGCGACAGCTCACCTCTTCCGCTCGCTCCCAGGCATCATCGTAAGTCTCCTCTTCGGTGAGAGTCAAACATCTTGAACTCCATGCACAAGCAAGCGTCTGTAGAGAAACGCAAAGCATTTCTTCTGCTTTGTTCTATTCCTGCCGCTGGCGTAGATGCATTGTTGAGGCATCAAGTACTAACTTTAAATATAAGGATTAGGTTTTAAAGTCCAAGTGTAGTGCAAACCTTGCAGCCACTGACTTACACGTCCACGAAGCTGCATCCCACGAAGATGAGTTATGGCCGCCAGCGCTGACTCGTGAGATCCCATCCGCACGAAGCCGAAATTCTGAAACGAAATCAACAGAACTCACTCATGCACGGGTTTCAGGACGCTAGGCGGTACAAACGCAGTCGATTTGCGGTTGTGGTTCGAATACTTCAGGGAAGGAACGAGTGATACTGTCCCGAGCGGCTGTAACAGTCAAGGAGCCAGTAACCAAAGCTGCCCAAGACATCTAGTCCTTTCGTACACAGGACAGTCAGTTGGCGGTTCCGGGCTTTGTAAACCTTTAGGGTTTAGAAACTTTGATTTAAAGTTTGGGGCAAAGAGGGCTGCTACGGCACTGCATAAGCCGGGATAGAGTCAGTTTCTCCCTCGCCTTGCGCCACTCGAAGAACTATAAAATATTTCGGCACAACATCTGACGGCGATACAAAGCTATTGCGCCCATACCCTGGTTGGGTGTACTTCGGCGGCTCTTACAAGGTGAAAATAGGAACATATCTCTCGCAGTTCCTCCTGAGAAGACACACGAAATGTGTAACGGCAAATGACTGGCATGCTAAATACAAAGGAACCCACACTTACCAAGCAATATAGTTGTTTCCCCCAAATATCTACAGTGACTTGCTTCGACTTCTTGTAAAAATGCCGTGGAATCCCATCTGCAGTGGTTTGATGTCAGCATTAAACTCGTAGCCAAAACCGTTCCCTCAAACCAAATGCTGAATATTCCAAGCTTACGCTATTTGTTAGAGGAGGCAGATTTGCAATAAAGATGCTGCAGTTGGCTGCATGAGTCAGCGGCTCGGCAGGGCTGTAGAGCGCATAAAAGCATTCAAGCGCTAAAAGCAGAATAGGGCCTAATACTTGGGAAATAAATGTTACTTTTCGGAATGGCAAGGCACAACAGCAAAGATTCTTACTTTCCACGGTGGCGGTGCTCATAGACCCTGCGTACAATGAGGTGGAGGGAGGCAGAAGCGTCCTGCAGGAATAATAACCAGACTTTGAAATCTCACGAATCTAGCATATTGCAGTCCCGTTCTAACCGGAATTACTTGGACAAAGAGATGAACGTCGTGAGAAGATCCTGTGCGGTGTGCTAGCGAATTCCCTGTTTAGGGTTTGGGGCACATCAGTACCTCCAGCTTTTTCAGGGCATCATCTGCGATGGCGTCATCGAAAAACCGAAGAAATGCGTATTCTCGTATTCCTCTTCTAGAAGGAATTCCCCCCACGGACGAAATCTGCAAAAATATACCAAATTCTTTCCAGCTCCTAGTTTAGTGCACCACCTGAGCAAGTGCTTTAGAGGTAAAGGACTCGGAGACAGATAATGGAGGAATGTACCTTTACGAGCGAAGGCGCCACCCCTGTTGTTGCTCTGACTAGTGCCTCAACGTGCGCAGCCGTGGCCCCTAAGTTCGAAATATAACGGAAAACGATACAAGAACGGATGCGAAAAATGGTGATATGGAGAAAGGGCGGAAGTTGTTACAGGCCAATAGCACTCTGCATTTGTGCTGGCACCATAAAAGCAGCTTTCAATATTTCAAAGCACTTTATGCCACCACTGAAAACGATTAGACGCACGCACACACTCCTAGGGTTACAATCCAAATGCTGTTTTGGAAGTGGTTCTAGGAAAGTTGTAAAAGGAGGAGAGTTAGTGCACCTGGTGGGAGGCCGGCAACGTAAAGATGATACTGGTCGACAACCAAGGGGCTGCTCCAAGTTTCGTGCAGCGAAAGCCGCACTTGCCTGAGGCGCAACGATAGGACATACTTTCAATATTCTTTCGTCCCATAAAAGCGTGCATAGTGTCATTTCTATTTTTTGGATGCATACTGTTTCAAAGCGTAAGACTGGATCCTGCTATATAATCAGAGAAAAAAAACCCACAGAGGTAGACAAGGAATCGGCGGAAGCCTTACGACAAAGTTCCTGGTAGAACAGCGCTATTTCCCAGGAGTTGGAGCGCTATGCTGGCGTGTATCTCGTGAGAGAAATCAACAATAGCATAGGCACTGCCACCCAGCTGATCGGTGGCGACGCGGATGCTGGTGATGGCGTGAGGCAGCTGTTGCATAAGCTGTGTTCTTTGACATTGGAAGACATTTGCTTGTACTCCAACACCTCTTGAACCTTCATTCGCGTAGCGACGGTTGTTTCTCCAGCTACTTTGAGGCAACGCGCCTTGGCGAGCGGGAACTGGGGACGGGGGAACCTGGCTTCCTTGCGTGTGCATTTTTTTGGGAACGTCATTAACAAGTCCTGATCTAGATTCAACCTGAGAAAAAAGCATCCTAAGGGCTTCCGTGGCCTCTTCAGTGCCCAAACTTCTCGGGAGGTCACGTACAAGGATACTGCGCTGTTCTATCTTATGCCTCTGTTCTGCGTCTTCCTCTTCATCAGCCTCAGTGGCTCCTTCAAAGATAGAAGTGTGTTGCTGCGTTAGGGCATTGATTTCAGTTGCTGCAGCCTGTGCGGCTGCTGCGGCAGCAACCTCCCAGGCTGTTGTCTGATCCACTGGTGTGCAGTCCATTGGTGCGTAGATATAACTGAGTGACAAAAACAAACCTGACGGTAATGCAACAAAATATAACCTAAATACTGATATCTCAAAGTGATACAATATAGTTGACAAAGAAGTCACGAGATGGTGGCTGTTCATGAGTCCCCCGTTCAGCACCCTAGCAACATGAACATGCTTTCACCTGTCGTTAAGCACGACAAATTACTTTTAAAGGAATTTCCCCTGCATATATAATTTTTTCTAGGGATCTATCATTATTCAACAGTATATCGAGGGCGCCTCGCCTCGCTAGTTAGGTTTTCAAAACAGCAAGAGCGTAGCATTTATTCCACTTGGCGCTCCTATATGACGAGTGTTATACCATAGGGACGGTCCTTGTAGTCTCCAAGTGCTCAGCGTCTCTTTATATTTTACTGTAGTCGGGCGGAGAGGAGCTCCCACTGGCAATGACACCTTCGTTACAACGGCCATGTTCCTCAATCTGCCAGTATGCCACTTCAGAATGATCTTTCGCAAGTTAATATGGATGCTGGGCACTTCAATGTTTGTCTGTTTGCTACAAAATAGAATTGTCCTGCCTAATTACCTAAGTGATATCCGAGTGCAAGGGATTTGCCCGTATGCGCGAGAAGGAGCAACCAAGCTCTTTAGATAGTTTTTTTCAGATTGGTGGATAGGTGCCTAAATTGCAGGCTAGCAGTCCCTGGGTAGCACATCATCGTTGCTTGGCTGCCTCGAATACAGTGTAGTTTTAGAGAGGCAGGCCTTGAGGCAGAATACCTCTTTAGGAACAGATTGTTGTTAAATAATATCGACGTGCTTAGTACCTTTGACCTCTACACAGATGCCTCTGTCTAAGCATTACAACGCCTCCTTCTTTAGGAACTAAACTGCTACTCTTCATTTGAAAAATAGGTGATAACAGCAAGACACGTATAATAGAACAACAGAGAATCCTGCTTGACGTTGTTCCTGTCGAGTCGTCAACCTAATTTGGCAAACCTACTCCTGTCATATCCATGAATAATTTCTTATGATTTAATGCCGCAGTTGGATTAAATAAGCCTTCCGCTGTCGAGCATTAAAGAGATTATCACCAAGTCCTAGGTCCCTCTCTTGGCCTTCGCCCTCAACCTAAAGGGAAGCCTCAGATTCTTATCTTTAAGTACGCGGAGAATGCTGAGGCAGGCTTCCCCACTCAAGCAGCATACGGATAGTTCTAATCGCTGCTAGTCTAACCAATGGCGCGTAATGTATGGGCCAAGTTTGCGGAAGGATTTGCGCATAAATTGTTTAGCAGTTTATCATTTGATTCCCAAGGCATCTTTTTTCTTGCTAAGAATCATATCTTTCTATAAAAAATTGCTATTCTACAGGACCGCGTTTAAATTATCTAGAACCATGTCATTGAAGAAGCTAAAAAGACAAACTTTTGAGTATGCATCCGTTAGCTCAAAGTTATCCATTTCTCTTCAGTTTCGATTAGCTTGTGGCCCCACTTCTTTTCATCTCAGCACTCTAGTATCTACAAAAAAGCAGTTTATCAGACTGAAATGCAACGTCTTCGTCAGTTATACGCTCGCATTAGACACTGACGGAGGTGCAGCTGGTCCCGCAACTCCTCACTGACCTTGTCTACTCAGAGGCTATCGCTTCCGCTGTGCGTAAACTCGCAGGGGTTGTGGCTGTTTCATGCATATCACCATACTACACCTACAGTGTCCCAAGAACTTTTTTGGCTGCCTCCCCTTCTGCGTTCAATCTGTGTTTCCCAAAGCTTACCCCTACTTGTTTTGCAGACTGTTCTCCCACTGAGTTGTCTTTAAGCGTAGCATAAAGCCTTTTGTGGTGCAACCTCGTTCTTCGGCAAACCCCTGGATCGTTAGCCTCCCCAGTGTTGCGAGAAGCCACCGCAAGCGGAGGCGTTTGACAGCTGCATCTCTCTGAGCAGCCTAACGCAGTTTCCAGGCAAACGAACGGAGTACCCCGCTCACAAATTTATCGTGTTTAGCTCAGCACTTCTAGGTGGAAGCCTGTACGGGGAATCCTACAGCTAGCTAGTTGCAGTCTGGCCACCTTACCTCGCTAACTGTATAAGCCGAGCTGGCTACCTGGAATTGGCTGAAGATTGTATTAGTTGTTCAATTCGTTGTCGGATTGGCTAGCTGGAGAAGCATAAGGAACTACCAGGACTATCGCCTACTAGCTACAGATATTTTGAGATATTATGAAGCAAAACAGATTACCAGCATGCAGAGAGAACCCTCAGTTCCTGGTTGGTAGCGAGGGCCAGCTGGATAGCTAGCTGGGTAAGTGGCGCGTTAGCCAACAAAACAAGTAAACTGAAAGCTTGGGCGTTTTGGGGAGGTCGCCGGGTACTCCCTCTCTTTAGAAAATTCAAGCATCAGAGTTGCAGCAAAAAGAATACCCAGCTGGTTTGCTACCCAGCTTGGTAAGTCACTGCCTTTCAAACAGCAGTAACCAAACGCTTAACGGGAAACGACAGAGAGGAAGAGGCGGCCCTCCGAGGAGCGAATGCCCGCCTCGCTAAGGGTCAGATGGTCCTAAACGTCCACCACAGCACAAACCAAAGGCAAACCTGCAGGCTAAATGCTCACGCATCAATACTAAGTTGAAAATGCAATAATTTCGGCGCTTTCCCTGGCAGTAAAACAACGGGCAACGGTTCGGCGTTGAAGATTTATAGTGTTCATTCTTACGAGCATTGGCTGGCCGTTAATAGAGTTAGAGAGTTGTAGGTCTCTGGCCTTCAAACCTTCAGAGCCGATGCCGGCATCCAGTAGAGACTGTTTCAGCTGCGCGCCAGTGAGCGAGCGATCCACCTCTACCTGTGCCTCTTGTGCTTCTAGCCCCTCTCCCTCCCGACAAACAACGGTCAGCAGAAGCAGGGATGGCGCCCCGTCAGCTGCAGCAGCAGCTGAGGGGACTGCCTCCACACGTTGCCTCTTTGCCTCGGGGGGAGACGCCGCATCGTTCGATCCCACAACCGCGGACTCAACACGCGTGGCATCACCCTCGGCTTCCGCCTCAAGACGCTGCAGAACGGACACGAGGGAAGGCAAAAAACTTGTATATAGAGAAGAACAATAAAAATGTGGCAAGGGTCCATAGAGGACGCGTGGCAGGAGAGAACCGGCGGATACCAACTTGGGACAAAAAAACAGACAAGAACAAGCACGGCGGGTTCGATAAAGACGGAGTCAGACAAAGACAGAGTGAGAAAGACACAAAAAGGCGAAAAAAGGTAAAAGCAAAAGAATGCCTGCTGACCGCGTGGTCGTCGATTGAGCCAAAAAGATCGGGCCTCTTGGCCACAAACTGAGCGAGATATCCTTCCACATCTTCAAGGGGTGCAAAAGCAGACTCAGCCTGAGCCTTCTCAAGAAACCTATCCTTTTGTTCTCTAAAAACACACAAAGAAGCACAGCTGCGCCCTGAACACATGAACATCTAGAGCCTATACCACATCACAGATGATTGACGCAATCGTTCTGCATCTCCTTCTGCTCATATGGCAGTCTCTAGTTCTGCATGTTCACCAAATGATAAGATATCTAAAAGGAAGCTGTACGGGTTGCGCCCACTTCCACTTGGGATCGAGAAGCAAAATCCTCAAATGGTTTGTCATCTGGTCTGCACGAACAAGCTGGCCAGTAATTGGACAGCGCTGGAAACCGCCCGAGGCGCCGGCTGCCGCCTGCCGCTTCTTTGTACGCACATATCCCTTGATAATACGAAGAGGCGCGGCGGGGGCTGGGGGCTGCGGCGGAGATAGACAGCTACACAGGAAAACAAATGAGAAAAAGATTGAGAAACAACGAAACTGAGGTGGCTAGACAGCGGGCAAAAAAAACACCCACAAGCCAGCATAGAAAAATGAGAACAGAACTAGGCACATGCAATTCGCAGTTCACAGACAAATATGGAGTGAGAGGCTACCACACAAACGAGAGAGCGAGGCAGTCGGCCATCAGTTCCCCTGCGCGGGTGTCACCGAGCCTGTTGCTACCAAATCTACCAAATAAAGGCAGATAGTGCAGGCTCTCAGACTTAGATACTGCCTTGTTAGGCGGCGTCTCATCAGAAAGCCCAACTTCGCCTGACATATAGGTATGTATACACGTGTAGGGAAAAGGCAGAGGGAGCGAATACTTGCCGGCTCTTGCTGCTGCTCTGCAGCATCAGCATCACCTGCTGAAGCCCCAGCCTCGGCGTTCTGCTCCTTCTCTGCTTGTTGCTTTGCTGCTTCCTCCTCATCCTCAGTCTCCATAGCCTCATCTTCCTCCTCTGCCTCCGCTCCCTCAATAAGCTTAGCAATCGAATCCACCTTCTCCCCCTCCCTCTCAGCAGCACTCTCCGCTGCAGCAGCAGCACCACCTTC
Organism: Eimeria falciformis; assembly: GCA_002271815.1. NCBI lineage: Eukaryota > Apicomplexa > Conoidasida > Eucoccidiorida > Eimeriidae > Eimeria > Eimeria falciformis. Next base: position 328,237 of record NPHX01000216.1, on the reverse strand, counting down.
GGCAAGAAGCGCCTTAGGCAGCTCCCGAGGGGCAGACTTGAAATCGATTGGAGCGGCAAGGGGCAGCCGCTCGTCTTCTTCTGTAAAGTCGATGGTTTCTACCACATGAAAATCCGTCCACTCAAGAGACATCATTACCCTCCTCTCCTCTTGTGTTTTCGTTTCTTTTTCTTTCCGCTGTTGCAGCTGTTGCCTCTCGTACATCATTCTCTTTCTCACCCTTGCCATCAGCCCCTGCCTGTCTTCGGCTGTCTCCTTTAGCGCATCTAGTGTCTCTTTCTGCGGCAAGAGGCACTTGGTATACGCATCGACAAGGGAAGCGAAGTATGAAAACAAATGGTGTGAGGGCTTAAGAAAGGCAAACTGCGGGTTTTGCTGCTCCCGTTGGGCCAACCCAGCGAGAAACTTCTGTCCGTTTCTGGCTACAAATTGCGCCGAGCAGCGGATGATATCGAGGTCGACTGGTGCGATCCACGGATGCTGCAGGGCATACTGTTTCGGTGGTGGCGGCTCTAGCTGTTTGTTTGCAGCTTCTTTTTCGCTCTCCCCTATTTGAGTAAGCATCAACAGCTGCTGATGTTTCTGCTGCTGCTGTTGCTGCTTTTGTTGGATGTCCCGTATAGCCTGCGGTACCTGAGGTGTGGGAGCGGCCTCTCCTGTGGTGAATTCTCGCACTTTCAGCTTGTAGAAGGCATGAAAAGGGTTATTCGGGAGGAGAAACCCAAACTTTGTCGCACTCTGCTCACGCAATACACGAGACTCAAACTCAGCCCCATTCTTAGCCACAAACTGTGCCGTTTTCTCTATCACTCCCCTCATGTCTGCGGGAGGAAAAATGAGATCTGGGGGAGGGGCTGTAGACCCATCTGCTGTCACTGGCGTTGGGTTTGAGGTGGTAGCAACGGGGCCAGCCGGTCGCTGCGGAGGCTCAACTGCGGCGCTCATTTTCAGAGGAGGAAGGGAAGGAGGAGATAAAAAGCAGGAATGACCGTGGCGTTGATGCCTCCCCTCCTATTGCTGCACCGATGTTGCTGGTGCCACTGCTTCCACAGAAACCCAAAAGAAGCTCTTTTGTTGCTTCCAGCTGCTAAAAAGAGCCAAGGAGAGAACAAGAAAAAGCTGCTGCTGTTCGCTGCAGCAGAGTAGTAGTAGCACCGAAGGCTACCCCAAGGACGAGCCGTGCCGCTGCAACCACAGTAGCAGCCGCCAGTGGGGAAAAGAAAAATAGCAAAGCAGCTGGCGAAATATGCCAGCAAGAAAAATTGGGTACTAGAAGATATGTTACCGCAGCGCTTCTAGGCACTAGCAGCCCCAGCTCCATCAGCAGGAGCATGAAAGCCAATTGGAGTAGCTGGAGCAGAACCTCCTGCTGCATGCGGACCAAGACTAGAAAGGCGTTCGTAGTTGGTAGTGTCTACTTAAAAACACATTGCTGTCTCTTTGTTTTCTTCCCCCAAACAAGAATATCTCAAATTTCAACCAGGAAACAAGAATATTTCAAATTCGAAAAGGATTTAGGGATTAGCGTCAATTTGTAGACATATCAACAGCTTGATTCGTTGAGCTGCCCTGAGACCCCGTTAAGGCATCAGCTACTCGTAGCTTGTCCGTAAACCCTAAATTCAATTATTTTTTGACTATTAGGTACTACGCCCTAAACGCTGTTCACTCTGGACAAGCTGCGAAAACGGTACCACGAGACACAAAAATGCCGAACAGAAGGCGACACGGCAGGCAGCAGCACCGACAGCGGCAGCAGGAGCAAGGGCAGGAGCAGCAATACCAGCATGTACAGCAGCAGCATCAGCAGGAGCCTCAACAGCACCAACAGCAGCGGCAACAGCAGGGGCGACTATCACCAACTGAAGGCGAAGCAGCAACGGACCCAGCCGAAGGTATAGCGGTGAGTTTGTTTTTTTTTGCTACTCTGCCACGGTCATGTGGGGTTCGGGACTAAATCTTAGGGATTTGTCTTGGCTATTTGTGGGTTCAGGAGGAGGCACAGCGGCGTCTACGGTTGTGTAATGCTAATGTGTTGGATTTGGCTTCGGCCAAAATGCACGGGGGAGAGGCAGAGGAGCCCCCAAATTTCATTCGGGTCTTTGCCTCACAGGCAAGCCGTAAACCTTAACGCCCAAACTCTAAACAGACGCACAACCTCGAGCTCTAAACAAGCACACTAAATGTGACAGATGCAGGGGCTAGAGTTTCGAGTTTGACGTTTGCTCTTTTGCTTTTAGAGAATTTCAGACAGGAAAAGATGCCTCCTCATATCGTGGACCCCAATGAGCCAACAGCCACCAACCGCAAACCCTATTGAGACGCCCCCCTCTCTAGAGTTCTGCTCTCCCTCTGGTACCGCACACGCTGCAACGTCGGCAGGGTAGACTCTAACCCATGATTCATATAAACCTTTGGCAAGCTGAACGCTGGCCTCACTGCGGCCAAGGTCTCAGGCGTATGCCCTAAAGCATGCTTGCCGTGGATTCTAGTAGGCTTGAGTAATCCTTTAGTTATCCTGTCGGTTCTAAGGTTTGTGGTTTGTTCTGTTTTTTCTTCCAGGCCGCTTTACTGCCCAGATTACGTCGCGCCCTGAAGAGTCTAAAGGGGGCTCAGGGCTCGTGGCGTCGGAAGCTTCTCCTCCCCAGAGGCTAGAGGTGTGGGGTGCAGCGGGAACAGCAGGACTTGGCTGCTCCTTCTGTCTCCCAGCTCCTCATGGCATCCCTTGGTTGTTCCCTTATGGGGGAGGCTCCTTCTGCTCTGGAGACGAAAATTTGTAACAAGCTTTACACCTTAACTTCCCGTCATCGCCATCCGACTTCGTTATACACTGGAAGCCTCTAAAGCTTAAAACCCTACACCGTACCATTTGGCGCCACCACTTGCCCCTAGCGTAGAGCGTTTGTGTGACTCTTTGTCGCATGAGGGTGTACGGTGTATGGCTTGTTTAGGTTTGTGTATGTCGCTGAGGCCGCCCCACCTGAGAACAAAGCTCTTCTAGACGGATTTCTCTACAAAGACACATGGGGCGAGCAGCTACTGCAGCACGCAAAGGGCCGTGTTTTTGTGGGGAAGGTCTCCCCATCTTCTTTAGCTCTAATCAAACCCAAAGATCCCGAAGCCAGCTACGCCCAGGTAGGCCAGAGCATTCGGTTTTTTGGTTTTTAGCTGCTTTTTTAATAGGGTTTACGACGGTTACGTTTCTGTGCCATTTGGGTCTTATCGTTTACGTCGAGGATTTAGATTTTATTTTCTTCAGGCCTCGTTCGTTCCTGACGGATCGGCTATCGTTTGCACGGAGATCCCAGCTGGGCCCTATAGGTAAAAGCCAAGGGTTTGGGGCTTGGCTACCTAAGCCTACCTAGTCGTATTTTTCTATGCTTCCCTCTCCATGGCAAGCCGTGTGAAGGTTTTTCTTTTGTGTTTCAAGTTTCGTTTATTTTCCTTTAGATTGGGACTGAAGTTTTGCATTAACCGCCGAGCTTCTGTCCTCTTGGCCTGCTTTACTTCCGAGGGAATTGCGGGGGCTTTGCAAGGGAGGGACTTCCAGGCGGGACTCCAGGAGCCTTTATACGTCTCTTGGCTTTCAGTGTCTGGCGACGATGATTGGGCGGCGTTTAGCGCTAGGGTTTGCGAGGCCCCATTTAAGACGCAGGGGCCTCTCCTACGGTTTGAAGTAGTCTATTTGGCATTATCAGAGGATTGTAAGGTAACCGCTAATCCCCACACTTACCAAGATGCCAGCGTACCCTGTTCGTTTCAAATGCTTTACTAATCAGGATTCAAGGCCTTCGGTTTTACGGTCTACAATTGCGGGTGTAGGGATTAGGATTTAGCGTTTTGGATTTGCTGCAGGAAACGCGTCCCCATTTTGGCATTGTGCGGCTCCGGCTGGCCACAGTTATCAGGCAGTCTCCGGGGTCTCCCTGGCGGGTAGAAAACAGGCGTACGCTTCTGGGACCTAATCCCTCTTGGGGGCCTAGAACGCCTTTAGGATGCTGCGAGGCCCCCAACGGCGAGGGGGCCCCCTCGGAGTGCCGTGTGTGCTGCGTCTCTGGGCCCCAACGCGATACGGCGAGAAGCCCTGAGGCGGATCACAGGCCGCTTGAGGGCCTCTATACTCTTGATTTGCCCCCGTGGAGGTCCAGAGGGTTTTTACTTACGAACACGTTGATTGGATGCCGACAGACGATTATTGGGGTTCGCACGGACGAGGCCAGTGAGCGACCCCTTCTCTGCTGCGTCTCGTGCCTGACCTGACCCCGCTTCTGCTGCCACCACGGCGCATGCAGCGGTCAGTGGAAACAAAGACGGTACGTACAAGGCGATGAGTGTGTTTGCGGGCTGCAGATGGGGGCCCCATTGTGCGGCGGGTTCTTCTGGAGAAACCACAGGGTCCATCTGTGCCAGTCGACATAAGGGCAGCAGCAGCAGCAGCAGCAGTGGGGGAGCTTCTTCTGCGAGATACGAGGGGTCACTGGATGGTCATACAAACGAGCAGCCCAGTGCATGTCCCTGTCCTGGTCCTTGCCAAACTCCGGGAAGCTTCTTTTGTAAAAGAAACAGACCCCCAGGGTGACCCCTGGGGTCCCCCGCTAATAGCGGATATCGTCGAGGCACTTTCCCTTAGGGGCCCCCAAGATGCTTTCGACGGGGTAATCGACTTACCAGCTACCGATGGACGGAGATGCTGACTAATTCGCACGGCTATCTTTCCGTGTCCCGCGCGGTTGATTTCTTTTGCATGTATGTGCTTCTATCGCGCTGTCACTCTGGCTCTATATCTCTTTGACTATATTGGTGTATTTCGATGCCCGTTCGTCTTTTTCTTTTAGGCGATCAAAAGGTTGCAGCTGCACATGTTGAGTCTGTCCCTTTATCACCTGGACTGTCAGCGTCACTGGCTGTTGCGTCTGGCGAGCTCCCCCAAGGGCCCCAAGACCCCCAGCTTGGCGGTTATAATTCACGGGGGACCCCATTCCTGCTCCAGCTGTATGTACAGCCGAGACCCTCTCTTCCTTACTACATTAGGGTTTGATGTCTTGGTTGTCAACTATAGGGGTTCTGTAGGCTTTGGCCAAGAAGAGATGGTGTCATTGCACGGTCCGTCTGGTAAACAGGAAACTGTAACCCCTAAGCACCAAACCCTGTGAGTTGTCAGACCATATAGATAAGTCTGCAGTTGTTTACCTGTGGGACGACCGAAGATTTATGGTTTAGAGTTTAGGCGTGCTGCTTCAGGGCGTGCGGGGCGGCAGGATGTAGACGACGTGGTGCGCACAGTGCAAGAAGTGGTCAACCGGTGAGTTTTTCGTAAATTCAATTCTGTAAACTCTCGCTCTTCGTCTGGCACTATGGAAACGCTGAGCCTGAAACCGAAGCTATACAGTTTGTGCAAGGCCACCCATCTTCAAGTGGTCATTGCCGCTATATCAATTTCTTTGACTTTTCTTGTTTTCATAAATTTTAGATATGGGTACGATCGAAGGCGCTGCGTTGCCGTTGGAGGCTCTCACGGCGGATTTCTCTGCTGCCACCTCATCGGCCAGGTTAGTCCTCTCCCCTTTAATTGTCTTTAAACTGAATGCACCTTTGGCGGATCTCCCCTGTAGAAATCGGTGCTTGCTGCTGCCTCTCAAGCCAGGCAGCTAGTGCTCTATGCTGCTTGTACGTCCCTGTTTTTCTTGCGTTCCTCGCCAAACCGAGAGATCAGCGGTTCCACCGAGCAATCGTGCAGAAGGGCTACACTGCTCTTCACGGACAGCTGATGGCCTTTGCTCAGCTTTTGTGCCCCTATATTCTCTCCGTGTCTTGATTTTTGGTCACTTTCCCATTTGCTTTATCAGCTATAATGGCAACTGAATTGTTCTCCAGGATTGTGCATTTGCATTTTCGTCTTCAGTTTCCCAAACTCTTCAGCGCTGCCTCTACACGCAACCCCGTGACTTATATTCCGGCAATGTACGCAACTAGCGACATACCGGGTACGTCACGGGAAGGATAAACTTTGGCGCTCTTTGGCGTTCATTCAACTTATTAGACCGGCAAGTGCTGCTGGTTTCAAGAGAAAGAGTACTTCCAAGGGTATTCTCCGTTGGAAGTTAGGATGGGACTGCGTGGCCTGTGCTTGGCATTTACACTTCATCTCTCATGTAGTCCGTTAGTGCATTGGAAAGTGCTGCCCGTTCCGTCTGGCTGTCAGCCGCAGCAGTGGATCTACTGCTGCCCGTGCAGTGTTTGTTTATTTTATTCAACCTGGTTTTTGCTTGCCTGTCTGGTTTTCTGTCCGGTGCATCAGTATGTGCCTTTGTTTGCGGGAATCTGTGCGTTTTAGTCTGTCGCTCTGTCTCTGTAGCTTTATCTCTCTGCTGGTCCATGTTTGCGTGTATTACCTTTTGTCTGTTCATTTTCTCTCTTGCTTAGTTACTTGCGTGTCTCTATTTACTTGTCTGTGTTTAGTCTGCTTATGTCCCAGTCTCTCTCCATATCCAGCACGATCTATTCATTTTTTCCCCCTGTTTTTGTGCCCGTATCTCCCCAGATACGTCGTTCGATCTATATTTCTGTGCGTTTTTGCCTCTTCTGCGTTTGCCACCTTGCTGCAGATTTTGTGTTTCCAGAGGCGTGCAGAGAGGACTTCACATGTGACAAGACGCCTTCTGGAGATAGTTTGCTCAAGATGCAACAAATCTCCCCGACCGAATTTGTGGCGGCCATCGAGGCTCCTATCCTTCTTGCTCTCGGCGCGAAAGACCAGAGGGTATGCCTCCCCTTCATACAACCAAGTGTAGTTGACTGGTCCACAGCACTTGCAGCTAGGTCGTTTTGCCTATACTGCGTTTAAGCTCATTAACCGCAGCGGAAGCACTAGGTTTCTTGTGCTCGGAGTGGTTTATGCTGCACCTGCTCTCACTGACCTCGACATTGCATTTGTATACGAGATATGCCTATGTTCACATTAACTGCATCTTCTTTAGTAGAGAAGCATATGGCATCCTTGGCTTCCTGTATTCGTCTCCTGCTTGTGTACTGCTTACCGGAGTGCGCAATTGTTTTCTCTCTGGTACCTGCCTCTCTCTTCGACGCATACACTAGCTTTGCTTCGTTTCTAGTGGTGTCGGTCAGGTGCCTCCATCTCAAGGCCTTCTATTCTGGAAACTTTTGAAGGCACACGGTACGTTTGGACATCTTTGGGCATCAACGACGAAGTACCTTCGTAGTAACCACCCCAGTGCATTAATTAACCCTGGAAGGGTGTTCTCCAAGTAATCATACGACGTCCGTCTGTTTTTAAGAATTTTTGTACAGACATCTGGCACGCCGTTATGGTGGTTTTGCTGCAGGTAAGAAAAACAAGCTGCTTTGGTATCCTGAGGACAACCACAGTCTTGACAAGCCAGCCACCGATGCCGATTATTGGGCCAACACGGCTGCCTGGTTTCTTGAGCACGTGCCCCAGGACAACCTTCCTCCTTTGTAGCGGATTGCACAAGCAAAGGCAAGGGTTCTTTGCCACGTTGCAAGCCGTGAGTATGGGAAGGGCGACTTACGTGCTGCCATTGACCTCAGTCATCCTTTTTGGAAGCATTGGTACTGCCCCTGGAAGAACAATAACCAACCAACCTTTTGTTTATCAACAATTCTTGACATAGTGAACAGAGCAACCAAGACACTTGGGAGCTTATACTATTTCCTGGCTTCCGCATCTGAGGGCGCATTTGACTTTCAAGGAAGACTCGGGGCTCCCGGCTCGTCCCCGTGGGTGCTTTTATCTAGGCTTGTACAGTGGAGTTGATTTGCAGGGTACACATAAACAGTCTGTGTTGTTGTCTGGTATTTTCCAGAGCGACGCGACGACAAGACGCGTGGATTCTGGTGCCGAAGATAACTTTTTAATTGTCTTGCCACCCAATTCAGGCTTGTTACGCACTTTGCTAGAACCTATTGAGTATATCTAACTCTAGCTATAGGCGTTTAACCGCGTCCGCTCTTCGCTTATGTAGCAGAGATTCGAGTACAGATATTCAATTTTCCGCTCGCGGTCGTGCTGCAAAAGCGAACGAATGCAAGGACGGTTTCCTCAGCGATGGTTGCAAGACCATTAATTTGCGATTTTTCACCATAAGCTATCAGACACAGCAGCGACTCTGGTTCTAGTTATCAGTGCAACTCTAATCTACAAGTTGACTTGAGGCACCCACACCGTGAATGTTCTGTATTTCCTTTGTTTCTCATCTTCCTTTTCCTGTTTTTGCTTTTTTCCCATCTCTTAAGCAGTTGTCCCGTAGTCAGAGAGTTCAGCAAGGCTTACTATCGTTCTGCTTCCCCAAATGTTGCCTCCGTTGTTTGGTTTTCCTTCACCTACTAGCCCTCCTCTTATGTGATTCAAATCCCTTTCCGAGGAACGGCGTTTTAAAGGATATGGTTCTTATTGGCTTTTGCTACGGGGGTTTGTCACATTTTTATTTGTTAGTGTTTGCAATTTTATTTGCCATGACAATTGCACTTTTGCCCCCGTGGAATTTTGGGCTATCTTTTTGCCGCAAAGGTATGAGGCCAGTTTCTTTGGGCGCATATCCATTCACTTTGCTAGCTCGCACTTAGGTAAAAGTGCTTGTTTTCGCAGACAGGTAAACGTGTTTACTCTCGGACTGTCACAGGAAGTTCAAAGTTAGGCAGGCCATAGAAAGCCAGAGAGGAGCCTGCTAAGTACTCCAGCCTGTGAACTTATGGAAGGCTTGCGAGCCAGTTGCAGTTCTTATACAGCCAGTTAGATAGCTCCATTGGGTAGACCCATCTGGCTAGTACCAGAGTGACAGCTAGTTACACGCATCTAAGCGTCTGCAGTTAGATAAATGTAGCTACCTGGTGAAAAGAAGCTTAGGATTGTTCCTCCGTTGACTTTGGAGCGAGCTGGGCTAAACTGCCAAGAGAGGCGCAGACGTCATGAGCCTCGTCTGTGGTGGCGGATCCGCGCAGCTCAAAGTACTGAGGGCAGGAACGTTCCCCAGAGATGCTGAACAGGGAAGAATAACGGCCACCGCGAGATGGCCTACAGCAAACAGGAGAAAGGAAAAGCAAGCAAGAGCGAAGCATTGGGGAGAGAGGAGAGGGATCCACACAAGTGGAGTGATCTATGAGCAGGTATTACGAACCCTGGAGGGGAGAGAGGTGACGATGCGAAGAAGGAAAACAGGATACCAGACAGACAAAGAAGCAATAGGAAGCAACGTCAATGAGTTAATGACTCGCTTTGTTAGGTTTCCTTTGCTATCTTTTTCTACTATTTTCCCTACTACTCTTCCCATTGGACCCCCTGGCTTTTCATTGCTCTTCTGTTCTACTTGGCTTCTCTCTGTTTAATACTATCATTATCGTTGCATGTCGTTCTGCTCCTCTTTTCCCCCTTTGTGGGAATCTCACATAAAGCGGATACTGATGGTAGCCTCAGTGCTGTTTCGGTCCCTGCCCCTGTGGTTCCCTAGAATTCCTTCGACACAACTAAACTCAAAGGCACCTGCGTCCCCCGTTGCTGTTTTATCCTGAGAAAAAGCCACATCAGACGAACATAAAGATAGCTCCGAGATTTACAGTTTAGAGTTTAGAGCTCAACATCAGGAAGTACTGACCTTTTGAGCTGCTCTTTCCGTTATCCCGTCAGCAGCGTCATACGCCTCCTTCCCGCTGCTACTAGTGCTCGCCGTGCCACCACTGCTGTTACAGGAAGAGATTCGCCAGGCTATTGTTGATGCAGAGACAACCCGCAGCTTCAGCAATTTGCAGGGATGCTTTCGTGAGCTAACATGCGTCATATTGAAGTCGATCACCAGCGGATCAGTACGGGTGCTGTAGCTGGCCCACTCCCGTGTAGCTTGCTGCTGCTGCTCCACGGAAGGTTCCTCTGAAGGTGTGAGTAGCAGTAGCTGCGACTGCCTGCACACTCCGACCAAAGAAATAGTCTGCATGTACCCTTCCTCAAACTCCACAGCAGCCTTTGCTGCTGGTGCTACTGCATCAGCTGCGGCACAGAATCCGCACTGGCCTCCGTCCTCCGCTGCAAGGGCAGCTGCTACCGTCTTTGCTGCTATAGGCCACAATTCCTCAATGTGCTTCACAAGCAGCTGATTTTGCTGCAATTGCTCCTGCTCCTTTTCCTTGAGTTGCTCTTGCCGTTTCTGCTTCTGCTGCAGTGCTGCTAATCCCAAAGCGAGCATGGCTCTTGGGTCTTCATCAGGATGCAGGAGTTTTAGGATGCCGCTAAGCAAGGCGTGAATGAGCGTCTCATCAGCTGGTACATGCTGGTGCTGCTTTTTTGGGGACAGCATGAAAAGCCTTGTTAAGGCTGCTGCAGCGGCAGACCTGTTGCCTAATGCTGCTGCTGCAGGGAAAAAAACTGAGATCTTGCCAGAGAACTTGGTTTCTCCTCCTTTCAGTTTGTCGTTTGCAGGGGGAGTAAAGCCCACAACCAGTTGCAGCTGCTGGTGCTGCTCTAACGTCGCCACCTGCACGAGGAGCAAGCCAAAACAGATAGGGCTATCGCAAGCATATATGGTTTGGGGCCTTGACGGCTTGAGGTCCAGGGTTTAGGTTTTAGGCCCTATATTGCTTTGTCTTGCCAGTTGCGCTTTGGAGTTGATGGTGAGCATTTTTTCCTGCTCCTGCGGCTGCTGCAGCGTTGCCCGACAAAGCTTGAAGCGGTCGCCTTCCACAGAGACAGTGCAGCTGACAAGGGGACAATCCGCAGTTGGCTGCAGCAGGACCTTCCTAATGAGTCGATAATCAGCAGCACCGCCCTCTTGCCAGTTGTTGTCGGCTGCTGGTACAGGTACCACAAATTTAAGCGTTCCCAGGTGATCTTCATTTACTGCTGCTGCTGCTGCAACTGCTGCTGGAGCTTCTACTAGTGCTGTTCCTGCTGCTTTGGGGCTTTCGTCAATGGAGCCTAATTGCAAACATGGCCGCTTTGTTTCCACTACAAAATCCACGACAAGTGGAGTAGCAGCAACTGGCTGCGGGGCTCGGAGTTCCTGGGATGCCGCTTGTGCAGCAGTGCTACCACCAGCAGGAGCAGCGCCAGTAGCACACTGCCAAAGAGGCCCTTCTTGAAGAGAATCCTCGGGATTCCTTTGGGGCATCAAAGGAAGGGACTGAATTGCGAATGTCCAACGTTTACTTCTGGTGGAGTTTTGCAGTTGCTGCTGTTCTACAGTGGAGCGTGTGGGAAGTGCTAAATGGGGCTTCGTTTTGCCTTCCGTTCCAGCCGTTACCCCCTGTTGCTTCAATGGCCGTCGTACAAGCTGCTGATGTGATTGCTGCGGCGCGGTGTGCCGACGGGGGCCTATTGTTGTACTCCAGTTGGTTTGTGCAGTAGAGGCAGCTGAAGTTGCTGCTGGCCTTGCTGTTTTGTCTATGTTGATCGGGGTGGCAAAGAATACAGCCCTCAGTTTGTGGAGGCCTTCTGCTGCTTGTAGCCTTCCGAAATAAAGGGACATATCGAGGCTGCCGTAGGGCGGAAGGATAACCTCTTGCGGTTCCAAACGAGGCGGAGGAAGTTTTCCTCGTGCCGTTGTTGCTCGTGATGCTCCTGCGGTGGAATCCCAACCCGCGACCAGTTCCTTAGCAAGGCGCTGCACCAACCGACCATCCCAATGGCTGCTTGTGCTTGTGCGGGTGTTCCGGCTGCTGCTGGCCCCGCCTGTACATGGGGAGATATCGCCATTTAAATGTGCTGCTGTACCGTTTTGGGCTGATGCTGCCGCCTGTGCAGCAATGTCCTCTTGTGGTGTAGTACCCTCAGTAGCAGCGGATGCCTCCTCAGCATTTTCTTCTGCTGAAAGTGCTACTGCTGCCTCTGGTACCTTGTCTATTGCTGACATCGCAGCCCTGTAAAAGCGCAGAATTTTTGTTGCTGCAGCAAGACCTCTTGCCTCGATAGATATTGGGCTGTCTGCCCATATCAAACAATGCGGAGGAGGCAGCAGCTGCACCTCTCTGTCAGCCCATGGTGCTTCTGACGGTTCTGCTACTTTTGCTTTTGCTACTGCACCTGTTGGGGCACCAACTTCTACAGCAAGAGGCCATTCATCAACGCTTCCTGCTGCTGCTGTTGCTTTAGCTTCTGGCGCTGCTATTGTTGGTGCATTTGCAGCTGCTGATGCTGCTGATTCCTCCTTTGCTGCCGAGGGAGCTACGCCAGCACCCGAATGTTGTTGCTGCTGTTGCTCATCGTTTTGTTCCTGTTGTGTCTTGCACGGCTCTGTTGCTTTTGCTGTTTCTGCTGCTGCAGCTGCTATCACCTCCCATCCCCCAGCGGCTTCTGCTACGCCGGCAGCAGCAGCCGCAGCAGCAGCCTCGGTGGCCTTGAGCGCAGCTTCCTCAGCAGCAACTGCTGCTGTTGCAGCTGCATCTGCTGCTATTGTTGTTGGGTCAGCAGCCCTGCCTGAAAATGGCCTCGCTGGCTTCCGTGAGGGAGCACTTGCAGTAGCAGCCGTAGTGGAAGCAATTGCTGCTGCAAATGCCGCTGCTTGCGCTGAAGCAGCAGCATGCTGGGCTGTAGTGACCGCTCGTCTCCGCAATGCGTCTACGGCTGCCTCTTTTAATGTAAAGGCGCGCTGGAGCAGCTGCTGCAGCTGCTGTTGCATCTCCCACATGCCAAGGTCAAATAACAGCCAGTCCACCCGCAACCACTTGCTGCTGCTGTTTTCTATCCGAAGACAAACGTGCTGCTCGGCATGCTGCGGCGGCAGCTGTTCCTGCTTTTGCAACACACCAATTGGTGTTGCTGCTGCTTTGAGAATTTCAGAGTCTTGGGAGGCTTTTTTAAGGGGCAGCAGTTTCTTGTTGCTTCTGTAGCAGCTCGAAGCCAGCTGTACGTGCTCCTGCGTTTGTCGGGGCTGGTGCTGCTGTGCAATGAGCAACGGGTTCTGCATTGTCGCCTGGGCGGTTACCAGAGGAGGCAGAGACGGTCGAAAACAAATGCGTGGCTGCAGCCGCGGCAGTCGCAGCACTTGACCCCTAACGGGGATTCGCACTGGAATAAGCACTTCCTGCTGCTGCAGAATCTGCTGCTGCTGCGGCTGCGACTGTTGGGGGAGGCAGGCTTCTAGACAGAGCCGAAAAGCAGCAGCAAAGTCCGTGGGGAGTGCCGCGAACATCTCTACGGCTAACAGTGTGGCTTGCTGCTGCAGCAGAGTGCAACAGCTTTCGGGATGAGGTATAAAAACAAAACCCTCCTTTGTGGCTCCCAAGAGCTGCTCTTTTCTCCTCTGTCTTGCTGCTGCCTGCAATGTATGCACACCTGAGGCTGTTCGAAAGGCCAACCGCTCTTCAGCAAAAGCGCGGCGCTGCAACTGCTGCAGTTCCAGAGGGGCCCGTGAAGTTGCCGCTTGCAGCAATAAAGCCCCTGCTGTGGTGAAGGAGAACAATTTTCTTCTGCTACTGCTGTAGCCGCTGCTACTCGTGTCTCGGTGAGTTGTTGCCGACGATGGGGTGCTGCTCCTGCTGCTACTGATGCTCTCTCTTGCTCGATTGTTGTTGCAGTCAGGGCACAGAAAGGCTCCAACAGGTCGCCCCTCTTCGAATAGCGCTGGGTGCCGCGGCGTTGATTGTTTCTCCTGCATCTGCCGGTGATTCTGCTGCGTGCTGTGCGTGAAAACCTTTAAGGCTACTTTAAAGGGAATCGGGCAGCAGTTGACGACGAGCAAGTAAACAAAAGCTCCTTCGCCGCCTGCCTCTAGCTGGGGAAGCTGTAACTCCCCATGCTCCTTCTGAGGCTGCATGGTTGCTTCTTGGTGCTGCAAGACGCCCCATAAGCCTATCCCTGCTGCCTGAAGAGCAGCACATGTCTCTTCAGTCTCCTGAGATTTGTTGTCCTCCCAGCTTTGTGTTGAGTCCCTGCTGCTGTCTCTGCTTTTGCTGTCATCACTTCGCTCTCGGCTGCTGTCTTTTTGGTGTTTGCCGCTGCGGGATCTCGGACTGCAGTACGGGCTTGTGCTGCTGCGGTCAGCATCGGTACCCGTGGCCCTATGATTTTTCTCGTTTTGTGCCTTTTGCGATTTCCCTTTGTCGCGCATCATTAGCTGTTGAGGCCCCTGTGGCGTCTGATGTTTCCATCTTTTCTTATGTCCTCGCTGTTCTCGCCTCCGCTCCAGCAGAGCAGCAGCAGCCTCGATCTGCTGCTGCGTGAACAGCGCATAGGTCACGAACATTCCACTGCATACAGCGGCAAACGAAATCTGCAACGGCATGAGCAAGCCTTCTCCCCAGCAAAACGCCTTGGCTTCGAGCTGGGGATTAGCAAAGAGACCCAAGCAGCTGATGTCTATAGCGACTGAGCTCCGCGCTCCAAGGATGCACTCAGAAGGATAGAGAGACAGCAGCAAGCCGCTTTGTTTGGCTACTGATGGCATCGCCCCAACTTCAGTAGCGTCTCGCTGCTCCTGCTGTCGTTGCTGCAAGTGCTCCTGCACCGGTTTCTTTTGCTGGGGATCTCGCTGCTTTCTTGCTGTTGTGATAGCCCACATTATCTTCACAGGGAGGTCGGAATCGTTGTGAAGCATTAGCTGCCGCTGCAGGAGCTGCGGCTGGAGCGTAAAGAGAGGGGGAAGCTGCAGGTGCTGCGTGCTGAGACGGAGGCGGGGCAACGAGACCCTTCCCTTTAAACAAATCACAGCCGGCCTGCTTCCCTCCAGACTCTCCACCTGCAGACCACACGCAACTCCCCAAATTTTGACGTTAACGTCAAAGGCTCGGGGAAGGAGATTTCGGGCTCTGGGCTTACCAAGACTAAGGAGTTGATGTCTTGAGGGTGGGAAGCTCTGAGAGTGAAGAGGAAAACGCCCTGGCCTGAAGGCGGCAGAACAACATAGGGCGGGTAAACTACCAGCAACCCAGACAGCCCAATCACTGCAGAAGCTTGCGGTTGCTCTTGCGCCTGGTACTGTTGGGGCAATTCAGCCAAGTGCTGCATCAGTTGATGGTGCTGCTGCTGCTCCACGCCATTTTTGCCTGAAACATAAAAAACGCTCGCTTCTTCCGCCCTTTCTTGTTGAGGCTTAGGTATACCTCAAGCATTGGGATTTACACATTAGCAGCTGAGGGCACATGAGGCTTTGTAGGCTCGCACCTCTTTCCATGCTTTCAGCATGAGCAGCAGCAGCAGCAGTTGCAGCTGCAACTGCAGCAGCTGCTGCTGTGCGAAGAGGGTCCAGAAGGAAAGGCTCAGAGGCTCGCAATGAATCGTCAACGCAAAGACACTTGGCGCAGCTGCGAACATCTGCTGGTGTTGGTTCTTCTCCTGTTGAGATGCCTAGCGCTGCTTCAGCTGCAGGAGCTTCGCGACTGCACCTTGTATTTCCCGGTGGTACTCTAGCCATCGCTTCATCTGCCGCTGCTGCTGGAGGCTCTGGAGGAGCCCGTAGAAGACACGAGCAAAAATGGCAGGGGAAAGCTCCTGACGCACATTCTGCCGGGTTTGCGGCGGCGCCAGCAGAAGTTGGGATAGCAACAACAGAAGTAATGTCACTGCTGGTGTTGGGGCTGAGGATGCGGATGCGGGCGACGGTGGGAAGATTTGAGTTGTTGTAGACAAGTAGGGCCCGGGTCGTCCGGCTGTGGGCTCGTACCTGGCAAAAAGAGAACAAGACAGTGATACGAAACGGAAGGGAAAGGGGCTGGGCAGCAACAAGGCACTTTTGAGCTCGCTCCTTGCTGACACATAAAACCTAGACGCCAGGGAATTTAGAGTTTAGGGTTTGGAAGCGGACGATTCCAAAGTCGAGTTGAGGGGGCCAGCAGGCTGAAACACAAGGTGGTGAGACCTCAAAAAACTGTGGAAATAGCAGACTGAATTGACCCGCTGCATCTTCTACTGGAATGTCTTGTGGGTCTGGGGGACAGACGACCAAAGGAACTTGGGTAGAGAAAGAGCCGCAGCAAAAGGGCAGAAGACGCATCACGAGGACCCCGTTGGCTCCCGAGAAAAGAGGAATCCCTTCTTGTGGGGAAATAGAAAAGTAGCCGAAAGGCCGGGGCCCCAAACCAAAAACCTGGAGAACAAACCTCCATCAAATACATTATTAGAGCTTAAGGTTCGGTATTTAAGGACTAACGCTTAAACTTTAAGGGTAAGGGTTTCCTTGCCGGGTCGATTTGTTTTTGAAGCTCGTCAAGTTCTTCGCTTTCAACACGAAGCAGCCAAGCCGTCCTTTCTCCCTCTCTAAGATAATCGCCATAGCTGCTGCTAGTGACGCTGTTGATATGCTCAGATACCCTCCAACGCACCTCCAGAGCTTGGATGCTAGGGTGCAAAGAGACTCGAACAACCGATAGCCCTTCATTTTTAACCCGAAGGGAAACGTTCTGCACTGAACAAGGGCTCAGGCACGTAGCGGGGTCCCCGTTGCGCGGGGCTCCCACCGTCATCACTTTTGGGGGTCCTGTTTTAAGGCGCAGCTGCAGACGCAACACCTCCCAATCCCGCGTCTCCTTTGTCGCAGCTGCTGTTGACAACACTCCGTCTTCTGGGGTTTCAGCAAAGAGAGGAGCCCAACGCAGAAACCCCACATTCTTCTCATGCTTAACCTTCTGCAGCTTCTCCTTTTCGTTTGCTGCTACTGACGGAGGGTACAGGATTTCGTTGCTACTGAAGAGAACCCATGGCGAGAGGAGGGCTTCCCTAGGAACATTTACCATCTGCAGTGCAAGGGCACAAGCTTACACAGGTCAGCTTGGTGACCTTCGGTAGGCCTCCACGTTTTCCGAAGGTTCACAGGAATGAAGATGTTAAAGCAGGAGGCCACTCACAGTGAGAATCATTCCACAGCAGAAAACGCTGCTCTGGCTGCTGCTGCTGAAAGTGCCTTCCGATCTCACGGCTCTGGGTGGCAGCATGTGGGGATCCGCAACAAAGCAAAACTGGCGACTGCTTTTTGGCGGCAATACTGTTTCCGAAGGAGACACAGAAAAGGCCCTCAATAAGCTGGCACTCCCATCCGGTGCTGCTTCTACTGCTACGGTTATTGAATTTCGTTCGGTTGGAGGACTTCTTGCTGCCACAGTGGGGCGCCACACGAGATGTATGGGGAGGAATCCTTCGTTGCACAGTGTGAGGGTGCGCACAACGCGAGAACCCTGGAGCTTGAGCGCAGCAAAAGAAGCGAAAAATCTAAGCCATACATCTTAACACCACATAGACTCTTTCCGGTGAACACGGACGTTTACAGCATATGCCTCTTGTTACGATTTAGTTTTGGTTAGGGAACACTCGTCAGGACATACTAAAGCAAACCCAAACTCAATCTCCTGGGGCAGGAGCGTCTCCTTAACCACTCGACGAAGGGCTGCTTCGTTTGACCCAATTGCCCTCGTCAGTGTTTCACCGGGTGCTATTGTTGCTGCTCGTGCGTCCGTTGTTGTTCCCACCGCCAATTCTTGTCGCTCTACTGTCTCTGCTGCTACTCGGTTAGGAAGCACCTTGGTAAGAAGGTCTATGGGCCACTTATCACCACAAAATTCTTCAAGTGTTAGCGCAGCTGCGTCTGCAATCCCGCGAAGCCCCACAACTCCTAACAATGAGGGAAAGTTTTTCCTGGAGGCCCCATGATGTCTCTGGGACGTTCCCGATTCGGCTGGTATAAGCAGCAGAAAAGCAGAAAAAAGACCTGCTGCTTTGGGAGTGAAGCGAATGGTCAGCGAAGCGTCCTTCGTTCCCTGCCGCAAGAGCACCTCCTCCGCAGATATACCAAAGGCGTCTTTTTGATGGTTTTGCTGCTGTCCCCACTGCGAGGGAACGGGAGCTGTCGTCTCAACAGGCGCCGTTGCTACTGTTGCAAACGTGTAAGAAGAGCTTATCCACTTCTGGGCCTGCTCTCCACATACTATGAACATTCTTATTGCCCCATCGCCTTCCTCATGGTTCAACGTCAGTCTGCAAAACCACCATCTCAAAACCTTAGTTTTCAAAACGAAACGCCTAGGGGTGACGGTGTTTAGAATTTAGAGATTAGGGCTTGAAGAGTGTTTACTGACTACAGACACGTTTAAGAACGTTGGGCGTAAAGAGTTGTTGGTAAAAAATAATAATCTCAACTCGCTAAAATGCTGCCGCCAGGGGTTCTGTGGTTGGGTGTCTTGTGGCTTTTCTCACTCATGGAAAGCCGACTCTCCAGGGCGCACAGCACCAAAGTCAAGCTCTGAGGGCAGGGAACGCAATAACAGTGGCTTCTTTCTCGCGATTACCTGGGACAATTCACAAACCCAACACAAGGTATGTAGATAAGCAGGGTACCCGTGGCAACGTCAGTTTTTCATCACCTTTCTCTTCTTCTACTGTTGGCAAAGATAGGCTCAACGGTCGCTAAAGAGTACCAAAAGCTCTCCGAAATAAAGCAATAGATAGCGAAAGACAATCCAAGGTACCGCCACTACATCGGGCTTGCTTGACGCCAGCCTTGCATGCTGAAAATGGGTTGAGTTGTAGTAGCATATGGATACCGGAATTTCGAAGGCGCCTTTCTCTGTGTGCAGCTCCAACTGTCCAGTAGCCTCAGGAATTGATGAAGTTGCGGAGAACGAAACAAAAAACTGAACATCCAGAAAAGTCGGAATTGAAATGCTTTACTGCTGTATTGGAGTTTAAAGGCGCATTACACTTAGCTCAACAAGACCGGTTCAGTAGTCCCTGAAACCGTACAGCCAAAAGCTTTATCAGCAATTCTACTGACGAAAGATTGGGACCAGCAACTTTCGGTCCCTCAGTTTTCCTTTCATCGTCAGGCGGGACTACAGAAGGTATCTGGCCTTTCCTCAGCGCCTACCTGGACGCACATTCCAGTGGCCACCGTCCCAGAGACTCGGGATACGTTTCGACTCTTTTGCCCACGGCTGGTGAGAGAATTCAGGAGGGTGGCTTCTCCAGGGTATATTAATGGAGAAATTTTAAATGGACTTCTGGGATCTAATTCCAAGCGCACGCGCCTGCCAATGCCCTCACGGTTTCGCAAAACCACCTTCTTGGTGTATGTCACTCCTGGAACCACTTTGTCAAACACCTGCACTCCCCGCCAATCGGCTAAAAAGATATGTGGAACACTGCATAAACCCCTTGTCCTTATTATCACAGCTGTTTTTATGGGCTAATCCGTTTCATTCCGTCCCTTAGGGTACTCACTATGCAATCCGGGACGACTACAAATGGGCATTCCTCCGAAACTTCAGAGACTACGTGTCTAGGATTCTTCAGGTACTGACTGCCTGTTAGAAGTTGATTATGGGTATGTATGCGTCCATTTTTGTTTGGCATAGAGGAAGCCCTCTGAAACAAGACAACACGAGCACATCACAGCTGTTCTCTGTCTAGTGGACGCCCCTGGAGCTACCGCCAAGTGCATGCAGCAATAATTTTATTTGGATTATGCACGGTACAGCCAGAGCTGTTCATCAGCGAAACGAGGAGGGGAATGGATTGCCGCCTTTGACGTAAACGGGGATGAGAAAGAAGTGAAAAGATATCTTGAACGGGAACACTCTGACCTTGTTTTTTGTCACTGCGAGACGCACATTTGTTCAGCTTGAAGCAGTGGTTAGGCTAGGTGCTAAACATGTAAATTTAGGCCTATATGCAATGCCATATACGTTTTGTATTGCTTTGATAGACGCACTACGTAGTTAATCAAGTTCATACAGTAGTTGCTTTCTGTTTCGAGTTTGATGGAAACCAAGTCCTGACAATTACTGAGGTGAGGAAAACGTCATTTTCTGTTACCGGACTCAGGGGCCCTTGGAGCACCTTCATTAATACGTGTTTCTTTACTTTGGGTCTTACTACTAAGAAAGCATACATGTTCAAGTGAGAAGGAAGGGTCAGTTAACAAGGACGGCCTTGGTCCGTGTAGCGAACGACGGTACGGCTGATGCCAAGTGTCGTCTCGATTGCTTTTGCTGCCTACCCTTCGATCCTATTGCCACTCCAGCTGATTCGTTTGACCACCTTGAAGAACGTTCCTTCTGGGAGCTGTTTACGAATGAGCTCAGCTCTTGCTTCATTCCATTGCCATTTTTACAAAACTGAAACTGCTGTGGCAACACCATCGTTACTGGCTCCTATAAACTATTTCATGATTTCAAGAAGTTATCAGCTTCCGCCCAGTTCTGGCTTTCCAGTCGAAGGTAATCTGGTGTTACAAACAGTGGCGATCACCAACGAGCCACATCGAGTGTTATAGCAGACCGCCACTGCTACAAACTGAATTAGATATGCAGCTCTTGGTTTTCAAAATACACTGGAGATTACGTGGGCAAAGTTGTTGCAGGCCCCCTGTTGGAGCCCTCCTGCGCGAGCACGTGAAATATTGCACGTCATCTAGATCGAGAGTGCTCCAAAAAAATAGTAAACTAATATTCTTACACACAGTGAATGCACACTTTTGAAGTTAATTGGGTTCTGTATCAGGCTGCTTCCTGCGACTGCATGTGGGTGCTACATGAATGTGGTGACCTCGCATAATGAACAGAACAATGTGAAGGCCTGAGCAAGTGCTCGGGCGAAAGTCAAAAAATAACCTTAAACATATCCGGCTAGGATGTGAGTGAAGTAATACTTTCAACTAATCAGTAGGCAATTCCAGCAAATGAGAGTTCGTGGGGAATGCTTTCTGTTACAGATCTAGTCTCAACAGTACTACTCCATTCGGCCAAAATTACATGGCCACGAGCATATTTAATACAAAGTTTTGGCGTGTGGCTATTCTTGGTTGTCATGAGCTTTAAAAAAAAAATCAAGTGTATCCTGTTCGTGAGAACCTCCAGCCCATCTAAATGGTGTGGTGTACAGACAGCGATGGTCAGCTGTGTAATAAATCCTTGTATCCGACCCACAAGTTTACGTTTTCCGTCTCATTTGGTCAGATTTTGATGCACCCTTCAGCCCGTATCTTTGCGGACCCCACTTTACTACTACTGTTGCAAGGATGTTTGTGGGCGGCCCTGAGGACATCCCGATTGAGGGCGATGAATTCGAGAAGTCCAAGCCCAGAGTCCTCTCCATCGCAGGCTACAGTTTCATCTCACTAATCGCCCACTTCTTCGTACAAGATGTAAGAATGCTATTTATGCGCTTTTATTCATACGTTTCAACTATCTGTGTTTATAGGTAGGGGGAGCTCTGGCGATGGCCATTCTTGGCGGGTTGCTCTACTACTACTGCAAGAAACCTACTCATCTCAGCATTACGCTGGCATTAGGCATGAGTAAGAGATCGACTTGTGGCGTTCTTTGGCGAGCCTTATGAACATGTTGTTCAGGCCTGGCGATATTGTTCATGAGTGGTTTCATTTCGTTCAGCATCCTGATGTCCACACACTTAGTACGTTTCATAAAATGATACTGAGTAACCCTCGCCGTCATTGCACGATGGAACAGCAACTCTGGCTGGCCGACACAGTTACAAAGCTAGAGTAAGTCAATCCCGGAACTGTTAACCCTAGAATAAAACCATTGTATTTCTTCAGATTCATTGTATATGTGCTTGATTTCGGCGCTTCTTGCCTTGCGCTATTCCAGCTGCAATATGTTTTCGACTCTCCAACCTACCGTAAGAAGGAAAATCTGGGCGGATGTGGGGTGTTATCCTTTATCGTAATCAACCTACAGGTGGACCCCGGTCCTTCCTTCCGCGCTGGGCGGAATCAGCTGCTCGTGGAGAGGGCTGGAGAGGATGGTCCCCTTTCCAGGCACGTCAGACTAAAAGCGTTGTTTACTATAAATCCCAATCATACACAATACGAACAGGGTGAAGGACAGCGTCTTGGAGGCTGGCAATAAAGGCATAAGCGAAATTGCCAAGCCGAACCCAAGTTGGCATGAACTTGTAGACGCAAGTCAAGCCAGACCTTCAAGGCTTTCTTGCCTGTCGCAAGGCAATTCAAAGACTGACATGTGACTGGAAAAGCATGCATGCACAAAGTGTCTTGTGAAGCCTACAGAGGCAGCTCCATGGTGGCATCCCAGGCCAGAAAAGTCAGGCTATTTACTAGAAATTGCAACACATTCAGTCACAGGTTTTCCTTTTAACTGAAACCTTGCGGAGAGTCAAAGCCCCCGGGCATTCTTCCACCTGGCATTCCTCCACCGAACTTGCGAGTCAGCTTTGAGATAGCTTCTGCGACCTCAGGGTCATCCTTGTACTTGGCCATGTTGCCTGGGTTCGACATGATGTCCTGAAATGCGGCCATCATCTGCGACAACAACCACGAACAAAGGACAATCCAAAGCCACAAAACAGTATTCAATTGTAAGCGTCTCACGGCCCGAAGTCTCCGAATAGTTCCTACCTTTGGATTAGAGAAGACCTGCTGGATGTCAGGGTCATTGATGGATCCAAGCAGTCCCGCTGCGAGCGTGCGCCCCACAGCGATAAAACAAACTGTAGTCCCACATTCACTAACTCACCACCAGTTGCGGGGTTTGTCATTACACACGATGCATCTTACCCAGTCCTGCCATGCCTCCAGGCATTCCTCCTGGCATGCCTCCTGGCATGCCTCCTGGCATGCCTCCTGGCATGTTTCCAGGCATGTTTCCACAAGGCATGCCACCGCAACATGATCCACTATCTTTACAAAAATCTGAGTAACCAGCAAGCCAGTCACAAAAACAGATGAAACGTATATTTGATTCAACAAACATAACATCAAGTTCATGGGAATGTCCTCTCAGCTTTACTTAGCACCCTTACCACCTTGACGTTTTTCTTCCTCGTACGCTCGCTGTGCCCTAGCCCGCTGTGCTCGAGCTCGATTTTCACGCTCTTTTCTCAGTTTCTGCATAAGACGAGTCAAACAAGCTCAAGACACAATTCCTGAATATAAGCTAACCGATCGGAGGGGGGATGCGTTCTAGACCTAAATGCCATGAAATGCGCACTTCTTCTTTTTTCCGCTGCACCGATCTCTCGTGTTCCTCGATCTTCTTATATTTCTGTTCAACGAGTTTCTGCATTTCCCATATGTTTTCGTCGTAGTCTATCTGCAACCAAATTCCAACAAGAACTCTGGCCATCACAGTCTACTATTCGGAATATCGCAATGATCGAAAGCGCTTGCGCATACTCGTCGTACCTTTTGTCCCATTTCGATATCGCTATGCGCTTGCTTCCAGTTTCCAAGGTATCTACAAGTGACGCATTAAACAACCACAAGCTTCATAATGATGTTGCTACGGTAGGTGGGCGGGCAACACAAGCTCTGATATGCGTAAAAGCTTGCCTGTTGGCAGTTCCACGAATGCGGTAGGCCCTCGCGTTGTCCGGATTCAGTTTTAATGCCTCGTCACAGTCCCGAATTGCGGCGACAAGCCGCTTCAGCTTCAACAGGACCTCAGCTCTGCGTGTGTAGAGAAGTGCAGTTGGGTTGCCGATGAGCAGCGCAGTTGTATAGGACTCTACTGCCTTGTTCAGATCTCCTGCCTGCGCAAACGTGCAGCTTCTTGCTATTTAAATAGACTCCCAATCGGGTGAAAATGTGGAATAGTCTTTCATTGAGCCCAGCGTGCTTTTCTACTTACTTCCACAGCTTCCGTTGCTGCTTCCTTGGCCTTGGCAAGCTTGTCGTAGTCCTCCTCAGTGAGCTCCTTGTCGCCTGTCGGCGCCAGCTCGGGAGGCGGTATCGTCTCAGGTTCAACGACCTCTTCATCATTCAAGGATTTCATTTCGAATATGTCTTCTTCCGACTGTTCACACGCCATTAGTACGACTCCATATGTCAATAGGTATAGTCAGTGCAATAAAAACGCGAAGAAGTGGATTCGTGAAAGCCATATAGCTCATGGCACTCGAATGTGTCTGGTGAACAAACTGCACACTTGACTTACTTCAGGTTCCTCGGGTTCTTCCTCTGGAGTCGGTTCAGGAATCTTAGCTCCGAGTGACTGAAGATAGTCCCTGAAAAAAGCGAGCTCGGGTCTGTGAAGGATGTTCGGGTCATTGCGTACAAGGGTCACAAACGCCTCCAGCTCCGCCACTGCAAGCAAATCAAAGTCGAATTTACTTCAGTGTCTGTTGCGGCAACTACACGCTCAACGTCAAGATGTCCCCACAAGTCTACAAAGCATTCTACAGAAATCTAACAGGGGGAAGTTTCAATCTAAACGGCAACCCCCTCCGTTGAAGCATGAGGAGACAGTGGAAGTGAGCTGTACTCCTCAGAGATTTTGCCCAGCCGTTGCTCCCAGCTAAAGACAAGCGTGTGCTTACGCTTTTCCTCTCCAAATTGAGCCATTGTCTTTTTGTGAAAACGATGTAGCTAGAGAGCCTTCGTGGTAATGGTACTCTGATGGCGAAGTGGCACACAACAGAGGAAGACTGTGTCTGTCTGCACTGTGCAACTGCCGACAAACTTAGTGAATAGACTGAATATTAACATAGAATTAAAAGTTTAAATGGAGACTCTGTTATTTAGAACAACGCCGTTTATCCTGATAACGCTAGAGATTGTGGGGCTTTGAAAGTCTGGTGCCAACCCGTGAGGGCTGGGCACACCGACATTAGCGACATCCGCTGACCGCCTACCATTTTGGTTTTTCGAGGACGGAGATGGGTCGTGTGATTACAACTTACCTTGAACTGCCGCAATGACATACGAAGAGACCCCTCTAGAGTGACTGACTTTGGAGCTTGCTCAAGCCGATATTAGAAAGGTTAAGAAACTGGTGCTAAGCGATGTAGGAAGCGCTAAAGTTCAACAAGGCATAGTTAGAGAAGAGCATATGGCTACTGCAACTAATATCGTCTGAACAGTTAGCGCACGCATCACGTAATTGCCCAACTCCCAGCTATAGTACAATTGAGGAAATCCCATCGCCCAAAAAACCGAAACTGTGGTGACCCCACCTCTCCACATTTTCAACCCTCAAAGTTTCAATTTGTTAGCAGAATCTTGCTGCTGAAAACCCTGTAAAGCCCACAAAGGTCGGTGGGCGGTTATTTATTATGGGGTGTTGAAGGGTCGCAGAAGGCTAGCGCTGCGTAGAAGGGGCGGGCCAGACGCCAACTTCTTTCGGATGCTCAGTTAAGAGCGGTCAAGGGATTTTTGGTGTTTCTGCACCATACCAGCCCAATTACCTTCAAGTTCGTGTCAGCGTGCAAAGGGTGCCCTTCTGCTAGAGAGTAGAGAAGCAAGCGATAGGACAATTCTGCTTCCAGAGGCAGGGAAGTGCCGTCTTTTTCTAAGGTGGATTAAAAGGGGCTAAGGGGAGTCGAAATCTGCGGATTGTTTCGTCCTGATGTGTCTTCCTTCACTGTCCCACTAAGGCCAACTACTGTGTGCCTAGGGACACTCACAGCCCATCCACATCACTGCAGTTGCTCACTTGCTGGAGAACCTGTTTCCACTTTGCATCCTTTGACACTGGAGCCTTGCCTGATTTTCTCGGTTACTTCCTTCTGCTCTGCCTATATGTGACAGGGCGAGGCGGTTATGCAAGACGAAAGGGCAAGACATTATATTAAAATAACGAAAGCAGGGAACGCCGTGTGTGGCAGTTCTTTACGATCCCGCAGTTGCATGAGGCCGCTGCTGCGCCGCCTGTCTAATCTGTTGTGTGGCCCGCTTCTCTCGGGCTGCTTGCAGAAGTCGCTGGAGGCGACTGGCATGGCGGCGGGCTGCCGTTATTTGCTCGACCAGAGGGGCACTCAGTGCCTTCGTTGCGGCGCCGGTGAAGCCGCCGCCAAAATCCTGAGCAATGAACGTAAGTTAAACGCGTGTTTATTAATATGTTGTTTCCTTAGGCTTATTTTTTGGTTTCGTGCTAGTGAGGAATTTAATAAAGCGAGGGTATAAATTGATCAATATCTTTGAGCAGGCCCGCACTGCCCATAACACCCGCAAAACAATAAAAGTCCTAAAAGTGGTTTTTCGCGTTTCCTCTATTTGTGTTTAGGAATTTTGGGCTTTGGTTTGAAGTTGAGGGTTTGGGGTTTACCTGGGAGTTTTCAAGTTCCGCTTTGATGGCATCAAGTGCTTGAATGAGTCTCGTTCTCTTCTTGTCCTGCGCAGCCCAACCCGCCGCTTCCACCCCGTGGCATCCGCCTTTCTAGCAAGAATTCTAGGCCTGTGTATGCAAGGCCAAAGTGGGGCTTGCATTAGCAGAGACAAAAAGGGTTTGGGGTTGGCGATACCTCGGGCAGAGTCGTGCTGTAAAAATGCCTCAAAAGTTCTCCTACGCGGGCCTGCCGGGCCCTTACGGCGTTTACTGTGGACAACTCGTAGTCCACTGCAGCATGCAGCAACGAACATCTTTCAAGCCCCAAACCCTACGGAGGCGGCTTTCCCCTCCACAGCAAGCACCCCAAAAGACAGCCAGGAAGGCAGCACTGATAAACAAACAGCCATATAGGAATTTCCTGCATGTCAGCTGCCCGCTGGGGGTACGCATGGAGCGAAGTGACCTCGGTGGGTGACGGGTGTATCTAGCTCACGTGTGGCCACTTGCGCTGCCTTGTCCTTCTGGCAGAGTTTGGTGTTGAAGACGAACATGTAGCGACCCGTCTCATAAACGGCCGCCACCTCCTCTGCCTGTTGCCACACGCAGCACTTGACAGAATTGGCAATTCAAGCTGTGCAAAATCAAGGGGGAGGCGACAAGAGTCAGTTGTGGTGTATGCTTAACTGAGGGTCTTGGTATTAGCGTGTGTGCTGGCCGTACAGACAGTGGAACGCCTCGGCTTCTCTCTTTCACTCGCTCCCGCTGCTGCCACAGCCAGGCTTGCGCTGCTTGCGCCTCCAGGGCGGAGCGGAGGCGCTCTGTGGCTTCTGCTGCATCTGCTGCCTCTTTAGCTGGTGGTGCTGCCGCTGCTGCTTCTTCAGTCGCTGCAGTTGGCGCTGCGGGATTTGCTGCTGGACCCCCGAGGGTGGGGCTTCGCGGCACGCGGGCCCCCGCGGCGTAGAGCTTTCGTCTGCTGACCCCAAGGGTTTGGTACTTTGTCGGAGATGCTTCCTGCATGCAGCCCCACGAAGCCCAAACCACCAAGTGGCCAGCCTACCCCTCTGCCCTGCAGCTTCAGCAGCTAAGGCCGTACTTACGTCGAGCTCCTCCAAGCGAAGTGCTGCAAGCAGCGGCGCCTCCTCTGCCAAGACTCCACACCCAACTGCAGCAGCAGTAGCAGCAAAAGCAACAGCAGCAGCAGCAACAGCAATAGCAGCAGGAAGAACACACGAGGGCTGAGGCGAGGGAACGGAGAAGGGGGTGTTGTTTGTTTTGTGTGAAGAAGCAAAGGGGGGCCGTCTTACGCGTCGCCGCTTCGTTTGGGTTTGCTGCCGGGACTCCGCCTATTGATGCTGCTGCATCCTGGTGTCTCCTCAGCTGCTGCTCCTGCTGCAGGAGCAGCTGGACCTTATCACGAGGCCCTGCTGTGTCTGCAGTGGCTGCCGCTGCTGCTGCTGGCTGCAGCAGTTGCTGCAGCAGCAGGCGTTGGGAGTGGCGATTGAAGCGCCCCGTGAGAGAGCTGCTGCTCGTCGCACGAGCAGCTGCTGCATGCGGAGCTTTTTGCTCTGCCAAGTCGCCGGCAAGAGAGGACAGACCGTCAGGCAGCCCGAAGCCTCTCACCCTCAAGTCCGCGTCAGACAGGAGCGTCTTTTCTATTCCAGGAAGAGACAAAGCGTCACGCTCAGTCGCAGGCTGCACCAACACAACAAAATGCCCCAACCCGTCAGCCTTTACACCCTCTTTTCAAAAAAGGCAAAAGAGGGATACCAGCTGCAGCAGCTAGGCAACCCAATCCACAACGCGCAGAAACAACGCCAGCCGCAAATGCTACAACAGCACAGCAGCTCCCACGGCAGCAGTAGCAGCAGCAGCAGGACCGTTTCTTTGAGAAAAGAGGCAAGGAAAGCCGTAGCCTCTTTGTCGTCCGTTTGGCGCTGTCTCTCCGCCAGACCAATCCCACCCTGGAAAAACTTGGAGCGAAACACTCGACCCCAAAAACGATCCGCACTCATTCGCCCTGAGCAGCAGCAGCAGCAGCAGCACAGCTAAGCTGAACACATACATACACTAGACCACAGCCGCTGCATCCTCTTGTGTTTTTAATGCAGTGGCAACTGCTGCTCGTGTGGCTATTCACACAGCTGAAAGCGCAGCAACAGCGGCAGCAGCAGCAGGCAGAGAAGTGGCTTGCCTGTCTCTACAAAGGCAGCATGTGCTTCTTTGACAGAAGGATTTTCTCTGAGGATTTGTGTAAGCATTTGTTCGCTGCAGTCCACCACCAACTCCGCAGTGTCGGCTGTCTCCCCAGGCTGCTGAGGGGCGAAGTGGTACAGAGGAGGCCTTGCCAGAAACGCCACAGAGACACCCTCAGCTGCGCCCACACCAGCAGCAGCAGCAGCAGCAACAAACAGCAACACTAGCAGCAGCAGCAACAGCAACAGCAAACAGCAGCACTAGCAGCAAGGGTAGCCCAGCAACAAGCATGCATCAGAGACAGAAAACAAGCAGGCGTTGCTGCTTGTGAGGACTTACGCGACGGTTGCGGCCTGAGGGCCTTCAGCTGGTGCTGATGCAGCAGCCAAAATTCTGAGGCGGAGAGGCCCCGGGTCCCAGGGCCCCCCGGAAGTCCCTCAGGCTCTCCCACGAGGGTCTCATACACCGCAAGCATTTCAGGGTTCTGCTGCAGCAGCTCCTGCTGAAGCTGCTGCAGCTGCCCGGCCTCTTGCTGCTGCTGCTGCTGCCGCAGCTCAGCCCAGCTTGGCAGTGCGAACGAAGGAGCAGCAGGGGCATCAGCAGCTTCTGCTGCTGCCGTTTTGCTTGCTTGATGGGTTGCTGCTGCAGCAGCGGCAGCACTGCAGCAGCAGCGACAAACAGCATACAAAAACCATCGCATGCAGAGGACTTAGTGCTGCGCTTGTCCCTAGCATGCCTGCCCACAGCGAGGGCCTCAGGGCCTCAAGGCCTTAACGGCAGCACTTAGGAATTAACACCTGAGGCTTCGTCTGTTGGGTGTCTCTGCAGCACCTCAGATGGGCGGCTGAGGATGCTCGAGGCCGAACGCTCTTTTGTGTCTCCGCAACGCCTTGCTGCTGCTGCCTGCCTCCCACTGCTGCTGCTGCTGCTCCTGCAGCTGCTGAGCTGTCTGAATCCCCTGAGGCTGCAGCGGACTGCCTCTGTTCTTGCTGCTGTTGCTGCTCCTGTTGCTGCTGCTGCAGCTCCTGCTGCTGCAGCTCCTGCTGCTGCAGCTCCTGCTGCTGCAGCTCCTGCTGCTGCAGCAGTGCGGGAGCAATCCACAACGGGGTGTCCTTGGGCAATTCCAGCAACTCTAGCAGCAACGGCACGTCTAAGGGACAACTCTGCAGCGCACGCACACAAGCACAAAAAACGTAAAACCACAACCCCTGAGAAGACGCAGCAGCAGCAGCAGAGAAGCAACAGCAGGGGGCGGATGTGGTTGAGCTGACGAGGCTATTGTGGGCCTGCAAAGTTCTGGCGGCCGAGGCAAAATTTTGTAGGGATCGGCAGCAGAAATCCATTTTGTCCCGATTTCCCAGAAAATCAACAATCGCCGAGTGCGAGGCCTTGCCGCCTTCTGCTGAACAGCCCACATAGGACATGCGGGCCTGAAAACAAGCACACACAAAGACAAAGACGGACTACTCAAACAAAAAACAACACACTCAATAACAGATACAAACAGAACAGGCCACACAAGATACACCAGCAACAGTACCACTAACAACTGCAGCAACAGCAGCAGCAATAACAGCAGAAGCAACAGCAACAACAGCAGAAGGACCTTTGCTGCTTTCTTTGATCGTTCTGTTGACGTCCACGCAGCTAAGGGAAACTGCAGCAGCACATCCCAGCCAGTGGTGCTATCGCTGTTGCTGCTGCTGCTGTTGCTGCTGCTGCCACCGTCGTCGCCAACGCTGCTGCTGTTGCGTTTCTGAGTAGCAAATAGCAAGCGTCTCGCTGTGAGCACGAGGACTCCCTCTTTGCCCAGCACAGAGACAGGCTCAAAGCGGCAGCAGCAAACTTCATGCTGCTCTGACTGCTGATGCTGCTGCTGCTGCTGCTCCGGAGTTGCCATTGTTAAGGACCGTGGAACTTCACGCGATAAAGAACTCTGCGGTCTATACTGCTGCTTTTGCGTGCGCCGCGTTTGGCTGCATATACACTGAAGACGCTGTTGCTGCTGCTGCTCGTCTTTTTGCTGCCGCCCCTACAGTCAGTCCGCCTGCTCCCATACACACAGGAAAGCAGTAACTAGCAGCAAAGGCTGCTGCTAACACAGCAGCTGCAGCCAGCAGCAAAGGCTGCAACTGCTGCCGTAGCAGCTGTAGTGCCAGCTGCTGCAGCGGTGGCCCAAGTGCGTACTTAAAGTTGGAGATTCTGTCGCTCGCTGCATTCGCTCCTTCCACTCAAACCGACTGGCTGCTGCTTCTGTTGCTGCTGCTAACGGAGGAGCTGCTGTGCTCTAATGTATCTGCAGCTGCTCGGCAGTTGTTTCTGCATGCGGGGCCTCCTTGCTTCGACCAACGTCACAAATATTATTTATTGTTTGTTTATTTATTTGCCGTTTCTTTATCAGGGTGTTAAATTTTTTGCAGAATATTCCTTTTTTTTCTTTTTGGCTAGACACACTTAAGGCCCCGATCTTCCTGGCGTAGTGGCGACGTTAGTGATGTTCCTTAGAAAGCCGAACAAATTTTCTCCTGCCTTCTCTTTTCTTCCAGCCCCAATAAATGCAGCAACAAACTCACACTTGCCGAGCTTTTGGAATGAGATGCTCATTGCCCGCTGCTGGAGCTGCGGTTGCTGCACCAACAGCAACTTGAATGCATGCAGCGTCGACGAGGCTTCCCAGTGCTGTGGCAGCGAGAGCCGCCGGGTGCGTCGCGGGGAAATATGTGCAGCACGAGCAGCGGTGACGGAAATGCGTTCAAAGAGAGGAGCTGTGCCTCTAAGCCGCACACTGCTGCTGCTGCCTCTGCTGTTGGTACCCGCAGATTCCCGCTTCTGAGGGCTTTCTCAAGCACGTCGGCCTGTGCGTTTGCAGCCGAGGCGGAGGCAAAGGCGCCAGAAGTGTCTGTGGCGGTGCCTCCGCGCTGCATCAGCGTCATTCGGGGGCCCAAGGCGTTTTTCTCCGCCGTTTTAAGGTGTATCGGCCTGGCACAGCGGCGGCTGCTGCTGTCTTCGCTGTACATTGGCACCGGAGAGAAAGAGCAGCTTCTGCTACAGCAGCTGCTGCAGCGCATGCAACAGCAGCAGCACCAACTCAAGGTCCGTTTGCTGCTGGATTTTCTCCGCAGCACGAGGCCAGGGACCTCTGGGTACTCCCCGGCAATGCTGCTGCTGCCGCTGCTGCAGCAGGGGCCGCAGAGCGACTGCCAGGTTTCTCTTTTTTTGAACCCCTTGACGTGCAGCAGCAGCAGCAGCAGCAAGTTGCCTCGGGTGTTGCAGCAGGTACTGCTGAAAGCGTTGGGCCACCGAGAGCGTGAGGCGCTGGGCACGCAGCACATGAAGTGCCTCGTCTCTGACGATCTTTTGCTACTGACGGGGGCAAATCTCAGCAATGAATATTTCACCTATCGCACGGACAGATGCCTGTTGATTCGCTCCAAGCCACTCGCCGATGCGGTAGAAAGAATCCTTGCTGCTGCAGAAGCGCATGCGTTCAGGCTGCTGCCACCGCAGCAGCAGCAGCAGCAGCAGTCAGGGGAGAAAGTAGAGATAGGCGGCGTAGCCTGCGTGTGGCCACAGACAAATCCGTCGAAGCCGCCACAAGCGGATGCTGAGGGGTTTTGCCGCAGCCTGTCTGCTGGGTTGTCTGCAGCTGTCAGCAAAAGCAGAAGCAGCAGCAACAGCAGCAGCAGCAACAGCAGCAGCAACCCTGCTGAGGCCTCTGGGCTCTGCTTTTTTTCTCTGGCTGTGCAGGCGGGCTTTGCTCTGCCGCCCATCCAAGGCCAGCAAATGCTCCTTCACAGAATACACAAAATTGCTGCCAACTCGGTTGTTGCTGCTGCTGCAGCAACAGCAGCAGAACCACCAGAAACAGCAGCAGCAACAGCAGCAGGAGCAGCAAGCGGAGAACGCGTCGATACAGCAGAGCCGACGCGGGGCATCCAAGTCACCGTGGCCTCTCCTTATCTAAATTTCCCTCTGGCCTTCTTGTGGCGTTTGCAGCACCTGCTGCAGCTCATGCGCCTGACTGCTGCTGCTGCTCACACCAAAAACAGCAGCGGCAGCAGCAGCAAATCGCGTTTGGTGGTTGTGACCGCATCGCCTCAGGCCAACAGTTTCTTTAACTCTCGGGGGCTTTCCTATTGGATTCCCGCAGCCTACGCAGTTGCGGCGCATGTAACTGCTGCTATTCTTGGGGCGCCGCCTCAAGCAGCAGCAGCAGCAGCGCCTGCTGCTGTTGTTTCTCCCTATGCTAGTGCATCTGCTGACCAGCAGCAGCAACAAGACGAGAGTTTGCTGCTGTTGGAGTTTGCTCGCCCAGGCTGGACTTTCCACGCCAAAGGCATTTGGGTGTCACCAGAAACGCAGTTCAGCAGCAGCAGCAGCAGCACAAGCAGCAACAGCAGCAGCAGCACGAACAGCAGCAGCAGGGTGTCATTAGCTGAAGATAGTGAACTAGTTAATCCGAAGAGCACGCATCTTTTGTTGAAGGAAAGTCTCCTCAGTAGGGGCAGCGAGGCTGGGGGCAGCAGCAAGGGAGGGTGGAGGGTGGTGTCTCTGCTTGGCAGCTCCAACCTCAGCGTGCGCTCGTCTCTTCGAGATCTTGAGTTGCTGGCGCTGCTGCGGACGAGAGACAGCCGGCTGCAGCAAGAACAGCAAAGAGAGATTGAGGCAACGCTTCTCCCTTTTTGTCTCCCTCTGACGAAGGAGACACTCAAAACGCGATTTCCCGCATGGCTGAAATTTGCGGTGCAAAACCTTGGCCTCGGATCTTTGCTCTAAACAATCCCACAAGATATTCATTTTGGCTGCTGGTGCTGCTCATGTTGCTGCTGCTTTTGTTGCTGTTGTTGCTCCTGCTGCTGTTGTTGCTCCTGTTGCTGCTGCTTCTGTTACTGATGCTTCCGTTGCTGCTGCTTCTGTTGATGTTGTTGCTCTTGCTCTTGTTGCTGCTGTTGCTGTTGCTGCTTCTGTTGCTGTTGTTGCTGCTGTATAGGACGAGCCTTCGCCGCA
Source organism: Eimeria falciformis (assembly GCA_002271815.1). NCBI lineage: Eukaryota > Apicomplexa > Conoidasida > Eucoccidiorida > Eimeriidae > Eimeria > Eimeria falciformis. The sequence goes on along the minus strand of NPHX01000216.1, from coordinate 295,060 downwards.
GCGAGTGGAGCAAACCTCGCAAGGCAGCAGCAGCTGAACGCAGAGGGTTGGCATTCCTGGCAGCGACAGACAGAGAGAGACACAGAGAGAAACACAAAGGGAGACAGAAAGAGACACAAAGAGACAAAAAGAGACAGAAAGAGAGAGCCAGGAAAAAGAGAAAAAGGGAAATTGGGAGACAGAAGGAGGAGACAGACGACGGAGAGAAGCAACAAGCCACCAGTTGCTGCCATCTTTCATTAAGAGTTAGCTTTGTGGCCTCTGCGTCCCTGCGGCGGAGACAAGCACTTGTTAGGATGCCGAGTGCCTTGCTGCTGCTGCTGCTCGTGCTTAGCTAGCACCGGCGTCTTCTTTGAGGAGGGCGTTTGCCTCGCTGTTGCGTTCCCTTTCTTCTGGCCAGTCGCTGCTGCAAGCGCGGCTACAGGGCTGTTGATGCTGCTGCTGCTGCTTTCTGTGGGGGCCGTGGTGCTGCTGTTGCCGCTGCTGCCTTCTGTGAGGCTGTTGCTGTTGTTGCTGCTGCTCTCCTTCGAGGGTGCGTGATGGAGGGCGCCGGAAGTCTTTTGCAGCGCCTTGAGCCTCTCAGGCTGAACGACGCGCAGCAGCAGCAGCAGTAGTCACAGCAGCAGAAGCGGAATGGGATGGAGTGCGAGGGAGGAGGAGAGAGTGTTGGAGACAGTCTTTAGGCATGAAGAGATGCAGAGAGACAGCGAGCACACAGCAGGGCGGCAGAAAAACGGCAAGGCAGCACCAGAGACTTTGCTACGCCAAAGTACAAGAGAATTTGTGTTGATATTTAGAGAGAAAAGGAGAAAGACAAGAAAGAGGAAAGAGAGCAGCAGAAGAAGACACTTCAAGTGCGGTGAGGAGACGCACCGGAACGACTTCTCTCAAAAAGACGCCTGGGTGCTGCGGCTCATCAATTTTTGCGTAGTTTGCCACGCGGCACTTGCGGGGAGGATTTCGGCGAAGAGGCTCTTGCTGCTTCTGCTGCCTCTGCTGCCTCGCGGGAGACGCGGCGGGCTGTCTTCGCAGCTTGCCAACAGCACTTGCTACTCCTGCTGCAACAGGGGAAGGCGTTGGTGAGTTGCTGTTCCCGCTGCTGCTACTGCTGTTGGGAGATGGGTAGTATGTGGGGTCGGCCTCTTCTCCCTCGTCTTGATTGTTCCTCCGCGACTGCTGGCGAAGCACCTCGGGAAGTCTCATGCGACTTCCCTGGTGCTGCTGCCAATACCATCTGCTGCTGCTGTCTTGGAGAGAGTCGGGTGCGTTTACCCCACGGAGATGCAGGCTCTCTTCCGTTTTGTTGCTGCTGCACAGAGAGGTGGCGGCTTGCGCTGCTCTTCTGTGGCAGCACATGCGAAGGGGGAGAAGGCAGCACCACCACAAGGCAGCAGCAGCGGCAGCAACAACAGTAGCAATAGCAGCAGCGATGGCAGCAATTCCAGCAGCGGGCAAGGCAAGAATCCTCCAACCCAGAAAGCTCCGCCGTACACTCGGCTGTTTCTGCTGCTGCTGCAGTATCGCGTCTCCCGTCGCCTCTTGTTGCAGCAGCTGCAGCTGCTGCTGTATCTGCAGCTGCTGCTGCATCCTCCTGTCTTTAGCGGCGACGCATTGCAGCAGCTGCTGCAGTAGCTGCTGCACTTCCTGCATGCGGGGATCTCCCGCCTCTTGGGCCTGGCGCAGCTCTTTGCGGACGCTTGCCACTTGCTGCTGCAGCTGCTGCAGCTGTTGCTGCAGCAGCTTTTCTGGGCTTGTGTAGCGCAGCAGACAGCGAACCCACAGCCAGCAGGAGGCAATAAGGCAGAGCCAACGCACAAGGGACACCCCTTGGGCAGCAACAGCTGCAGCAGCTGCTGCAACAATTCCCCGCATGCATTCTTTGATGATGGCTTGCGTGTCGCTGAGACCCCCGCTGGCAACAACAGCAGCGGGGCTGCTTGCCTTCTGCTGCTGCTTCTGCGACAGCTGCAGCAGATAAGGAGACAGGCCCGTGTGGTGCAGCGCGAGTTCTGCTGCAGCAGCAGCAGCAAGCATCCCCAGCATTCCAAGACGCGCAGCAGCAACTCTGCTGCTGCTGGTCAGCAGAATGGATGCGACTGCTGCCATGCCATACACCACAAACGTCTCCGTCCCCCCCAGCCACTCAGCCACTGCCTTGTGAAAACTCTTCAGCTGCTGCAGCAGCGCAAACGAATCCTCCATCCCTTGCTGCAGCTGCTGCAGCAACTGCTGCACGTAGTTGCCGCCCTGCAGCTGCTGCAGCTGCAGCTGTTGCTGCAGCTGCTCCATATGCTCCAGCTGCCGCAGCTGCTGCTGCATACGGGAGGCAGAAACAGCAGAAGCAGCAGAAAGCCTAGCGGCTGCTTCCTCGCTGCGCCTTTGCCTCTCTGCGCTGTGTAGGAAGAAGCAAATGTTGTCTGCGAGGGCAAAAAGCAGCAGTTCCACACAAATCATTTAAAGCAGTAATCGCGCCTCATGTTAACATGTGGTAGCCACCGCATGCATACAAGGTGGGAGGAGTAGCAGCAAGCGGCTTAAAGGAAAATTCGCTGCCTCACCAATGTGGTTTATCTGCTCCCTCACCAACGCAAAGGTACCAAAATCCATCTTTCCGTGCTGCTGGCAAGCAGACACCTGCCGCCGCGTCAATGCGACGCACCGGCGGTAAAGTTGCTGCTGCAGCTGCTGCAGCCGCCGCATGTGCAGTTGCGCCTTAGAGTAAACGAGTTGCGTATTTGCAGTTTCGCGAGTTGTTAGTGAAAGACGTTCCCCATCAGGTGCCTGAACATGTTCGCCACCTCTTTCTTGTTCCTGCTGCTGCCGCTCCTCCTGATGGTCTTGTGTTTCTTGCTGGGTTTCTTGGCTGAAGTCTGCTGGATCCTCCCACTCCGCTTCTTGCGCGTACTGCAGCTGCTGCAGCTCATCCAAGACGCCGTGCAGCTGCACGCAGGGATGGCTGGCCACTTCGGCGGGAACCCCCGCTGCAATGGCTGCATCTCTTAAGGCCAGCGCCTGTATTTCTGTGCCGCTTGGGCCCTGCACCTCTGCGGCGCAGCATTACCCAGAGCGCAGCGACAGACAGACTACCACAAAACCCTAAACAAAACTAAGCCCTAACTGCTGATTATTAATGGAAAAAAAAGGGGAAGGGAAGCAAAGCGACCAGCTCATATAATTTAGACTTAAGGTGTTAAATTCATTGTTTAGACGGACTCAACCATTCTTTTGGAACTTCGTTAGGGAAGAGATAGCAGCCTTCTTTAGGCCCCGGAAAGGGTCGGTGGCTTCGAGTGTATATACACCTCAGTCTAGTCAGGGCTATGAGCTCTCTGAAAGCTTCCCCTTTGCTGCTGCAGGCATTTTCGTGTGTTTGTTGCCGCAGAAGCTGCAGCTGCTCCGTCACCTGCTGCCAGCAGCCTCGAGCCTCTCCCGTCTCCACAGATTCGCTCATTAACTGGGAGTATTGAACAGCGCCAAGGCGCATTGCCTCGTCCCCATCTTTTGTTGGCCTTGCTGCTGCAACTGCTGCAGCTCCTACTGCGGTTGCTGCGATCAGATGCTGAATAGCGCCAGCAACGGAAAGAGCCCCCACTGCAGGTACCACCAGCAACTTCAGCAGCATCTTGCATCGTGATAAGGAAACCCTCTAACTGGTCTCTGCATAATTTTTTCTGCAATATATTTTTTCTTTTCAATGTAAAATACGCTTTCCATCCTCTTGGACATAATGTCACCTGCTTATTGGTCCCAACTCAGGACTCCCTCTGTTGGCTGTAAATGGCCTAAAGCGGCCAGGAAAATGTTGTTGTATCTTTTCCGTTTGTCTTGGGTTTTAATTTTTGTTTTATAATTTTTGAAATTTCTTTTCTGTGGCTCTTTCTTTTATCGGAGTGTCATGTGGCTGCTGGAGGCGTAAGCACGGCCCCACACATCTCAAATGTGTAGAAATGCCATGGCCCAGCAAACAGCAGGAAAGTAAAATAAGTGAAACTAACACTATACTTATTGAAAAAATACGCAATTTAAAAAGTAGAAAAGATTTGTTTTTCTGGTGGTTTCCAAGTTTCTCATCTTGGCTCGATCTTATTGGCTCTAATGTTACGTATTTCCCCAAGGACTCCTCAGGGTCGTGTTTACAACGCATTCAAAGTAAAACGCTAATTTCTAAGCATGCTTTGTTTTTATTGTTGTTATTATAGAAATCGTTGTCAGTCTGAAACGAACAGCGTCAGTGCCGAATCAGAGGCGAAAACGAATGGGCCTTTTCTTGGAGGTTTGATCGATTGGTACACTTCAATCAGATCGGCAATTATATTATTCCTGTATAAATATCAGTACAGAACTAAAACAACATTTGAACAAGAAACGGAAATGAAGGGATCATGCTGCTGCAGCAAACTACGGCCGTACTCCTGCCTGGTGCAGAATTTGTTACCCATACCCAGAAGCCACAAACCACCCTCCTTGAAAACGTATTTAAAAAGGGTTTTTTTAATATTAAATTTTACCATAGGTTTTTCTCTCCTTGCATCAGAGGTTGCCTATGCCCATGGCCTGTGTTTGTGGTATATGAAAAGTGCTGGGCACTGAGCATCTCAAATTGATTGTGGCCTGCGGCCATGCTAACCCACTCCTGCATAAAGCAGGAATTAAGGCGTTACAAAGGCAGGCCTTTTCTGTTTCCATTGTCAGGCGCACTCTGAGTAGCAATTCCAAATGCAATAATTATCCAAATTCAAGAAATATGGGATAATGTTTGTGCGTTATCACAGCAAACACGTTTTAGGTATAAAATCACAATTAACACTGCGCATAACTCAAAAATGAAGGGCCTCACTACCAAATGTTAAACAGAGCTAGCTATAAGCTACCAGCATTGTCCTATTCAGTTTATTTTTGCATCTAGGCCCCGTCTCAGGCCACAACTTCTTCTTACGCCAAAGCCCAAACCTTTGGCTTCCAGTAAATCGGCCCTTGCTACCTTCTGGGGAACGAACAGACAACCCACAGCCCCGTTTACGTTTTGTTTCTTCCTGTCGAACTGTCTTTTCAACTTGTATTGGTCTTTTAGTGCCGGTCTTCAGGCTTCCTCAGCCGCACCGCAAGTGTCCCAAAATTGTTCCTTGGGTTTGACCGTCGATCGAGCGTATGTCTGCAACCTTAAATTGTTTAGGCTCATTCTTACTGTCAATTTGCTCCAAGAAGTTCAGTCACCTAAATTTAAGGTGTTGCGATCGCCCAGATGGCAAGCCTCTGTCCACAATACAGCGGGCTTTACGCCTTGCATGCGGTGTTTCGATCCTTATCGTCTGTATGCGAGCTGCTCCTCACTACTGTAGATGATCGTCGTCACCAAATCATATTCCAATACACTCCAGCGAACACATTATCTACTCGCGCTTCGTTGCAGCAGGTGCAGGCGCCCTTGCGCTACTCGATAATGCGAAAAGCAGCCGCAATAAAAGGCCCTCCTGCCATACTCTGAAGTGCCAGAAGAAACTTTGAAAGACGCCAACTCCGCTCAAACCCAGACGGCTCTAAGGCCGGTGCTAAAGGAGCAAAACCACCAATAGGCCGCGTTTTGCACCTATTCACAAACCAGCTCACAGAACTGCAACCTGTTTGCCGCATGTGTTCCACAAGTTGGCCCGCCATTCGTGTGAGCTCTCCGCATGCAAGGAGCTGCAAGCACAACTCTTGCCAGCTTTCCAGCTTGTTCAAGTGGGTGCAGCCGTGAAGTGATCTTTTCCCAACCCGTCTGCGAGAGCTGGTCCATGCCCTGCATGCATTGAGCATGTGCTGCGCTCCCAAGCACTACGTAGGCTCTTGACTCCTGTAGGGGCTCAGCCTTAAACTGAAGGGCGAGAGGCCTGTGCCACACTTTGAATCCCTCTCTGCCTCCTGATGACCGAAAGCCCTCATCTAAGGTGCTCACAGGCTAACAGCAACGGCAAGCGTGCCTTTCCGTGATAAGTCTTCTTGCTCTTGTCGCACAGCGCAGCCATAGCTGCAGACACTCACTTGCAGGAAATGGTGTGTGCATCACGTCCCAAAACGCGGCAGATGGCAACTTTCTCCCGCGTGAGGAAATTCTGCTCTTTTAAAGTGCCTACGAAGTGTGGAGTTGGTAGGGCTAACGTTGGTGTTGGCGGAAGGCTGCTGCCCTTTACTGTGCCCGGTGGGGTTGGAGGCGAGAGCTTCCTTGCTTTCCCGTAAGGAATATTTGCTGCGTCTCTCGTTTGCCAAAAAGTGAGAAAAAAGCGGCTGTGACGCGTTACACTAGGAAACAACTTTTTAGGCTCCATAAGAAACAGCACAGCTGTCTGCAAAGCTACCGCCAGTCCCAACGCTGGAAAAGGCGCACTTGCATGCGCTTGGCACCGTCGCCCTTAACTGCCCTTGGCCTTAGTAGAAGGCACAAGGAGAGTTGGTTCGTAGAGCAGAGCCATCAGGCGTTTGCTTTCCTCCTCCTCAGAGGCTCACAGAATTTGCCTTCTTTGCTGAGACTCTCTTTTGCAAACAAAAGCCAAGGCGAACTGAAAAGATCCTTGGCGGCCTCGAACCAGCAAGGTCTCGCCGCCTTAGCAGGAAGCTTCGGCCCGTTGGATGATCCGCAGGGCCGCACCAATGCCAGACAATTTGCAGTGGCCTCTGCTGGTGGCTTGTGCCGAGCGGCCTGCCCTTCTCTGCCAGGCCTTGGGTGAATTAGAAGAGAAGTCTTTCCAAGTAAAAGGCGGAGGCAAAGGGAAAGAAAGAAAACACCTCACAATTGCTCATTAATCCCAAGGCGTCGCCATACACCCCAAAGCCGAACACTTTCTGCCCGCAGCTTCCCGCCTTCCCTTCTGCGGCCTTCACCGCATTCGCTTTGGCGGAAAAAGCCAATCCTTGCCTGAGACACTTCGGGGGCGAAGAGACAAAAGACGAGCCACGGCACGCGGCTAGCTGCTTAAAAAAAGCAGAAAAAAGGCGAAATGCATGCAGAAGGGAAGCCCCGCTCTTACCCCAGACGGACGCGCCTGAGGACAATCGGGGGCGCGGAGACCAGCAGCACCCACAGAAGCCAAATCGGCAGCTCAACGGGAGGCCCCAGGAGAAGGCCTGCAGAGAGAAACGCCTTTCCTTATAAAGGGAAAGCGAGGGCTTTAGCGAGATCCGTGCGTCTGTCTTTCTTCTGCGGTGTCTGTTGCTCCCTTGCGTGTTGAGTGTCTCTTGCTGCTGCCTTTTGTCTCCTCTCTGGCCTCATCCCTCGCCCCTCAAACCCTCGAGCCCTCAGCCTCTGCAGTTCTGGATGGATCGTGTCTGCCGCGTCTTTCCCTGTCTCCCTCCGCCGCTCTGTCTCTGTCTCTGTCTCTATCGCCTGCTTCTCTCTCCCGGTACCTCTCTGCTTTTTTGCCTCTTTTCCTTTCTCTGTCATCTTCGGCTCGCCTGTCCGTTCGGTCTCTGCCATCGCCCCTGGCACAATGCCTGTCCCTCCCCCTCTCTCCCTCCCTGTCTGTGTCTCTATCTCTGTCTCTATCTCCGTCCCTGTGTCTGTGTGTCCTCGGCTCGTCTCCTTGGCCGTCTCTGTCTCTGCCGTTGTGTCTCTCTTCAGCTGGCCTCTCTTCCGTGGGCTCTCCTTCTTTGCGCCTTTCTCTCTCGCCATCTCTGTGCCTGCGTGTCTCTCTCTCTTCTCTCTCTGTCCCTCTCTCTGCATCTCTTCTTCTGTCTCCGTCTCCGCGCCTGTCTGCTCGTCGGTCTCTCTCGCATTTCTCTGTCTCCCTCTCCGCATCTTTTCTGTCTCTCTCTTGCCTCTCTAGCTCCTTCTCTGCGTCTTTTCTGTCTCTCTCTTGCCTCTCTGTCTCCCTCTCCGCATCTCTTCTGTCTCCCTCTCGTCGTCTGTCCGCTCGTCTCTCTCTCTCGTATTTCTCTGTCTCCCTTTCCGCATCTCTTCTGTCTCGCTCTCCTCTCTCTGTCTCCCGCTCTCTGTGATCTCTTCTGTCTCTCTCTTCTCTCTCTGGATGCCTCTCAGCTTCCCTTCTGTCTCCGTCTCGTCGACTGTCTGCATATCTGTCTCTGTCTCCTCTCTCCCTCTCTGCCCTGTCTCTCCCCTGTCTAGCCGCCTGGGTCATGCGGCCTTCCTCTTCCATCTCCTGCTTAAGGAGAGCCGCACGTCTCTCGCTTGCTTCTTGTGTCTCCTCCGCTTCCCTTCTGCTTCTGTACGGGCCAGCAGCAGCTGCCGCACCTGTTGTCTCTCTCTGCCCTCGTCTCCGCCTCCCCCTGTCGCTGCTGCTGCTGCGGCTAAGGCTGCGTTTGACCCCCTGGCCCAAAAGCATGGGCCCTTCGCCATCATCCGACAGCAGCGGACTGTCCTCTCTCCTGTCTGGCTCCTCCTGTCTCCTTTCTCTCTCCTCAGGAGCCTCCCGGCGTTCTTGGGCCAGGCGGGCGCCGTGCTCAGCAAAGGCACGGAGAGACGGGCGCTGGCCGAGCATTTCTCTCTTCATGGCTGGCGTTGGCTCCTCCTCTTTCACTTGGTTCTTTATGGGACGCTTGCGCTGGCTGCTGTCGCTGTCGCTGCTGCTGCTGTCACTGCTGCTGCTACTGCTACTGCTGCTACTGCTGCTGCTGCTGCTGCTGCTACTGCTACTGCTGCTGCTGCTGCGTGTTTTGTGTTTCTTGGCTGAGCGTTTTGTTTGTTTCTGCCTTTTGCGTTTTTCCCTTATTTCTTGTATGGCAGCTTTTCTCTCCTCGATCATTTGCCTCTTTCTTTGCTCCCACTCTCTTTGCCTCTGCAGCTTCAGCTCCTTCTGCTTTTCCCAATTGAAGGCCTCGCCGACTTTATGGCTGCTGCTGAGCCCAAGGGCAGAAGCCACCTGATCCAGCTGCCGCTGTTTCCACGCAGCCCCCTCATGGGTGTCCATGGTGGGCCCCAGATGCAGAAGGCTGCGGCCAAAAATTCCCTCTTGGGTCCCCATGCGGTTGCCCAGCCTCTGGCACTCCACGTGCGCCTCTCGGGTTAGCTGCGAGCGGAGAGTCGTGATCATCTTCTCTATTCTTGATTCGGTGAAGCCCTGCTCCTCCAGCTTTGCTCTCTCGTGCATCAGCTTCACCTCCACACGCCGCAGCTGCTCGTGCAGCAGCAACGCAGGGTCGGCTTTTCTTACCTTCGGCTGGTCTATTGGCTTGTTGCCTAGCTGGCCAAACTGAGGCATGTCTGTCCTCCGAGGACGCAGGTAACCCAAATTCCGTTGTACGTACCCATTCGTGCCACTCCCCCTCGGGGTCTGCAGCCCGATGCCGTTGTACATCTTCAATATAAGAACAAAAGAACACAGCCAGAAAAGGAGGCAAATATGAACAGATAGACGCCTCCTACTGCCCCCACCAGGCTCCGCGTGGGTAGAAGGCCACGAGAGACCCACACGTCCAATGAGAAAAGCTGCTTTCTTCGAACGATAAATTTTAGAGAAAGGCTTCAGATTCAGGGAAGAGAGATGCTGAGTCGGAAAACCCAAGCCACTGGGGGGCAGCTGCCTAGGATGTATCGCGAGCCAACTGGAAAGAAACAACCAAAAATGTCAAAATAAAACAAATGAACAGATTAACCTCAAGTGATAAGAAAACGAATAGTTTTTCTCCTCAGCTAAGCGAACGTGGGGGCCCGGACATGCATGCAACACAGGTAGAACCCGAAGAAGACCCAAAGCGCAGTACCCCCGTTACTTCGACTTACACGCATTACATCTTTATTTGATTTCTACAATGCAACAAATAATGCAGTTTCAGGGTGGGAAGCGGCCAACACGCAGAAGCTGAGTTGTGGCACCAATGCGCCTTCTACATAGAAAGAGAAAAGCGAGCACACGGCACGTTGCTCCCACCGTGCAACTAACCTCTAGTGAAAAATATTAAAATAATATTTAGGTAAAAGACTCAAAGGATATTTGGTGACCCTGGAGTTGTTATAAGTTTGAAATGGTTGAACCAAGCCCTCAAGCTGCACACCTAAGATACACCTTACAACTCTTCAAGCATTCATTCCACCTAAAAATATTTCTCCCTCTCGCCCAGCGGCCGGACCTGGCTTCCTAAGGCCATCAGCCTTGAAACATCAGTGAGTGCAACGCATTGACCTCAGTGTAGGCATATGCAACCGCCACAGGAATTAGTTGTCAGTACATTGTATACACACGTTATACACGAATGTTGGGAGTCGCAATGGCTAGCCTTAGCTAGCCACATGCTCCAGGAGTGGGGGAGGCATGCCCTAGCGGTCCCCACTCACTACTGCCCATTGGCTGGAGTCCCAAGATGAGGCTAAGGCAGGGGGAGAAAATGTATTAACTGCGCTTCTAAGAATGCTTTCGAATTTCTTATATTATTTTACTGCATCCTCCGGTTTTGTGAAGCAACTGCTCCATAAAAGCATTAACGTGCCCTTGTCACATGGATAAAGTCGAAGAGCAGCCCAGTCTGATTCAATCCAGGAACTAGTGGACCCACAGGGAACTACAAGCACCAAATTTAGCCCGGGCTGACATAATTGAAGGCGCTGCACGGTGCGACTAATACGCAATCATTAGGATACGAAAGTCTTGCATTCCCATGCTACAGAATGCAGTCCAGCAAGCAGTAAGTAAGCATGAGTGAAGCGGCCTCCAATGGAATACGCTGCCGGAATGTGCGACTTAATCGCTCAGTGTTCTCTGCACCTGGAGAGCCGCCGCAGATAAACTGTTCCCTTGCATAAGGAAAGAAACGGCAGCTCTGAGAAATACGGAATAGGCAGCCAAAATCTGACTTTGGGATTTTCTAGTATTGAACGCCAACGCCAGCACAAGACCCAAGACATGCCATAACGCAAACCCCCATTGCTGACCCATGCCGGTAAAAAATAAACCCTCAACGTGATTTCCAGAGAAAGAATCGTCTTTTGAAAGCAAGTAAGATGCTGGCGGATTGGTGAACCACGAATAAGAATGATAACAACTTACCTTCATGTTGGCATTTCCTTTCAGTTGGCCGTTGAGTTTTTGCAAGCCCGGAGTTTCCTGGCTCATGTAAGAAGTCTTTAAAAAACAACATTTCTCTTCGAAGGTGGAAGGAAGCCAGAGAATGAGCCACCATACTTCGAGGGTGAAGATGCGGTGCCGACACACTCGGCAGTGGGAAAAGATAACAAAAGAAGACGAGGAGTACTTTCGCCCGGTATGCGGATACAATTATGTGGGCACTTGAAAAGCTTTTCTTGCCATGACATTCATACATGTGTGAGTGGTGCGACTTAAAGAATGTAGGCAGAGATACTTCATTCCGAGAGGCAACCAGCAACTCCAGCCTAATCGTTTCGCTCCTAAGGTTTGATCATCGAGGAGCAAAGAACTACGTTCTGCTAGCTAGGATAGCGCATTTCCTTCTTTGAGAAATTATTTTTCTTGTTCATTCCTTGTTGGTTTTGCAGTGGAATATCTTTCATGTTCTTTCCGTCTCAAACACAGAGACCTAGCCATCCTGTGCACCTTCCAGTTCACTGCTGTTTGAAGTCTCTTTCTGCGCTGCTGGCGATGTGCTTTTCATCTGCAGCCCATACTTGGGAACTGCTGTGGATCCATTTATGATATTATAGGCAGTGATTAGAGCCCTTTATGAGATTAAATGACATGACTAGAGGCAATTAGGGGTGCCAGTACAGACGCTCAAGTGCGAAGTAGTTTTCATAGGGCTTTTGCAGCAACTCCAGAATTGGTAGCAAATGGATATAGCCTTGCCAATACAAGTACAGGTCGAGTACCAGAAATTAGAAGTGTGCCCTGCAAAGCTGCCTACGAGGAAGCTGCATGGCTGGCGTTTGCTGCCGTTTAGCTTGGCAGAATACCCGTGCTCAGAGGTGTAAACCTAAAGACTAACTTTTTTCAGCCCCTTGGTTGAGAGGTTTAACAAGAAAAGAGGGAAAAGCATGGTCTCAAACAGCAGCACCTCCCTGAGCAAGAGCTGATGAGGAGCTGACCTCCCCGGTAGTGCGGCAGAAGTATCGGCGTTCAGATGCCCAGTTAAACTAAATTAAAGTTAAAACAACACTCTTCACAGACGGCACATCCGTCGCGCTGTATGCAAGAGCGTGTGTCTGTCCAGCTCTACCTGCGGGCCCTAACAAAACCAACTGCTAGGGGAAAAACACCAAGAAAGACGCCTCAGCTTAACTCGTCGTGGTATTCGGAGTTTGTGTATGCAAAACGCGGTTCCTCCTGCGCTTGTGGGGGACCTATGCTTTGCACGAGCTGAGGGATTTCTGTTCCTTTCAGAATATCTGTCATCATTGAGACGAGCTGCGATTGAAAGCACACAAATGTTCAAAAATTAAAAATTAATTTTGTCCGCCAATGTGCGAGGCAGGTGTTCTGAAGGGTCCTTTGGGGTTGCGGCATGTAGCGGCAGAGTATTAGAAGGACAAAAAAAGGAGCGTGTTTTCTGCAAGCGCAACTGACCTGGCCGCTCCATTTGTTGACCTGTTCTGTCACCATTTGATTTAAATTGGCGACAGTTCCAGCCAGGGCAAGGCCACTAAACCCACTGGGCGCTTGAAGCCGCTCGAGCATATCTTCGATGTTTTCTACGTCTACCTCTGCCCTCCATAGGAGTTGGTTAATCGACTTCAGCTTCTCAACCTGAAAAGAAACATAAAAACAACAAATGCAACAAAGTGCTTCTAAAGCAAAGTTCAGCTCACAAAGCCTGCACCCGCGGACTGCCAGCTGGCAGGAGGCATAGCACGAGCTGTTTCCAATAAAGAGAAAAATTCGTATTAGCCCGTAGCCGGTTGGGCGGTCAGTTGTGCGCCAAAACAATGCCATTAAATCCATCAAATAACAGCCAATCCCCAACGACTTTGCATGAATGATAATTGAGATTGTGTCAACTTCTCACATCCTCTGGAGGAAGCCGTTCGGCTGGGGTGTCTTGCTGCTCGGTCTCTACTCCCACAGCTGCTGCCGCTGCTGAAAGAGCAGACGAGAGGAGCTGCTGCGCCTCAGCTGTCTGTGACGCTGCGTGCTGCACGAGAGTTGCGATGCCTTCCTTGATTTGTTCCTGCACGGCCTCGAGATCCACAGAGTGCGCTGAGGCCATTTTGAACTTCTCTTCAAATGTCAGGCCCGGGGCCCCCGTCCTCAGCAGCACTTGCCCCATGGAAGAAATAGCAAGGATAGAGGAACTGTCGAGATTAGATAAATTGGTAGCAGATTCGCTTGTCTCTTCAGATGCAGGGAAGGCCTCCGTTTGGATCTCTGCGAGCTCTTGTTCGTTTGGTGGGGTGTACACTCTGCTTTCCATGGAAGCCGCAGCTTCTTCTGCTGCACTTCGTCGAGCCCGTTCTGCTTCTCGGTATTCTGCAGAGACAGTGCAAATTCAAACTTGAAAAATAAGTTAGAGTGTAAAGGGCACGAATGCTTGCACGATTTTTGTCTGCTACGGCTGGATGCTGTGCAAAAGAAAACCCTAAAAGTGACACTAGCTGAATGTGGCATAAACAGGCAAAGGCAGGAGAATACACCAGGTGTCTCCCGTCTGTCAGCTCCTCGGCTTGGGTTGCCTCTCTCGGATTGCTCAGTGCCCCTAGCAGTGGCCCCATGTAGCATAAAGCTCCCGCTAGCCTCTCTCTGGCCAGCCTCACCTGTTAGCTGTAATTTTGCTTTTTTAAGGACGGCAATTACTTCCTGCAAGAGCTCCTGCATGCGCTCGAATTCCATCTCCTCATCGTCAATCTCAGTAGAGTCTCCCAAGATGGTCGCATATGCCGGGCCCTACGGACGCCACACAAAATTTCATAAGCCGCTTTGCCAGTTCAGGTTTGCTTAGTAAACTGTTCAACATCAAAGCCCCATTTTCAGCACTCGGAGGCCTTGGGGAGCCGAAGAGAGTTGTAGTTAATGCAGGAGTTTTATCTCAGCCATTTTGTGCCATGGATGACGCGAGGCTACTTTTGCGTCAAAGAACATTCGGCGCTACGTATTTCAGCAAAAAGAAATTTTTCTCACGGCTCCCAAGAGAACCGACAAATCGACGTTGGAGCGAACGACCGCCTTCCTGTCTAAGCCTCTCAACTGCGCACAACCGCAAGGTGGAAACTGAAGTACTAATAGCACAATTTGTTAATTGGCAATCATGGTTGAAATTATGAAGGAGAATTTGCAGATGAACGCATGCAGTTTTCAAATCGCATTAGCAAAAACTAGAAATGCTTTATGGTGCTGGAAATTCCGGTGTACCTCCTCAGCAACGGCATCGACGCGTTTCTTCTGCTCCTCGTATTTCCTGAGCGAATTTGTCTCAAAGGTCTCAAAAGACAAAAGCCGGGCTGATGGAAAATTCTGTAAAGTTTCGGCTAGTAGCGGTTGAGATGAGGCAAGGCAAGTTTGCTCCTCAAGTTGTTTACCTCTCGAGTTCTTCGGGGGGATGCCACGGAAGATCCATGCAGTCCTGCAGACCCGCGCGCTCCTTTATTTCAGGTAGTTTTGTCAGCTGCACTGTTGTGTCGCTACGCTTGATAGCTTTCCTGCAGCAACAACCAAGAGCCAATGCGGTGCTTTCAAGTGCAGCAGCAGGCTGCTCCTGCTGCAGCAGAAATCTTGCTGCTCAACAGCTGCATAGGACGCAGCCAGACCTATTGGTATAGAAGTAGTTGTGCCATGTGACGTTGCAAGCAATGAAACGCCATCCGTTAGCTTTGAAAGGGAGTCAGTGAATTTCCTTGCTTTTGCTGCAAGGAAGTTGTTAGCTTAATCCCTTAGGCTCAGTCCCCCAAGCGCTGCAACCCAAAACTCACGCAAATCTTCTGGAATGGGAGAGGAGCTGCATTTTGGAAAGTTTGATTCCTTTGTTGGCCGCGATGATTGCCTTGCAGCCCGTCACCCAGGCGTCGAATTCGAATTCGTCTTTGCACGTCAAGTCAAGCGTCCTCGCGTCTTCTAGGGCAAAGTGGGGGAGCTCCACTGCTGCTGAGCAATCTGGCGCGCTTTCCTCCTCCTTAAAGACGAGAGAAAAGCTGAGATGCTGCAAAGCCGGAATTCGGTAGCCTGCGAAGGTGGCAGATTTCTGGCCTAACACGAGGCCTTGCAGCTCCGCCATCTGCACCATGGAGGCCCCTTTCCCTTTGCTCGCCGAGTACCACACAAGCCGTTGGCGGTCAGCAGACAGCTGAAACTGCCGGAGGTGCGGGTGGCCAAAGCGCGTGTGCTTCAGCAGATTCGCGCCTGAAGCGACAAGCAAAGAAAAAGCACGAGCACGAGATCTCGTGGGGTGTTTCGACACCTCCCCAGTTCCCTGTCCCCCCACCTCTTTTTTTGCTACTTTATCTCCCCCACAGCACTTTCTTTATTTGGGGTTTTCCTACGCATGGCGTGCTTGCCTCTCCGCATCTGTAAGACGGCCTTTTGTGTCTCGATGTGCAGCAGAGGGTCGACGGCGACGGAAAGTCTCCTCCACTTGTCTCCTGTGAGCTTTCTGAGGTGCTGCAGCTCTTCTCTCTGTTGTGGGTCTTCATCCCCTAAAGTGTGGGGCTCTAGCAGGTAAGTAGCGCCGTCTGTGAGGGAAGGAAAATCCTTAGAAAACACGCGGGCCCCCAACACAACGCGAACTTCTACTTCGTTATCTTCTGTCTTTTCGCTAACCACTGGGGCAGCCTCTCGCAGCCTCTCAGATTCGCCCTGCTGCAGGGGTGGAACGTCCGCCTCATCGCTGGGCTGCAGGCCACACCGCAGCCTTAGAGTCCTAACTGCCATAAACAAGTCGTCGCAATCAACGTCAGCCCTGCTCACAACAACACCACCAACAGAACTTCCAAACCCTCGTGCTTTGCTAGCATTCCCTGCAGAGGGAACGCTTTGCATGCAACACATCACCCACACAAGCAGAACGAACTGCACTAGTATCTAGATATCAAAAACCGGGTGTACATACACCCTGTACACGCCACTCGCGGTAAAGCCAAGGGGGCTTGTATTGACGCACGAGTCGGGGAGGGGGCGAATCTCCCTGAGGCAGAAACCAGACCCTGCTTGGCCCTGCTCCTCTTGTTCTCCTTCGTCTGCCAGGACGTCGCAGGCGCAAAGCACTGACGTCTTTACGTCTTCTGCACTTGTGTCGAGATACCAAGAAACGGGTGTACATACACCCTGTACGCATGAGATCACGCCACAATGCACAACAGAATTGATTAAGCACATATGTTAAAGCGCTAGTGCAAGCAGACCGAGGGCTTGCCTCTTTTCACGTATAAGAGCCCTAAGACGGCTTGACTCTCCGCATGCAGACGAAGTTGCCCCAGCCTCTCGTGAAAACAGAAAGTTAAACCCTAATTAAGCTTTTCACTTCATGCCAGCTAGAGGCTGCCAGTCCGTAACACGGAAGGAGGCGGCAGGGGTTGTGAGGGAGAAGACGCACCCGATGAACTACCCAAATGCGTTTTTTCTTGTAGTCTTCGAGTTGATGTCCGCTTATCCCCTCGGCGGCCTTGCGCACTTCTTTGCCGATATCTTCCCAGGGCCTCAGGCCACTCTCAAACGGCCACTGCAGGGCGTCACTCGAGCTCGACCTTGCGCTAAAATCTGCAGAGGGCCTTTCGGTTCCGTCGCCCGCAAGTGTCGTAGGGGCTTCTGAAGGAGTCCTGGGACTTGTGCATTTACGGGGAGTGATGCTATCTGCTGTGCTCCTCCGCGCACCATTTTCTAGCAGAGTGGCCGCAGCCGTGTCACTATTACTTTGGCAAGCACTTGAAACCTCACATGCATCAATAAAGGCGATGTCGTCCTCCAGGAAAACTGGTTCTCCGACGGCGCGTTTAGCCTCAGGGAGGCAAGAGGAACAGTTGCGATGAAACCCGTCATCTGCCAAGGGGGTCAGGATGTCTGCAGCTATTTCATATTCCTTATTATCCAAATATTGCACAGCTGCTGAGCTTACTGCTACGTTTTTTATACTTGTTGGTCCCCGCACATCTTTTTCTTGGGGCATTCCAAGGGGCCCTTGATGCGGCTGAGGGAGACCCCCTGCAGCGGAGCTCGTTTTGGCCCGCTCCTCTTTCAGCTCCTCAATCGTTGGGCTTTTCCCTATTTCCTTGCGGTTCTTCAGCAGCGCTGCTGGGGCGCCAACCTTTTCCAGGATTTGGGCAAAAGGGTCCGACGTGTCTCTCCACTCTGGGCCTTGTGCATCGCTGGGGGGTCCCGTGGCCTTGCCCTCACAAGAGCACTCGTATGGGGCGTCATGAAAGCTGTCTGCGACCCAGGGCGTCACAGGGGCCCCAGCGGTCCTCTGGGGCTGGTCAGCAGCTAGCGTCAGTTCCTCCATTGGGACAATCGCGCTGGTCCCGCAAAATTCTCTAGAGAAAGCACGTAAGTGGTAAAGGCAACCAGAGGAAAGAACAACGAATGTGTGCTCTATAGAGGCAAGTAGCTGGGCACGTTACGGCTGCGGCAACGGCTTAGCACAGGCGTACAGACACCACTCCAAGCCGGTATTCTGGCCTAGTGAGATCCCCACAAGCAAACACTGCTGCAATTATTTCAATGAAAAGTCCCAACTATGAGGTAGAAGCGGATTACCGTATCTGGAGAGCCGGCAAAGGCAGAACATCGGCGCTGCTGGCCTGTGAAGGAGCGCCCAGCCGTCGACAGTCAGCAAGAACTGGGAGGTCTAGGGCAGGTTATGCGGAAACAACAAACCAAGCGCCTGCAATTTTCAAAGACAAGAGTTAAAAAGAGTCAAATCTTAACCACCGGGAGCGGAGACATAGTCGAGATAGAGCGAATGTGCACATGCAGCTCAGCGGTCGGCTGCGCTTGTGCATTGTTTCAAACATATCTTTACCATTCATTCGCAACAGAAAAAAACAATGGCACTTACATAACCATTTTTATTTTGCATCGGACGAAACGTTGTCTCTGTTGCAACTCCAACTTCGGGACATCCGCACATGTCAGCTAGTACTGCTTTTACCTCTCTTTTTTGTGTACTGGCCATAGGAACAAAACTAGTAACCTACACTCTGATATTAACAGTGGCCGTAGATTCTGCTGTTTTATTGTCTTGGTATGAGCTCTGGCAACCCCTTGTGCAGAGTGAGCTAATGAACTATTCTGAAAAGGAGGTAGCCTTTTATTTCCTATCTCTGCAAGTTGCATGTCTAAAAATAAACACAAACAAACTATAAATAAACAATTTTTATTTGTTTACATTTTTCATATGTTTATTTCAGTGTTAGAGGTGCAACAGAAACTACTTATTTACATGTATCTTATGACACGAATTTCAGGCATTATAGTTATCATCTCAACGCAGAGTGATTTCACAAAAAGTTCGAACAAATCAAGAAATAAAAAAAAGTGGGTGGGAGACTTTGCCGCTCGGTCTCAGCCATTTTCTGCCCAATCTGCTGGAGTGGGGGAGGCGCACGCCAGCACCCCCACAAGCCAACGGCCATACGCTCACTACCTTTCAGGCTGAGCCCTTGCGAGAGGCAACGGCAAAGGGAGAAATCTTCAAAACAAAACTTACTGGCTTTAAGATGTCAGCAGATGTGATATTCTAGTGTATTGTGGCCTTCGTCTCATCCAAAGCAGCTCTTGCATGAAGTAAAAGTTGGGGTGTTGCCTCTTGTTTGAACTAACCCACCAAAAGCCAGTCCCTTTCCAAAAAATAAATTAAAATATTTTGCCTTTTAAATGTTAAATGGAGACGTACATTGTTTGTAGCTGGATGTAAATAACGATGCCAACCTCACAGTACTCTAATGGAGGTACTTGAGCTGTTTCATCAGCCTTCGGGAAGGTGAAGTTCCGTCAAAAACAGAAAGAAATGCCTTTGCTGTACGGAAGTCATTTATTAGACTTTTCAGATGCATGGCATGCAACTATAAATGGCATAAAGGCTGTCGCTTTACGAGAGCACATAAAATATTTCTCCATAAATGCCAGCTCAATATCCGTGTGAAAACGGTGCACGTGATCCAACATACGAAATACTGAAATGTGGGGCAGCGTACCCCGATAATCACCTGGGACGGTCCAATCCGTTGGCGGTGCTTGGGGGGCAGTCAGATACAGTGGCCTACAACCAGCCAAGGTTACTAACTCAAAACCAAAAAAATAAACCTTGAGTGGCTTGCCTCAGTGCTGCCAGAGCAATCTTGACAGCCTCTGGCTGTCACATTTTCCGTGAAGTCTTGGAATGATATGGGCACTAAGGGAACAGCTTTCCTCCTCCTCCTCCTCCCCAGCAAGTTTCTGCAGAGTCAATCGGAAACGCGCATAAGGCTGCCGTTGGCGTGTGCAGCATGAGAAGCTGAGTGTTGGTGATAAGCAGCCAACACCTCATCTGCACATTAAATAAACATATATAACACATTATGCACGAAGGAGCAGAGCAGAACTAGCTGGCCATAACTACCTGCAGGATTCCTGAGTGGGAGAGAAGCATCTTAGCACTCCCATACACCAACGCGCACGCCGCTGAGGTCACTTTTCAGGTGAAGCCGTGGCAAGGAGGAGATACCAAAGGAAAGATCCGTGGACCGGAACCCCTTTTCTTTAAGATGACGCTAAATGGAATAGCCTAGTATGCCGTGGCCTCCAGTCTTGCGAAGCTACTAGTGCATAAGCAGTAGTTGGGCGTTCGTTACATTCTCTTTTGCACACACTGGCGGAGCGACCAATGAAGAAGTGCCCCGTAATTGTCGAGACACAGCTTAATCAAGCATAAAAGTGGTATCAAGATCGGGGAGTTCTAATGAACTTTAATTCTGGCCGTAGTTACCGTGTGGCTCTCGCGCCTTTAAAAAGAAGCGTCAAGCCCAACTAGGTGACCGAGACCTAATTACCACGGCCCTAATACAATCAATAAAAACAGGTAGACATAAATAGCTTAAAAGATTACCACCGGACTAAACAGAAACGCTTGCTTTTTGATTAAGTATACACTTGTGGAGTGAGGGGACCCACCTGAGGCTTACGTGGAGGCGACTGCCGACGAGTCGGCTGTCCATCTTGTTCTTTTGTTTGCCTGTCTCCGCATTATCATCTAAGAGTGTTTCTAATATTCCGTCATTATTCATTGCAGTTTGTGAATCTTTGTCAAGGAAGACACGACAAAGTAAGGAGATCGGCGATCACAAGCCCCTCCTCTCTTTGAGGGGCCCAGGCCCCAGCCTAGCGTGAAATACAACCCAATCTTATCCCAACCGCCTTTTCCTGCTTTCTACTTATCCAGATTTATGGAATTTACGAACTAATGGTAGCTCCACAGCAAGGTGAAAGGTTGTCCCCTTGGGTTTGCCTGGGGCTCAGGGTGTGCCTAGAGCGGTGGTTATTCCAGCTTCTTACGTTTTTCAAAGCGAATCCAAATGACTGGTGTGTCTTCAAAGAGTTTCCATCATGGTGAGGTGCATTTGTAATTACTTTTATCTTTTGAAAAGACAAGGGTACAACCCCTAGGACCCCCAGTGAGGATGCGAGTGCCCATGTGGCCGCTTCTTCTCTTAGCAGCGACTCTCAGTGCCTCCCGCCTCCCCTCGGCCCTTGGCAGCGGCATCAGCTTAGCAGCAGATGCGTCCGCAGCCAACGAGGAAAGACAGGCTAGAGGCTCTTCGGGGGTTTCCCCTGCGCCTGCCGCCAGGCCTACGGAGAAAAAAGGGCCTTCGCCTTCAGTGCAAGATTTTTGCGGAGGCCCTGAGGAAACGCAAGCGTGTGACTTTTTACGTGACGGCGTCTGTGTGATCTCTGCTGGTAATGTGCGTGTGTGGCAAAGACGGCGTTGGCGGGATGGGAAACCCCAGAGCCCCCCTGAGCCTCGCTGGGTGGAGGGCTTAAGGATTCGCACGGGGGGCGACATTGAGGTGCGCGGGGCCCTTCTCCAGTGCACCCAGGCAGCCTCCGCGAGGGAGTGGCCAGCCGCCAGGCGGCGGCGCCTTCGCATGCGGGGCCTCCATGGTAGCAGCAGGGGAAGCAGAGCAGCGCTAAGGGCTCAAGGGACCCAGCGGGACCCAGCAACGGACCAGGGGGACCCCTTCCAAAGGATAGAATTTTGTGCGAGCGGAAGCATTCGCTTAATCGGGGCTGCGAAGCTGCGTTGCACGGAAACGATTTTGTTTGCTGGGGACTCCGTGGCAATCGGAGAGAAGGCTGAGGTGTCTGCATCAGGCACCGTGATGCTGAGGGCCCAAAATCCGCACGCCCTGCCAGCTAGAGAAGCAGAAATTTCTTTAGACGTTCTAACTGAGGCCTCTCTGAGGTCTGGCAGCCTCTCCCCTAAAAATGTCGGCATGTGGCTAATGGGGGCCCTGGGTGTGGGCACGAGGAAAGGGGCCTTCGAGGGGCCTCCTGGAAACGGGGCCCCCCAAAACGTCCCTGCGCCTTCCCCCCTTTCTGCTGCCTCCTCGCCCACGGCGCCTGCAGGCCCTGCAGTACAGCGCAGGGGGCCCCCCGAAGGGACCCCGCTTCTAGCCGCTAGTCAGGAGCCTAAGCTGCGTGCAGGCAGCCACGGAGGCCTTGGGGGCGTTGCGAGTGACCGCTGCGAGGCCAAAGCGTTTAGTGGGGAGCTCACTGCTTTGCCCTTCTTCCAATGTCTCACGCCTTGCACCTGCAGTGATGCTAAGAAAGTCTTGTCTTTTGTTTGTCTTGTTTGTCTTTTGTTCGTCTTTTTTGTTTTTTCTTTGTATTTTGTTTGTTTTGTTTGTTTTTTGTTTGTCTTCTGTTCACGGCCTACTTTGTGTTTTTTCTGCTGTCCGTTTGCAGGCCATCCGCTGCGGGCGCCCGTGAAGGCGAGAGGCAACATTTTCTTACCGCTAGCAAAGGGCGAGGCGGGCCTCACTTACCCCAGCCCTATGGGGAGTCCCATGGAGACCTCCTCAGGCGTTTCCCGCACGGCGCTGCTGCGGCAGGCCGTAGCAGTGGAGGTCCCCCGCGGAGGGGGCCTCGTGGTGATTGTTGCCTCTCGCCGCCTGGCGGTGGATGGGCAGGTGACCTCTTCGGGCGAGCCCGGCTGGGGCTGTGAGGGGAGCAGCAGGGGCCCAACTAAAGTGTCTCCACAGCGCATGCACCAAGAGGAGACACCTGGAGTGAGCAGACGCCGATGGCCAGTCTCTAGGGGTCTTCAAGGTTTACTGCTGTGGCTTCTTGGCTCCAACTCAGGAGGCACGGCAGTCTCTAGCCGTACGCGAGGGTCTCTTGCAGCAACCTGTGCTGCTGCAGGGAGCGGGGGTTCCATTGTGTTGGTGGCGGAGACTCTCGCCTTTCCAAGCTCCATGCAAAGCGGGCGGGTCGCAGCAGCAGGGGGTGGCTGCTTGGCTGTTCCTCCGGGTAGGGGAGAGGGCGGTGGCTCTGCTTCCGGGGCTCCTGGGCCTGCAGTGCAGGGGCCTCTCGAGGCCCTTCCTGGCGAGTGCGCCGCGGGAGGGGGAGGGCGCATAGCGATTTTTGCGGATCAGCCGCACCCTTTGGACCCGGTGGTAGGCCTCATTGCTGGTGGCTTTGCCTCGTCTCAGGCCCACAGGCTTTCAGCCCGCACATTCTCCCCGGTCGTCCGCCCTGCGCACTCCAGACTGCTTCTGCCGTGGGTGCAACGTAGGAGGCTCTTTAAATGGGTTTTTATGTTTGTTTTCTGATTTGCTTGTTAACTCAGGTTTTGGCCTCCGGCGGCTGCGCGTTGCGAAGCAGCAGGCTCGATTTGCTGCCCTGCCTTTGCGGGGGTGGGGGGACGATTTTCTCTCGTATGCATCGGCGGCTGGTAATTTCGAACAAGCTGACTGTCACTGCCGCTGCCTCGCCGCCGGGTGTCTCCTTGGCCACGCGCAGCCAGCCTACAGAGCCGCATGCAGTGCAAGGTGAAAAAGACAGCAGCTATGCTGGCGACTCGAGGGCTGCTGTGTCTGGTGGGGGGCAGCACGCAGGGACACTGCAAGCAATCTCTCCCCTTAAAGGCTTCCCGGTAGCAGGGGCGCCAACCGAGGCCAACGCATTGGCCGTCCTTAGCGTGCAGCCGACGCCTCTGCCGGTGCCTCTCTACGCCCCCTCAATCACTCTAGCTGTGGAGGCTGCTGTTGTGGCCCTTGGGCCCCCCGCATCCCTGGGTGCAAACGGCCCCCCCACAGGGCCCCAAGAGGCCTCAACCAATCCAGGAGCCCCCAGTGAGGCTCCCAGTGCGAGGGAGTCAAAGGTGGTTGTGGGAAGTCTGCTGCTTCATGGAGGCTCTCGCGGTAAGCCGACCAAAGAAATCTCAATGGCCACCACAGCCTGTCAGTAGAGGCACTGAAAATGATGGGGTTTGTTGTGTTGTGTTGCTGCGCCCCATCAGGCTCTGCCTTGCATGTCCTCACGCCTCTCCACCTTCACGCCGCAGAGGGCAGCATCCGTCTGAGGCAGCGCAGCTCTCTTGTTTTGGCCCCCTGCGGTGGCAGCGAGACAGAGGAGACGCGGGCACACTCAGGAGGCCCCTGCAGCAAGCTGCCCCAAACTGGCATTCTCCTGGGGGCGTCTGTTGTAGTGTCAAGTGCAGCGTCTGTTTCTGTGGGCGAGGAAGCAGCCATTCGCTTTATGCCCGGCCTCCACAGCTTCCCTTGCAGCGGGGGCCCCAGGCCTGCGGTGCCTTCACCGCAGCAAGGTGCCCCTGAGAGTACCGCTTTGGGGGTCGGTCTGCTTGCCGGTGAGCGGCTGCTGCTGCACGGGGATCTCGGGCTTGCTGCTGCCCCTAGCGACTGTCTCCCCGCACCCCTTTTGAAAACGCCTTTGCTGCTGTTTGGGGGGCGTGAGGTGTCTCTTCGGGGGGAGCAGCAGCTGGACCAGCTCGTCGTTCTCAGCCAAGGCACGGCCACTCTGGGGGGCAGCTGCACCGTTGGCGCGCCTCACCGCTGCAATGGGAAGCGCACGCCGCTCAACCCGAAAGCCTCAAGGGCAGCAGGGGGAGCCAGCAGGCACAGCACCATCTGCAGTGCGTTGGACGGGTACGCGGCGGCTCAGGTGTCTCCCTACCTGCAGGCTGCTGGCGATGAAGAAGAGGTTCTTCCTGCTTTTTTCTTTGCGAGACCCCACCCCGAGGAAGGGGGCCCTCTGTTAGCTGAAGGGGATTCTGCTGGAAGCCACAGTGGGGAGACCGGGCCTCCGCCAAATGGCGAAAACGCCAGCAGCAGCAGTCAGCATTTCCAAGAGGGTTCCTTTTTGTTTGAACTGGCAGAGGGAAGGCAGAAGGAGGAAGCAGAGGGAGAGAAAGGTTGGGTGAAAAGAACGCTGAAAGCGCTTCGACTCGTCGCCCGTGAGATGCCTCATTGGAAAGACGAGGGGATCGCTCACTTCCTTCTAAAGGGGCCAGAGGCTCAAGGGAGCTGCGGCCCCTCGTGCTTGAAAAAAAAGCAACTTGCAGATTTTATCGCGTGGGGGCCTCAGCGCCTACGAGGGTGTGAAGGAGTTGCGGTGGCGGAGACGGGCGATCCCGTGAAGGTTCTCAGGAAAGTCGTTGCTCTTGAATTCCGCAGAGCCCCTCTGCCTGCAGTGAGCCTGAGAAGGTGGAAGAAAGGCTTAAAGACGAGCCTGCCTCCTCTATTGGGGCGCCTCGCCCCCGCGCTCATGCCAGCACCTCGGGGGCCTTCCACGTTGAAGTCGATCCCCAGCCTGTCCCTCTCTGCAGCACCTCCCCGAGTGAAGGAGCAAGCTGCTTTGTGGGCCTTGTGGCCGGCGGAGTCCGAGGCGCCTTCGCCATCCTGGGATGCAGGAGGCACTTTTTTGCCGGCATTGGCCTCCTCTGGAGAGAAAGGCGCTCTTCGCTCCGCGGGTCAGGAGGGATTGGTACAGGCCCCTCCTTCCTCGACCCCCGCTCCCTCGGCGAATGAAGGGGTTGAGGCCCCTGTGGGGACGCATGCGGCTTCAGCAGCCCCCTTTTTGGGGAGCATTGAGGCTTTCCTGCAGGGAGGCGCCCCCCCATGGGCTCACCTAGACGCTGCAATCTTCGCACGTGAGGGCCTTGTGGTCGATTCGGGGGCCTCCCTAATAGGGGGGAGCCTTTTGCTTTGTGGGGGACGAGGCAATGTGGTGCTGCAGGGCAACGTCGAGGCCAGCCGCCGGGGTTGCCAGCCAACACATGGTGAGCCACTGTGTCGAGACGCCCTGTCTGTGCTACGCACATCCAAAGAATTATTAAGGCCGGGGAGGAGTTTGTGCAATCTTCAAGTTAGTGGCTTAGTGCCGTCCTTACTGCCATCTTCACTGTCCCTTCACTCTCTCTTTACTATCTTTTTGCCGTCTCTTTACTGCCTCTTCATTGTCTCTTTGCTGCCTCTTCATCGTCTTTTTACTGTCTCTTTACTTTCTTTTTAGTGTCTCTTTATTGTCTTTTCATTGTCTCTTTGCCGTCTCTTCATTGTCTCTTTCGTGTCTCTTTAGTGTCTCTTTAGTATCCTTTTCCTGTGTCTTCATTGTCTCTTTACTGTCTGTTTACTATTTCTATACTGTCTCTTCGCTATCCTTTTAGTATCCTGCACTCTGCGTAACCTCTTGTGCTTTTGCGTGTCTAGCCCCTCTCTATATCTTTTGATACGAAGTGTTTCTGCTCCTCTAGGGGACAGAAGTTTGTCAGCAGTGCATCTTGCCATTCACCCCCTCATCAGCCCCCGCGTGCCTCTTTGCCTCTGCACCTGCTGCTTTCTCAGGGCCCGGTGCGGGGAGCCGAGGCACTCCAGTGGAGCCTCCAGCAGCGAGCAAGGAACCCGTTTCTCCTTCCTCTATGGTCGCTCAATCTACGCTCTGCGGAGGAGGTGGGGGGGCCCATGTGGGGTTTGGGGGAGACGGGGTGCATGCGCTGACGGGGAAGCCCTGCAGCGGAAGTGGCGGTGTGGTGTATGGGAGGGGGGGTCGCCCAGCAGTCTTACCTAAGAAATCTCATCCCGCTGTTGTTGCAGGGCTGAACGAAGCCCCACCAGCTGCTGAAGAGAATGCGGATGTCTTCGCCTCAACAGCGAGTGCGTCAGGAGGCGGAGGAGACCTGGCAAGAGCGGGGAGCGGGGGCGGATTCGTGTGGGTGCAGGGGCAGACGGTCACCGTTGACGGAGCGATATTAGCCGATGGAGGAGGAGCTGAGCTGATGCAAGATGCCATCATTGACATCGAGGTTGACCCTGATAACTCAGATGCCCACGGTTCTTCTCTTCCTGCCATCCCCAGTGCCGCCCAAAACAAGGAAGCAAATACTGGGGGAGCAGAGAGACCTTCAGCTGCCCTCAGCGCAGCAGAGGTTATCCCAGGTGGCCAGGCCGACGCCATCAGCGAGGTCGCATGCACAGCCCGTGCTTCAGCCTCTCTGCCGAGGGCAGCCTCATCAGTCAAGGCTGCTCTCCCCCAGGGCGAGGACGGAGAGGTCTCCAAGGTGGGAAAGGCCGAAGGAACAAAGCAGGAGGGAACGGCTGCCGGGGCAAGTTTGTCCTGCCAGCTCTCGGGGCTTCTCTTCGATCCCGCACAGCTAGGGCAGGGAGGAGGCGCTGGGGGTTCCGTCATCATCGACACGAGGGCCCTCATGGGGTCGGGGCTCATCTCTGCCCAGGGAGGCAATGGCGGCCGCTGCACGGGCGGCGGAGGGGGCGGGGGCGCCATCGACTTTCTATGGGATGCGTCTTTCCAGAAGATCCGCGGCCAGGCGCAACGCCCTGCAAAGGCCAGTAGCAGCAACGCCTTAGGCTGGAATCTCCGCGGAGAGGAGCGGAACCCCCTCCCCAGCAAATTCTCATGGGATAAAGAACCTGCACGAGACGACGGGGATGCCGAAGGCGAAAGCTCCAGCGTGTTTGTTCCATGGATTCGTCCCCTGGACTTCGCCGCCGGGTTTAGCGGCTCTCTGCGTGTGGGAGGAGGCGGAAGCGACCCCTCAACAGCCTGTGGGCGCCTGCAGCTCCCCTTAGGACAACAGGGGGGCTCTGGGGAAGTGCGCAGCGCCCTAGGCTGCCCTTCGGGGTACGCCGGGTGGCGATGCAGCCCCTGCCCCGTCGGATTTTTCTCTGATGGAAAAGGAGGAGTTTGTCTCAGCTGCACAAACAAGCCTTCAGATAATGCTTTCTATACGCGAGAAGGGGTGGGGGACTCCCAGTGCCCCTACGCCTGCACAAAGGGTCTTCCGGACGCCTCTGTGAACCCCAGGTGTCTCCCCCTGTTTCTCTTCCTTGTGGAGCGGCTGCTGTGCTGCGCGGTGTTGGTCCCTTTGGGGCTTCTTTGCTTGGCTTTCTTGGGCCTTGGGGCTCTTTTACGTGAGGTTGCTCGTCGACTAGGGCAGCAGCAAGCCTGGGGATACGGGGCTCTTTTGGGGACTCACGGATCTCCCATGCCGGTTTGCATGGGCGGGATGGAGAGCGGATGCTCTTCTTCAGGGTTCGGGGCAGCGTCTCCCTCAGGTTCGCTAGCTTTCCTTGGGGGTTCGAACGAGAGGCGTTTGCTGCACCTTGCGGTGCCTCACCTGACCCTCGAAGACCTGCCATTCCACGTTTTCCGAATTTACTTGCACGGGCGCAACTCTCCCCACTCCCCTTGGGGCTTGGACGGCCAGCCTCCGCCTTTCCTGGAGCCATTAACAACCCCCCATCGCTTCACTCAGTTCGCAGCAGCAGCAAACGCTCTTTGCGGTTTTAGCCGCTGTTTTGTATTTGTCTACGGGCTGCTCTCCTTCCTCTATCCCCCCCTTGCCGCGTTGCTTCTCAGGGCTTCCAGGGCCCGCAGGGCGGACAAGATGGTTGCTCTGTGCAGCCCCCGGGCAGGAGGGCCCACGGGGGTGGGTGAGGGGGGCGCTCCCTCCTCCTCAGCGTGGGGGACGAGGGGCCCCTGGGTCTTTTTGGCGTCTCGATTCGGGTGGGGTCAAAGCGTGCTTTGGGGTTGGGAAAGGACAGGAGGCTCTGGAATGCCTGCTGCCGCTTCTTTCTGGCGGAGCATCCGTGCCAGGGAGCTCTCGTTCGCCCTCAAGTTTGGGTGCGACCCCGACTGCACTTTGGGGTTCATTGACGTGCTGGACCTCGACAGAAACATCTTAGATTACCGCTGCTCCCCTCAGCTCCCGCTGGTTCTTCTTGCCCAGGGAGATGGCCGCATTGTCCCCTTCAGCCTCTCCCGTGGCCTACGGAAGCCGGGGGCCTCCCGCACCACCCAGGGGCCCCGCCAGGCAGGTGGCAAGGGCAACCCTGCAGACCCCCTGCAGGGCTCCCTCGAGGAGTTTGCTTCCTCGTCTGTGTGGGCCTGCTTTACGGAGTTTTTCAGTGCCAAGGTGAAGGAGATCACGGCAGAGGATTTGGGGACCCTCAGAGCTTTCCTAGGGACGGCGCCTAGCGCCGAGGGTGAAGGGACGCAGGCTGTCGCTTTCAAAGGAGCTCCCGAAGAGGTAGGGGAGTGGATGGGGGAGTCCCCATCTTGTGGTCTACTGAGGGCACACCCAGGAGACCGAAGGCTCTCTAATCCTTTTGCTAGGTGCGGGCGGTGCGGCAGGCTGCAGTTGCCGTCCGTCAGCTCCGGGGATTGCGGAGGAGGACCCCTCGGGATCCTTATGGGGGGCCCCCTGTATGCCCTTCGCGCAGTTGCTCGGCTCTGCGAAGGCATCCGGCTGATGAGCGACAGACTCCTCAAGCCCCACGGCATCGCCGCAGCGGTTTGCCTCATGAGCAGCCGCGGGTTCGTCAGCAGGACAGACGGTGTAAGAAGAATAACTGGCAGTCCCCAGGAAGCCTCTGAAGGCCGTCGCCCCGAGGTATTTCGACGAGACGCCTGCAGGCCCCCAGGAGCCCCACAAGGGAAGGATAGCGGCTGCGGAGTGGCTCCCCGCCTAATTCGGCGAAGAGAGGGCCACTGCACGGACGTAACACCCCCTGGGCTGCGAGGGCCTTTGTGCACCGGCAGTCTGCTTCTGCGGGCTGCCTCGTCTCCATCTGCTTTGCTTGACAGTCTGCGGCTCGATGGAGGAGACCCCTCGGGGTCCTTTCCTCCAGCCACCAATGAAGGGCCAGCGGACGTGAAGGGTGTCGGGGCCTTCTCAGAGTCCGACTCTGTTGGGGGAATTCTGGAGAGCCGCCTTGGGGCCGAAGGAGGGGCCTCGAATGCCTCCCTCGAGACTTTACTTTTAGGCCCTCAGCAGAGGGCCGCACGTCAAAGAACACACAAGGCCGAAAACGATCCTGGCAGCGTTGAGACCGAGGCTGCCCTTGCCCTCGTCATTACGGAGGAGGCTCCAGAGTCCAGCGGGGATGCGCCCCCAGCAGCGCCAAGCACGATGGAAGAAGGGCCTACAGGGGTCGCCAACGCCCAGGCCGTAGTGGTGCCTTGTTTCCCGCCCGTCTCCTCTCTGGCGGTGACCTCCCCCTTGGATCCCCGCCGCTTGAGTGCGCTCAATCAGCCTCTTGCCCCCTACACTTCTGCAGCTGCCCCGGCGCTGCAAAAGTCCATTCCCTACGCGGGTTTCGGAGGATCCCCGATTCTCTACTATCCCAACCTCTCTGGGGGCCCCTCTTCTTTGCGGCAATCCTTTGAAAGGCCGGCGGGACCTTCACCGCGGCAGCAGATGCCGAGCGGCTTCAGGGGACTTCGGCGGATTGGGGGCCCCTTCTGTGATCTGCCTTCTCCTAATTCTCAAGGTGCCTATGCGGCATCTTCCCATGGGTCTGCTTCGTCGGGGCCCTTGGAAGCATCCAAGGGCTTCTGTGGCTCTAAGGGGGGACCCGTGATGTCCCTGGCGGATGCAGCAAAGCGATCAGCTAGGGCAGACGCGCAGCACCTCAGGGATGCAGTGGAGGCCCTTCAAAAAAGTGCCCTTGCCAAGTTGGGCACAGGAAAGGAGGAAGGCAAAACAGCTCGCACGCCCGAGGAGTCCTCGGGGTTCTCACGAATCACCACAATGGGTGCTGAGCCAGAGACGGAGGCTGAGGTGACCCTTTCTGGGGATGACGCTATCTCCGCAGCACCCGAGAGAGGCTCCCATTATCTGGCCATTCTACAGCTCGCCTGGAGGCGTCTTCGCTTCAGAAGTTCTCCTACTGAACTCACAAAGCAAGTCATTCCCTCCTCTCTTGCCACATGCAGAACAGCCCGATCCTGAAGAGGCTCAGAGAATTATTAGTTATAAAACTTCCCTCTCCATTTCTCTTTTTATATACATGGCTGTGCTTTTTTGAAACTGAAATGCGGTAGCCTCCGCAGCATAGCGACGGGAAGGGTCCTAACTTTTTGGTATTGTTTCACTATGGATGTTTTGTCAGAGCTTATGTCTTAGCCGTGGCTTTGGCGGTTCACTTCTTGCATATGGCGGCGACAGGCGTTTACTTTTTTGGCTTGAAAAGCATCTCTTTCACCGTGGCGTGGCCCCAACCGTTCCCTAGCGAAGTACCAGCACCAGGAAATTCTCAGGCATGGGCTTTCCCTGTAAACTCTTTTTGGTTTAGAGGCGAAGACCCCAAGGCCGCAGCCGCTTCATCCCTAATCGTATCATCCCCGCTGCAGGGACCGGGTGTGGGGCCTTCTCCAGCTGGAACTGCAGTTTCGAAGTGGGCTGGACTGGCGCACAACCTTGGAGGTCCCTCCTGGTGTCTTCTCGCGGTAGCGCTATCCGTACCCCCTCTTGCAGATTTCCTCTGCTTCTTTGTTGGCTTGTGGCTCTTCCTCACAGCAGACACTAGGCAGGAGCAACTCTTCTGTATGACAGTCGCCTCGACAATGCCGAAGCACATAGTTGGTATGCAAAGACGCCCAAACAAACACACAGAAGACGAGAAGGCTGTGGACGACTGGATTTGCACGTTTCGTACGAAGCTGGTAGCCAGCCAGGTCTAGGTTGCAGACATTGCTCAGGTTTACGTACAATTATTAGCAAACGTGAGATGTTCTTCGTTGTTATACCCACAAGTTCTCCTATCACTCTCTTTTCTGAAAAAAATTTGGCAGTGCTTGTTTCTGCCGGTTTTACAGTATTCATTGTTCTCCTTGTGCAAGGGGCATCTCTGAGTGTCGCCTTTTTCGGGATTCTGGAGCTCGTCGCCATGGCAGCCATCAAGGTACTTCTCTGCACCTTGGGTAAGTCTACCCCGCGAATGAATTGTCTTTTCACGAAATCCCTGCAATTCTGTCTAAATCAATTTATATTTTCCATGCCTACTCTTTAACGCATTTTTGTGGCGGTTTTGCAGCTGGCATGTACGCATCGCGTGTCGATAGCCCCGACCCATGTTCTACTGCATCTACTAAGGAGTCAGAACTTCTCGTTTCAATCGCGCAAGTGCGGCGATGGCATGCAGCCCTGCGGCGTCCTTGACGTTTTCTTGTGTCAATTGTTTGCTCGTTAGCTATGTTATGGCCCGAGTACTAAGAGTCTGCTTTTCAGCTTCCTATACTTGACGCCTCCCATTTTTCGCCATTGTGCGATTTCCCAAGCGCAAATGGACTCCGCTTAGTTATGCCTAGATGCCTCGTTCGATATGCTTCCCGTGTGCAGGAATGCGAACAAGCCGCTGATATTTGCAACTGCCAGTCGTTGGAGGGGTGTACATGACGGATCAAGGACGAGTGGGGATCCCTCAGATGTTCGGTTATCCCAAAACAGCAATTTCAATTCACTCACCTCGTTGACCCAGACAGAAAACCCGCAGCATACGGTAAGTGGCTTTGACCCAGATTTTCAAGGTGCCAGGCGAGCTATTCCATCATTTGGTATTGAAGAGAAAATGACGTCAATTATGGTGTGCTTTCGGCAGCTCTGCCTTGCTACGCCGGGGCCTGTCTGTCGGCGTTTTTTGCATGAGGTCAAATATGACATTTCACACCGGTAGCTTTCGGAAAAATTCAAAGTTTGCTCTTACAGGGATGGGTTTAAGCCTTGTATAAACGACTAACATACGTGTCAGTAGAAACCTGAAGTACCAGTGACAACTCCAAAGAAGAATGCGTTCAATAAACGTACAATTGACACTGACGAAACTCACCACGCTTCATACAGCCGCGTAAGATTATAGGAAGCCATAGAAGCTTGATTCATAAACAACGGTTTCGTAAGAACATGGACGCAGGATGACACTTGCAATCGATCCCGCCAGGAAGTTTTGCGTCGCACACAGCCAAATGCCTTTTGTGCATATATAAGCTCGAGCGTTGTTTGTACTCAAATGGGAGAGTCAGCTTGCATGTACTACACATGTGGAGGCAGGGTTTTGTACTTCTATGAATATCATACCACTCCCCTTGTCTATCTGCCCGCACAATTAAAACTAAGCAAAACAATAACATCTGTTTGCGGCATTCTGCTAGTGGTTAGCTGTCTTGCATGTCACAGTGCAAGCGCTTCTTGAGAACATTGCCAGAAGGTAGAGGCGCCATTGTGAGTAGCACATGCTTCACCTCACAGTCCTAGTCACTTTAGCTTCTGGCTTGCTCTTGCCCAATTATGGAATTACCCCTGCCATATATGCAGTGTTAGCAAGTAACAGGAGGCATAACAGGATAAGACGGTATTGCATGCGTACTCTGTCTGTTCAAAGGAGGCGAGGTCTGTTCAGGAAACATAGACTAGGAAGGTCGGTTCGCGCTTTCTTAAATGCAAGATTATCATTTTTGCGCTAATTAAAAAGCTAAAAATGCCTTGAAATACCGAACATTGTACCCCAAGATGCTCGACTGCCAAACACTGAGGTGTCAACGGCCAGACAATGAAGCGCAGGCTACTAGTCAGAAGGGATATCTAAACGGAGTTCATTGCCGTCTAATTCTTTGTTCGCGTTATTTACTTCATTTTTTCTGTATTATTAGAGTTAGTCAGTCCGATTATTGAGGCAAAACCGGGGGGGTATAGATGTGGAACATGCCAGAAGTTTTGCAGTCTTCGCCCAAAGGAAACCTGACTATTCGGCTAACGTTACACTTCTGATGTCGTATAACTTTTCTCTAACACATGAGAGGTTATTATTTCTAACAAAAGAAAAGCCAAGCAGATGACGTATTGGTGCTAGAATGCCAAGGGCTCCCCAAGAGCTGTTGATGTGCTCCATGGGAGAAACTTGTGCACCAGAGCACCACCCTACAAGAAACTCAGCGGTTCAGATCATCAGGAGGCCACCGTTAGCTGTTAAGATGTATATATCTTTTGCGGGGGCCATGGACTAGTTCTGTGACAGCCTTGCTTGTTAGACACCAGCGGAAGCTATGTTGACAACAAGACTCGGCAATGTGCCGCCTCACAGCCATAATCACCCAGGGCGAACCGCTCCTTCTTGCAGATATTCTTACAAGGCCTCGAAGGAGCATCATTCAACAGTCGTTCAACTGTCAGGTACGACAAGTTGCACGCAGAGTCGACATCCCTACACCTTGAACTGGGCTAGGATATCGAGAGTCTACCTTGCGGTTTTAAAATTTTCTTTGGTATCATTTTGAGAGACAGTGTCTTGCTGTTTCTTACTGCTTGCGGGTTCAATTTGTGTCGCAGGAGCGCCTGCCACAGGGTGACATCCGAAACGCATATCAGAAGGCGTCGCTAAATGGAGATGGCTTTGGAGTGGGCTGGTACACTACGGAACACAATGGGCGTGATGGTTTACGTGCCAACTTGAGTTTGCTGCGTGATGGCAACTCTAGGCGACAGATCAAGGAAGACACACCTACTCCTGATTCCGGCATTACTTCCGTGACCGATGTTTACTCTGAAGATGACGGAGTTGCCTGCGTTTTTACATCCCTTAAGCCCGCCTGGGCAGACAGGAATTTGTATAATCTTGCAGAGAAGGTATGCCTGAATCGTGAAACCGGAAATGCGAATAATGATGCTGCCAGATGTACCGCGTGCATTACATGATACAGCACGCAAACTTTGCCTGATTGTAGACATCACCAGGCGTAAAGACGCACTACTGCCACTTTCGTATCTACCCTTGGTCTTGTTGCATTGCACCTCGGTGACGCACTACTGCCATCTTCGTATTTACCTTTTGTCTTGTTGCATTGGACCTTAGTGCAAGGCCAGTTTGAGTGCGTGCCGTTTAAAGTAACCACATTTTTCGTATCGTTGCATTTGCCTTTTCTACGTTCCTAAGCTAATCTTATGTTAGAGTGCTTCTGCGTAAATTAATGGCGTATGATGCGTCCAGATATCGAGCCGTCTGTTTTTCGCCCATATTCGGGCGGCGAGCAGCACCCTGGGTCCCTCACACTGCGCAGGGTGTGACGGTGGACTCCCTCCTTGGGCAGTAGCTAACGGTAGCGTCAGCACAGAACTATGCTGCCACCCATTCCGCTGTGGCCGCTTTCTGTTCATGCATAATGGCAGCGTCGGGGGCTTTAACCGGATCCGGCGGTAAGGCACATCACCAATGTGGCTTGTACAGATTAGGCACTACAGGAGCTGCTGTACCTGATCTTTGCAGCTCCTAGGGCGTATTTAGCTGCATTCTATAAGAGGACGCACGAAGGAACAAATCACATGTGTTGCTGGTTAAGTATGGGCAGTAGGCGCAATCCAAAGCAGTCCAGCTTTTGGTGCTATCTTCAAACGAAGGATATGGGCGTTATCTGACGTCTGACCTCTGCAGGAATCTTCTGAATCTTCTCCCTGATCCAATGTTTTCCTTTGCGATAACGAACAGTTGTATCGACAGCGTCTGCCTTTTTGCGGTGTTCTTGGCCCTGTTACCAAACAAGCCAACCGAGCCTTCAACGCCTTTTGCCATGAAAGAAGCCGTGGAGCGGATGATTTCGACCATCTGCTTCCTGCTTGATAAGGAAAAGATCGAGGAAACCACTCTAATTAACATTGTTGTATCGGATGGGGAATGTATTGTCGCTACCAGATTTGTTACGAACGCGCAGGAAGTAGCTTATGGTGAGTGGCGTGAGTCTCCCGGCCTCACTGAACCATTGCAAAACAGCATCAGTCCATTGTTATCAACGTAGCATGTTATTGGTGGACCAGGCTTGTAAGTAGGCAAAGCACGTTTCTGCATGCTTAGAGGTCGCTGAATTATTGTTATTCAAGGTTAAAATATTGGGAAAATCTGGTCCAAAAGTATACGCTGCTTTGCTTCTTCCAAATAGTTGTGAATGCTAGAACAGTTGACGAGTTCAACAAGGGCAGCCAGTGGATGCTTGTTTATTTGCGTGGGTCAGAGTCCGGGAAAACGCCTGCTGTGCCGATCCCCAGAGGAGAATCCAGCCCAGCCATGCCAGCAAGCCTCTATTTTGCGACTGGCACGGCTTGGCAACAAGAAAAGGACATGTTAGGGGAGTTTCGAATGACGCACAGAGATAAAAGGTAATCAGTGCACGTCGTGGCCTGTCAAAGGCTCATTTATTTCTCGATACCCTAACTGCATTTTCCAAGGAATTTCCTGTGTTTCGATGAGCCGCATTTTCTTTACTTTGTGATGCTGTCGACGAGGAAAGAGAAGCGCCAAAGCATGGGAGACGATCGATTGAATTACTTATGGTGCTGTGGATTCCTTGGGTGTGCAGGACAGACATCTGCATTGTAACAAGCGAGCCGTTGACGTCAAACCCGGAGGACTGGATGCCTGTGCCGCGAAACACGATGATCTTAATCACGCCTGCCATCGACTTGCTGCTGTATCCAATTGCTAGTGTAGGGTATCTACCTTCTCCTTTGCAGCAGCATCTCAGGCACCTGCCGTCGGTGCCAGAAGGGGCGAGTGACCTCGTTGATATGCAGCAGACTGTGAGCAAGACCCTGGCGATGTCACTGGCAGACAGGCTGGAAATAGATTTTACTTCATTTCTGGATATGTGTGCGGATAGTCCGAAGAAAATGCTTGAAAGTTTTGACGAACTGCCGTTGCTGATGCTGCGCTCGCTGGAGGGCGTCATCAACGAACTGGACACGGGAATTGTGAGTGATGGAAAGGGCACCAAGGCGTGGCGTTCATTGGAGCAAAAGCTGCAAGACTTGAAGAAGCGCTTGACAGCAGCCCTTGCAGAACATCAGGCTGCGGCATTAGAAGACATCGGCCCTGCGACTACTCGTAGCTCTTCTGTTGCCTCTCCGGGTGTCTCCTCTGCCGCCTTCCGTGATGAGGAGCTGGGTCAAGACTCCACCGGAGGCAGCCAGCAGTGCTACCAGCTGATTGCGGGCTCCTGCGCCATTTTGTGTCTTGAATCCATCATGGTACGAATCGAAAAGCGCCCTGAAAAGACTGGCGAGTTCTCTGGAGAAACTGAGTCTTCGGCTTCGCCTGTGGCAACGAAGACATTTGTGTTCGCGGGTATGCAAAGCGGCGTTGTTGTTATTTATGACGCCACCAGCGCCTCTGTAGCGCCGATTTCTTTTCAAGCGCACGTGGGGGGAGTCCTGGCGATGGCTGTCTACGGCAATACCTGGTCCTCAGGGTCCGTGAGCTCGGGGCATGTCAGTACGTGTGAGGACTGCGGTTCTGCCTTGCCTGAGGTGTTTCTGATGACGGGGGGCAGCGACACTTCCATGGCTCTGTGGGATCTCTCGCCTCTTCTTTTTGGAGGGGGCGAGCTCCGCTTACTTAATGGCACGCCTGCCCACATCGGCGGGCCTAAGGTGTCCATAGCGGCTGACGATTTACTGGCTGTGCGCCTCACCTTCCTCCCCCATCAGGGCGACTTGCTGTCATTGCTGGTGGCAGACTGCTCCTCCTACCCCGTCCCTACCAACGGCTGCCACCACAACCCAGCAACCCGCGTCTGCACAGTTAAAGCTTGCGATGCCTGCCTGCCGGCTATGCGGGCTGCGTTGCGTCTCAACAGGGCCGCAGGAGTCGTCAATGGGGAGCCGTCAGTCCCACGGCTGACTCCTTCTTTGGGGGCAGACCTCCACAACGTGCATTCAGCTCGTTGTGCCGAGGATCCGGAAAGAAATATACTAATCCTTATAGGCTTTCAGTCAGCCAAGATTGGGATGGTGACGATGAGCGATTTGCTGCGGTATTTTCGTCATACCCAAGTGATGGTGTCCGTACTGGCGAACGCAGTGTCTTTCCACCCAGCACAGCAGCAAGCACTCCCCCTGCGTGTGTCTCGGGACTTCGAGCTAAAGACACTCGCTTCGGGGCAGCTGCGTGTAACGTTTTCCAGCGAGCAAGAGAGGGAATCTCTGCGCTCTCTTTTCACGCAGGGTTCCTTGTCGCCTGCCATCCGATCCCCCGGAAGTCCATCGGCACTTCAACGGTCGAGCCCGACCCCGAGCTCTCCTTGCAACGCCTCAAGCTTGGCAGCAGACGAATCCTTCCGATCTTTACTAGCTGACTTTGGGCGAAATCTTCGCTCTGTCACTCTCCATGCGTCTCATTCAGGTACAACCTTGTGGGCCCCGAAGTGTTGCAGGTCCGCCAAGCCCGCGTGTCTTTACCCCCCGACTGGCACGGTTTATTGCTTCGAGGCACCACACGAGCTAGAGGTTCCGCTCCCGGAGGGGGCGGCGGCTTCCGCCCCTCCCGGCACGTACAAAGTGGTGACCAGCACGTCCAGACTCAAAATTGTGGCCCAGCCTTCTAAGGGTAACGGGGATCTAAAGATAGAAATGCGGTTTCTGCCCTTTGATCAATCGGGGGTTAAGCACCAGCGCTCTCGCACGTCTTTGGTTGGCCCGTGGCTTGACGAGAGTGGACACAATGGCTTCGTGGAATGTTTAGTATGCTGCGGCAACGGAGTCATCTGCAGCGGCGGAGGCGACGGCAGGCTGCTGTTATGGGGGGAGAGGGGAACTCTGGTAGGCGAGCTGTCTGGACACCATGGAGGGGTATTGTGCGTAGCCTATACAGAAGCTCCGTTGGACTCTCCCTGCCGAAACCTGCGCTTCTCAACGGGGAGGCCTCCACGCGATGGGACGCCCTCAGAGAAATACTCGAGTACATCGGAGAATGGCCTGGAATCTCTTCAGGGACTTTTATTTAGTGGAAGCCGTGACAGAAGTATTCGCGTCTGGGATGTAGAGCAGCTGGTGTGTATACAGACCCTGAACGTGCATACATCCGAGGTATTGTCCCTTGCTGTTGATGCATCCCGCAACCTCCTTATTAGCGGCTCTGCAAACGGCGAGCTCTTTGCTTGGCAGCTCGATCACATGATCGTCGCCTTCCGCCTCAGCCTGAATGCGTCTCCTTCCCACGCAGAAAGCGGGCTTTATTCGGGGATAGAGGGGCGCCGCATCCTCCGCTCGCAAGACGAATGTGTTTCTTTCACTCATATATTGCTTATATCTGACGACTCCGTCTTTCATACAGATGATATGGGGAGTCCTGACGGGTTGTCACGGGCTGACAGCATGACAACTGACGGAGTGCAAGCAAGTTTGCAGCTATGGGCAGGACGCGGCGATGGTAAGCTGGGGGTGTGGAGCTTAAGCGAGAGAGATATCGCTGAGAACAGCCTTGTTGAGGACATGGAGGATTCGCCCGTTATATGTGCCTCGGAGACAAAGGAAGACCAACTTTCCGCGGGCATACTAGCAGTGACAAAAGAGGAGCCAGCGTTACAAGCCAGTGCACGCCGGGAGCACCTGGGTGGTATCCTGGTGCGGCCGAGGATACTGATGTTTTCCGACACTCGAAAAGAGCTGCCAATTCTCCAGCGCAGAATGCTTTCAAGACGTGTTAGCGGCATGGTCATATCCCCTGGGGCGGCAATGCCCTCACTGCCCTCCCTGACGAATGGCGCAGGAGTGGATCCTCGGCAAAGCGATTTCTTGCGCCTCCTCGCTCAGTTCGTGGCATATAAATCTGTGTCCGTTTCACGAAGCCCCCCTTATGTAGCCGGCTGTGTAAATGCTGCCAGGTTTGTTGCTCAGCTATTTGAACAGGCACTGGGAGCAAATGTAGATATCGTCCGGCCTCAGAGGCCCAGGGTATCATCTGAGTTCCACGGGGATGATGGGGAGGAGCAGCCGCATCCTGTGGTGTTTGGCCGCCTTGGTACCAATCCGCAACACCCTACCATCGTCTTCTACTCCCACTATGATGTTGTGCCAGTTGGGAGCATCCTGAGCGCTTCCATGCCGGTCCTTACGGATATGTTTGATTGTCCGCTCTTGTATAATGCTGCTGCTGCATCCCCCAAAACGTTGCCGTCACCTCAGCAACAGGCGGCATGCCGCCGCAGCCCCTGTGGAGCGCATGGTGACGGAGAATCGGCTACACATCCGGGGGGAAACCGGGCTAGGACCTCTGAGTGGCAAGAAGCCGGCTGGAATACCAACCCATGGAAGGTCAGCTGCAAAGATGGATACATCTACGGAAGGGGAGTGACAGACAATAAGGGCCCCATCATCTGCTCGTTGCTTGCCGTGAAGCAGTTCATCTCCGAATGGAGACGGAAACACAGAGGGAGGCAGCCTGCACAGCAGCATTATCTGGAAGCCAACAACGGCACTGCCATTGACGCTGCCCAAACAACCAAAAACGACCCTGCAATTCCATTCAACTTTGTGTGGATCTGCGAAGGAGACGAAGAAAACGGTAGCATAGGTTAGCTTCGCGAAGCGGCTTCGCAGAGCGCACCTGAGCACTCAATGTCCTTAACATTCCTGCTGAGAGCGGGCTGGCAGTATGCGGTTGGGAGGGCTGTCATGTCATGCACGCCTGGAGAAGTTAGACTGGAATCTGCCAGTTTTGCTTGGTGCCTTGCATGGGCTGTTATTTTAGATGTTTTGCTTGTCGGCATGTAAAAGGATGCTTCGGAGCAGACCTTCAAAATTCGATGTGCAACTCTCCCTGTTATTTAAGCGAATAGCTGCAAGCGCATTACGGGATGACTCTCTGATTCTGTGGGCAAATTGCTCAGGCCTCGCTAGTGCAGTGGCGCAGAAGGCGAACTGGCTCCAAGGAGCTCGCTTTCTTATATGCAACAACAGCTACTGGGCTGACGACACCACGCCGTGCCTGGTGTAGGTAGAACTTGACCCCAGTGGAGCTACGTTGGGTCATACAGGTTATGAAACGGTGTATTAGCTTTGTTCTCATGTGTCTGGCTTATGAATTTATGCGATTTCGCAGCTACGGTATGCGCGGGGTGCTGGACATCCGCGTGGAGGCGACAAGCGGTGCAGAGGACAGCGGTCATCACTCAGGGCTGCATGGCGGAGCTGTTGAAGAGCCGATGCAGGCAGGTTGCATTTCCATCCCTTGACTTCGCTAAGTGTATAGGATATTGCGGAGTCGCTTTACTGTCACTTTGATGGCTACAAAAGAGCTGAGGCTGCATGGAGACTTACGGTTTGTCTTCTTTTACAACCTTGTGCTGTTGCAGAGCCTGGTTTATTTGTTGGGTCGCCTTTATGATCCTGCAACTGGCTGCGTGACAGTTCCGGGCTTCTATGACTCCGTGGAGCCCCCGGAGGTTGCGGAGGTGAGAAACTAAACGGCATGTTTTGGATTGCTTCTATACTGCATCTTTTATTCAAGCCTGGTATGTAACGAATTGTGTAGCTTTCTTTAATGCCATGCGCGCTACTCAGCTGGATCGCGTGAAGGCGGCAGCAGGGTCAGTCAAATCATGGTTGACATCCGCGACAGGGATGCAGGGTCCAGAGGAAATACTTCGAAAGAGGTACAAAGGAGGTTCACAAGGATGATGGACGTACTGACATTTGGTTTTTGCAGTGATTGTCCGTTAAAGAAAAAGACTCTAGAGGGAGCATTGTGAAGGAACAGGGCTAGCTGTTAATTGATTGTATGTTCATAAATTTGTCGATATTGTCAACTTCTTGTAGGCGTAGAGCACCGTGAAAGCTTATGGTGTTTGATGCTGCCTTGCTGTTCAGCTGGTTAGAACCGTCTCTTTCACTTCTGGGTATCAGCTCCTCCTTCAAAGGAAAGTGTGCTCACGTCGCTGGTGCTACTCGCGTCATCCCCTCCAAGGCATGCGCAGAAATCAGCCTGCGCCTTGTACCCAACCAGGCAAGCATGTTTAGCCCCAAGTACAACCACAGGCCTCAGTTATAGAATACTCGGAAACTTCTCCCAACTGACAGAGATGCCTGGAATATGTGCAGTGCTAGAATCTTGAGCAGCGTATGCTTCTGTTTTAGGGTCCCAAAAACGTGTTTGAATTGATTCGGAATTATCTCGAAGATTCTTTTAGAAAGACGTCCTCCTCGAACAAACTCACCGTACAATGCCTTCGACAGGGCCGCCCCTGGCATGCAGATTTAGATGCACCTCGGGCGCGTGCTCTGTATGGGGCGGCGCACATCGCAATTAAACAGGCAGGCTACGCATTGTGGACAGTCTGGCTTTTTGCACCAGTAGAAGTTCTATTGTGCTCCTGCTTCTGTCAACAGTCTCTCAACTGGGGATGCACCTTCGTAATTTGCCAATGTGAAAAATAACTCTGCCGATTTCACAGGTTTGGGGGGTTGATCCGCTATACATACGGGAGGGCGGCTCCATGCCCGCAATCCCCTTTCTCGCCGACGTTTTGCGACAGCTTCCAGGACCCACGGACCAAATCCAGGGCTCCAAGGAAGTGGCTGTCTGCCAGTTGCCCTTCGGACAGGCCAGCGACAATCCCCATCTCCCGAATGAACGTCTAGGGATCCGTCAAGTGGAGAAAGTGTGCAAGAAATGACGCTGCTGCTGCTTGACTGTAACGTGTTGGGAAACAATTAAAGTTATGATTTGCGAGCGCGCCCGCAGCTTCTGGCATTGAACTGCCCGCTGCGCCTTTCCCTGTTTGCGCTGCTCAGGGCGTTGATGTGCTCGCATGTACATTGGAGTCCCTCGCTGCACGGCTGGCTGACGAAGAGTTTACGCCGGCCTCTGCCTCCTAATATAGTCTCGTTTTGTTCCGAAGCATGAATAGCGGTTATCTACACCACTGTTCGAAGTTGGCTTCGCGCCACTACCAGCCACGGCGTACGAGGCTTATGCGCTTCCCTGCCGATCAACTCCTGTCCGATGCTCCCCGGTGTTCCGGAAATCTGGGTTCCAGAACAGTTCATGGGTTTATCCTGCGCTAATCCGCCTTCGGTGCAGCTGGCTTTTACGCTGCTTCGTTCGCTGTACCCAGGGGTGCCGTCCCATACGCTGAGCCGGCGCCAGTCCCTGAAATGATGTCGCTTTGAGATTTTTGTGTCAAGTTTATTGGCGGCTTTTGGAAAAGTGTCTAGAATTAAAACGTCCTTCCGTTGGAGCCGCTGCCTTAGTTGTACATGCATGATGTGCTTCAAAGTCAAAAGTTCCGCATTGAGCCTGAATCAATGTGCTTCAGCCTGTTTTTTGTTTCAGGTTTTTGCTGCATCACATTGCGTGCGGCAGAAGCAAACCTCGCATGGTGCCGTTGTGGGAATGTGTTTTGGTTATCGCATACTGTCGGAGACGTGACAAAAGCTTTCATGTTTCGCAGGCACAAACCGGCGATAGGCTTCGATTGCCCGCTGACTGTTCAAGCTACAACTTTCACAATACTTTGAATTGCGTGGAATATAAAAGTAGTGCACAATCGGGGCAGAGCAAGGTGCGTCCACAAGCGGCGCCAAAAAACTTCGGGATCACGGGACGTGCTGCAGGTCGTGAGCCACAGGTAGAATCTCCCACCGTTCTCCATCATTTTTTGTTTTCCAACGACTACTGGAAAAGCTACTCAGTAGCGTCTAAAGCGCCTGTCGTGGGGCTTGT
This sequence comes from Eimeria falciformis, assembly GCA_002271815.1. Lineage (NCBI taxonomy): Eukaryota > Apicomplexa > Conoidasida > Eucoccidiorida > Eimeriidae > Eimeria > Eimeria falciformis. The sequence continues at coordinate 252,468 of NPHX01000216.1, read as the reverse complement.
GGTGGCGCAGAGGGTTGAGGCTGAGTGGCTGAGGGGGCGGTGAGTGATCTTGCGCGCAGCTCCGGAGACTGCAAACCTTTTTAATGGTTCGACACGCCAACCTTACATTGTATGATGCTTTCAAACAAATTCGCCATGTATAAGCAGGCGCCAAACGCTTCGTGGTAGCGTCCCGCCTTCAAGCGAGCTAGTTGAGGTCTCTACATCAATCGAGTTGACGCTAGAAGCGTATGCGAAAGTCTTCAAATATTCCCGTTATGAATCAGGTTTATCTGCTCCGAAGAGGGAACATCAGATATGATTGTCATGCCTTTGGGGGCGGTTATCTCCACACTGTCGAAATCGAGTGTTGGTAGAAAGATGCACGCTGTCGTCCCTTTCCCAAACTCGGGGTTCTGAAGAAAGACAGAACAGGCCTCGAGTGCTTTAATAGTTCACTTTTGCGTCGCTACCGAAGGCTCCTTGTTGCTCTTCAAGGAGATTGGAATGCGTCACGATAGTGCTTTTTGATCCAGCAGGGAATCCCATTGGCAGCCTGGAAGATAGAAGTAATATTTCCGAATCCTCCACATGGAAATGGGCAGATACCCGAGGAAAGAAGCGGGCAAAGTCCTGGCGTTTAGCTTTTCCTTTCTGCTCCCCATGTCAGCTGGGCACGTGACTTTAAAGTTCTCGTCGCATGGTACTAGGCTCATCACAGCGTCCAGCCCGTCCGACCAACCCTCCTTAACGAGGCTATCGCAGAGGTATAACTTGATAAAAAAGGCTTGCCCCAACTAACGTTGTCCAGTAGCACATTGTGAATACGAACCCTAAACGCCTTTCCATCCTTCGCTCCGCAGTGTCCTTAGCAATTGCTGACCATTCGCCATCCCGAAAGCTGCCAGCTCAAGCTGCATGCCTCCGCTTGGCACTTCCTTTTGAGAATTTCTCCTACGCAACTTCCCTCGCTTGGCCTTGTGAAAAGAATTCGGGTCGAGGTCTCGAATACGGAGCTTCGTTTCTGTATTCACTCCAGATACGCACATGCCTCAGAAGCAATTTCTTGTCTTCAAAAGCTTGGTATCTGCATGCCATCCAGTGAAATGGAACGTTGCAAACCACCAGTTGATCTGGCTTTCCACTTCTGCACTTGTTGATGGAGTATTGGTAGGTATCTTAAAGGAATGCCTTTTCACAGGAGATTCCGCGATGGATCGGCACTGAACCCCCAAATAAGTGTGGTCTCGTTCGCTGACTTTTTGGATGAGTAAGCATTTCTTACGCTTCACTTAAGCAGCGGTATTGTTGGGTCGTCATTCGCAGTACACCTTACGATGTACCCATGGGGGAAAGATCAGACAACATTGGCAATATCCTGAGACTCCTCAGTTTTTACAGGAAGAGTGTAATGAACGCCGAGCTGTGGATTTGCATTCAATGAGCCCTCATCTTCTTCTACACAGAAGTCATTTGCCGTTTAATAAAATAACTTGCTGTTGCTATCACACCTACCCACAGCGGAGCCCCGATGAGTTCCGCATCATTTCTTGTACCGCTTAAGATAGTTTATATAGCCGACGCTTTTACTGAATCCACTGTTGAAATCTGTTTGCCTTGGTTCTCAACACCAGCATCCCCATAGTCTGCTGACACTCTGACATAGTCGGTGTCCAAGGATGCCAATTCTGCGTCCACGGTGTTTAGCCTACTGCAGACGGCTTCATCGATGACTCTAGTTGTAGCATAAAGCTACCAAGGAAAGTTTCCTGGGCAAGGTCATCTTCAAACACCATTGTCGTTCCAATGCGAACGATTGCCTGTTTCAGGAGTCACAATTGTGGGCAACAAATTATCAGTGGTGTTTTTCTTCGGGCGTTAGCTGTAGGGCTGTAGCTCAGTGTTCAGGGACATGGCATCAGGGCTTTCATACTTCACAATCCGTTCTGGCTTCTCCAGTATGTCTGCATAGTCCTTTGACGACGTATCCCCAAGTTCTATTGGCTCTTGACCACTTTTGAAGCGCTTTCTTAGCGAGTCTACATTGTCACTGCCTGCTTTCCCTTTGAAGTCCTCTATCTCGATCCCTAAAAGAGTATTTTTCCTGCGTGCTGCGACCTACCTTCATCAGACCTCTTGGCCATCACGGCCACGTCCTGGATGTGGGGTCGGAAATATTCTTCCCTCCTTGCAAGACTAAACAATCTGGGTTGTTAACAGCACACCCGTGCAGCCCTTGATGCAGGCACAAAAATTTTATAAGAAAAACGGCAACAACAGAAATACGCCGATGAGAGACCAACTTGCCGCCACATCCAGCAAACTGTTTCAGCACAGGCCAGAGCAACCAAGACCTTCACAAATTCATCTTTTCGTCTGCACCACTATAGAAACACTATAAAGTTAAAGTCGAGAAGGCTTCTGCCTTGCAGCTATCTGAATCCTGCCGCATTGGACCACCAAGCTACGACATCTAAAACAAGGGCTAATTCGATGATGCTTGCCTGTGTCGAAGCAACAACTTTAAGCTCCCATCCTGAATGTTCTGCAGATTCAACATGCGTACCACCTTTCGAGCCTAATCGCATCCTCAAATAAGCATTCAATCCCTGACAAAAGCTCTTTAAAAAATCCATTTAACGATAAACACGAAACTCTAAGCTGGATTGTTTCGTCTACATTCGTCTGAGGGATGGTCCATGTTTTCTCTTTCTGTGGTACTAAATCACGTTCTACAGTGTGTTAGCGAGCCTACTGCCAGCTCCTAAACCAAGTTGTTAGCTTCCACATATGTGATACATGAAGTATGACAATTTGAGTCCCTGGTGCTGCATGTCTCATGCCTGTGGGGAGAGACTGGATTGGTCTGTCGTGTTGTGATGGGAAGTGCCCCTCAATAAACCAACTAAAGTGTATTTTTATCTGAGAACAGCAGCTACCTTAATACTCCGGTAAGGCGCGGCAACAGTTCCTCAGCTCCTAATCCACATTCATGAACCACCCTACTAGAGGCTGTAGGTCCCGGCAATCAGACGCACCCAACAGGCGTTTGAAGGACGTACAAGTCAACAAGTAATCTGCATTACCCGTATGTAGTCTCTCCGATGAAGGTGAATGTATTGAACAATAATGTGATTAGTCTTGGGAGGGAATAGGGTGGACTCCGCTTTCTTCCATTCTCTGGAAACAGTTCAAAAGTTACTCTACAGTATCCGCCCCGAAGCACAAAAAACGTGCTTCTTCGAGAGAAAGTAACAAAAGGAGCGGAATGCAGGAGAAAAAACGCAACCAATTATTTGCTAGTTTTCCTTCCTTGCTTGATAACTCTAACGAAAAGCTACACGCAAAATACTTTTTTGTCATTGCCGACACTATTTTTGTTTCAGCACGGAAGGGCACACAACTTGACTCCAGTCACAGAGATATAGGCACTGGACAATAATGTGGTTTTAGGCGTGCGTAGTTGGTAGCTCTCAAGTCAACACGAGTCAGTGAATGTAGACCACGCTGTGTCCTCTCCTCATAAAAATATATATTCTCCATACGATGTGAAAGCTTTTGGTAAAGGTGCTAACCGCATTACAAGGCCACCACGTCTTTTTTTGGCCGCGGCTAACCGACTTCCCGTGCAACTTGCTGGTCCTGAGTAGGTGCTTCGGAAGCCGGGTACTTCGAGCATATGTCTGTTCAGTGCATGAAGTAAAGATGGCCGCGTTTTAAGTGTATTTTGTAATTTCAATTGCAATTAAATTATTGATGTAGTTGGCTTTTTATATACTATGCTTCATCCTACATCCCGTGTGCTGTGGGCATAAGGCGTTGTCCACCTCCAACGGTGTTTTAATCGTACACAAGTGCAGAAGTCAGTTTTGTGTTTTCTGAACACTTTCCAGGGAGCAACTGATTAGATAATTTGAGTAAGCTTGGAGAAAGGCGGGGTTGAGTAGCAAAATAACTGCCAACTCGCACGCACTGCCACACATAAAAGATATCGCTTGCTGCGAGCCAGAATGAACAGCTAAAAGCACCGGGGCTACAAGCATTAATTTTAAACGAATCTAAAATGATGGTGCCGAGTAAGGCTCACTCACTGGTATGTACAAGCTGATGTGTCACTGAGTACGGTGAAAACCGACGGCAAACGGCTGAGAACGGTGATTCCCATCTAAATTGCAGCACCTGCAAATAATGTTAAGCGTATTAACTTAGCATAAATGCGTTTTGCTTAGCAACACTTTTTGATGGGCAACCCATGGGTTTCTTTCTACCAGTTATTGAAGACATCATGCACGACTGCAGACAGTTTGAGTTAGATCAATAAAAATCCGTGAGAGCATGGTGGTGTTCCTTAAATTATGGCATAATTATAAGGTTATGGATTGGAGAGTGTCATTTGCAGAGATACATGCATGGCTCTGGTTCGGCAGCGCCGTTTGCGGACTCCAGTCTCCAGATCGACTTGGTGACGAGTGCGGCAGAGAAGAACTTGCATGCGAGCGTCTCCACTCTCTTATCATGCAAATTTTAGCTCAGTAATGCAATTTTAGCTTTATTATGTTAAGTGTTGTCACCCCTGTTGCTTCCATATATATCATTTCGTGAATCATTTGGTAAAACACCCTGCATATAATGTCGGCTCACACATTTCCGAGAAACTGGCTCATTATAAACTGATGAATACTTTCCTTATTTTACAATAAAATCTTATAGTGGAGGAAGCAGTGTGTAGACCTGCAAAGGTTTTCGTTCATCACCCAAATGCTAGCTTGGGGGGGCGTGCCCGTCCGACTTCGGTCGATTCCACGCCTCGTTTCTTCTAGAGTTTGCTGCGCCCAATCGCTAGTGCCCAGCCGCCTTGATAATGTCGAAGTATTGACGACGCCTGACGAAGGCTCCTGTGTCGGTGTGTGGTGGCACTATGTCGGAAGCCGTCATCCCCAGCACGTCAGCTTCCTTGGCGCCGGGAGGCTAGTCCCGCCTTGCTGTGCGTCCCAACCATCCACAGCCACGTGCTCAAGCTGTTTTTGTGCTGTTCGGCAGAATAAAGTTAATGCTCTAGAGCAACTTCCCAATGCTTGCTATGAGTTGCCACTTCCTACACCGTTGAGAAACAGTGATGACTCCGTGACACTTCCTGGTCCTGCACTGCCACCGAAGGGTTTGGATGACTCAAAAAAGGAATCCAATATTTCAGGCACTAAATCGTGCGACGTCGTACAGTATACGTCTCCGGCGCTGGTTCAGAACGACCAGCCTTGCCAAATTGAAGGGGGAAACGCAACTGTATGTTCCAGAGACATGTCTCGCTCGCCTCAAGCGCTTGTGGCTTACCTCAACAATTACATAGTTGGGCAAGAAAACGCGAAGAGAGCTGTTGCAGTAGCCCTTCGACAGCGATGGAGGAGGCGACAGGTAGGCTGTGTGCACAATCCATCGTCGTGTGAAAATTTTCTTGGAGCTTGTGAGGTTACGTCGCCTACCACCTGGTTTTCTTTCGTGTTGTAGAGAGTGCTGTTTCTTTGGAGACATGCCTGACTTGCTTGTTCAAGAGCTTGTGGAATATCCCGACATTAACATAGTTGAACAGCATGCTTACCTGTCATTCTTTGCCAGGTCTCCGATCGAGATATGCGGGCAGATATTACTCCGAAAAACATCCTTTTGATTGGTCCTACTGGGGTCGGCAAGACAGAGATCGCAAGGCGCCTGGCAAAGCACCTTGATGTACCTTTCCTAAAGGTGAATTCCGTTGGCTTATGTAAAACAGTGGTCGGGAGTTTAAACACTTTCTCGAAGGAATGTGGCTGACAATGGAGATGGTATCTTTCTCCCGAAATGACATCGTTGCCATCTAATACCGAACCGGACATGTCCCGAGTTTTCATTCAAACTCTGAAAAGAGTCATGAATTTGTGCAGGTTGAGGCAACGAAGTACACGGAAGTCGGATTTCACGGGAGAGATGTAGACCAAATAATCAAGTGAGACCGGTAATTAGCAACATAGCCTTGCACGTAGCCGTTGGTAGGTTGGGTTCCCGTGATGCTGGAGCTTCTTTCTTGTGAATGCTGCCCAGCACTTCTGCCTGCTGAATGATTGAGCTCACAGGGACCTTATGGAGGTAGCAGTAAAACAAAAGAAGTCAGTTCTCGAGGAGCAGATGAAGTCAGTTGCCAAAAAGAAAGCGGAGGCGAAAGTTCTAGAGGCACTTGCCGGAAAAATGCCAGTGAGTTTCGGCGCAGGTCTACGATCATTAACTTGGTTCAAATGGGCCTGTGTATCGTAGATATCGTCGACAGGTCGCTTCATACTTGCATACACAGGCCGAAGAATACGGGATGTGGCTGCGTCACTTGCGGAGAGGTTCCTTAGATAATAGGCGCATCCAGATTGACATGCCGACGCCAGCAGCTGGGCCACAAGCAAGTGAGCAGATTTGTTGGGATGCGACATGATCCGTGGAAAATCAGTTCGTGATTTTCAATTATGAAATTGATGCAGGATATTTCCTGTGCTGCGGTACGGCAGTACTCGCAGATTTGGAAAGCGCCATGCGAGAGATGAAAGATACGAAGATTCCTTCACTTTTCGCAAGCGGTGCGCCTCGCACTACTCCAGCTGATCTCTCTGCCATTCTTGAATACAAAGCGTTGTTTATGGATTTAAAGGTCAGCTTCGACCCACAGAGAGAGCTATTGGGCGCTTCTTATGAAGCGTTACCACTAGTTTGTAGTGTGGTGCTGAACGTCCCAAACAGATTTCCGAATGATGGAACGACGCTATGTGACAATTAAAGAGGCACTTGCCCGCCTAACTCAGGCAGAGCTCGACAGTATTATTACAAAAGTAAGTCTAACGGCGGTACTAGTACGACATCTCAATTGTTTGTAGCAACCGTGCATTTTGAATATATCCAGAGATGGCGTCTGCCCTCCGGTCTCAGGAGATGATTGTCCAACAGGCAGTGGAGGCAGTGGAACAAGAAGGTATTGTCTTTATTGACGAAATCGACAAGATCTGCTCCAAACGCGTATGCTGTTTGATAACCTGATGAAGTTGAAGTTGCGCCGTTGGCCAGCTGCTACATGTTGTTCGTGTGATTGCTAGTGCAAAGGGGCTTTCTTCTTTAACGGCTTGTTTAGGGAAGCGGCAGTTACCACGGCCCAGATGCGTCCGACGAAGGCGTCCAGCGGGACTTACTGCCTCTCTTGGAAGGGGCCACCGTCGCCACCCGTTATGGCGAAATAAAGACCGATTATATCTTGTTTATTGCTTCAGGTGACGTTCACTGCCACGCAAGCAGGCGATGTTCGGCAGTTAAATGACTGACACCGCAAACAATTGCTGAAGAAGTGTGTGCTATGCCCACTGAACAGGCGCGTTTCACTCTGTTCGTCCGAGTGACATGCTAGCTGAACTCCAAGGGCGTCTTCCGGTGCGGGTCACCTTGGATCCCCTCACTGAAGAGAATTTCAGGCAAATCCTAACGAAAACAAAACATAATTTGATTGAGCAGCACAAAGGTAAGACACGACTCTGCCGCAACGAGCGCCTGCGACGAACGATTCACGGCAATCGCATAACCAGGGCGTGGCTTCTTTCGCTTGTTTTATTAGCGCTGCTGGCAACGGAAGGAGTTGAACTGGAGTTCAGCGACGATGCAATTGCAGAGGTTGCTCGTGGTGAGTTATTTTCCTAGATTGCGTTCAACCCGAAGGACTGCGCAGTAGCAGACTGTTGTCTTAACATTATAAGCAAAACGGAAACCGAACATGATGCGCCATTTGCGGCACGTATCCATTCAATGTCCTTTTGACCGCAGTAGCGTGGGAAGTGAACTCTCAGATCGAGAATATCGGAGCTCGTCGTCTTCACACTGTCATTGAAAAGTGAGTTGTCCCGTTTGCCTTCGTTGTTCGACAGGCGTATCCGCTATCGCTAAAGTAATTGTTGAAGAGATATCCATAGCCGTTTTCATGCGAAAGCTGCGGAGTAGTATTCCGTGCAGTACGCTGGAAGCATTAGGTGATCTTGCCTTTCCACTCGTTTTATACCCTTCAGATTGAATGCCAGTGGCTATTCAGTGGCGCTGCGGATGCTGCGTTTTTTATTGTGCAGGGTCTTGGAGGAAGTAAATCTGAATGCTTCGCTTCAGAATCCAGGGACGACGTGAGCATTCCGTCCTTCTAAGGGATCTCTTGACAATCGACTGCAAGTATTTTCAATGCTGCACAAGAGCAGTTGTACGTCATGCGTGTGGTGGATTATTGTGCACAGCGTCTTCATCGATAGGAAGTACGTTGTCGACAGCGTCAGGACGCTGCGCAGGAAGATGGACCACTCGAGATTTATTTTGTAGCTTTCCACACTAACGGGAGACGCCAATTCAAGCTGCCAATGCAGCAGCAGCAAGCAGACATAGTTACTTCAAAATTCCTGTCTATGAAAACCATCCCGCAGTGCAATTGGCCGGATGAGTGCCTCATCAGGGTCAAGGACGACGTGCGTCACTTGACGCATAACAGCAGCACAAACCTGAAACTTTTCTCATCAGCTCCCCTCAGTAACATCTGTGCAGCAGTTCAGACGGAACCTTTAGTGTAACATATACAGCGTTCCTGAACATAAGAGTAGAGAACGCCCATTAGACTTCCTAGGCGATGTTGGAGGACAACCAAAGTCACAAAACAGCTGCGTCCCCGTACCTCCATCTCTAATGAAGATGGAGACTTGCGTAGTCCTAGCGCAAAACCGGCACTAGGGCTTGCCCATGTGTTGGCCTTTGAAGCTTTCAAACACATCGGCCGCGCAGCCTCTTCATCTACCAGTCATTCGTAGCATGGAGGCGTTGGAGAGTTTCCTCCATTGCAGAAACTTCTTTCTTGACTTTTGCACGCCGGTAGAAAATCGGACAGTCACGGTTCACGCATATTACGTCCTGATGCAGCGAGCCCTGGCACCTGAGAAACCTCAAACAACTAATCCACAGTGTCGTCAGTGAGACGCCTTCAACAGAGAAGAGCTTCCACAGGCAGTCCTGCCCCTTTTGGGCTTTGCTGCAAGCCCTGGATAGATAGGGGCGTCAGATGAATACCAACACTTGATGCTCACCGCTGGCATTCGGTCCACAAGTCGGAGTGTTCTTTTTCTGACGCCTGCATCTGCAGAACCTTTTGTGTCACGATCTGTGCAACCAATATGCAGCATTTGTCAAGCTATAATGTGGACTCAGCAGTTGCATTCCGAAGACAACTGCGCAGCAGATGGCCCACCTGTGCTTCCTTCGGCTGGCAGTGCTTGCATAGCGCGCCTTCTGAAATTGTCGCGCGGCAGCCAATACACTGAAGGCCGCGCTTGATGAATTTCGATAGGGCGCCCTGGGTGGACACCATAAGTGTCTTCTTCAGGGTGTGGCCCCCACCTGCGAAAGGAACAGACCCAGTAAGATTGCGTGGACTAATCGAGGCTGTTCTACTCCGTCTAAGTTAGCAAACGGCTTTGTGTGAGTGCAAGAAAAGCGTCACTCTTGTCCAGTACGCACTAAAAAGGCTCTCTGGGTTGCTCATTACTCCTTCGAAAATGCGCATCAGGGGGCCCTTAAGCGTTTCCAGATAGTGCTGAGTGTCTATTGGCAAGTTGTGCTCTAGCACATAAAGCGGGTCCTCAGCCCTTTCATACTGAGCCTGCCCTTTGGATCCTTGGATAACGACATAAGACACGCGGTCTCCCACATTAGGGGCGGTCCCCGGATCTGCACGAAGCGGCAGCAATGGGAGATACATGTTCAACGCCGCCAAGCGGACGACGGGAAAGGGCTTCTGTACCACAAAATTTCGAACTACACTCCACCTGAGATAGGTAGAGACTCACCGCGTTTTCGCAGCTTTTTTGCAAGCTCAACATGTGGAAGCTTAGTGTCGTAGTCGAGCTTTCCAAGACTCTTGGTCTGAACCAGTAGGCTCAGGTCAATCTTGTTCTGCGGCGAGCTCACCAGTGCCCAAACCAAAAGACGTTGGAATACTTACAGCTGCTCAGATATGGAGGCGGTGTCACACAGAATATGTATGAGCGGTTGTGATACGTGCGGTTTACGGTGCGGCCAACCTGCAACAGCTCCGATATCTTTGTGCGGGTATATGCCTTGGCGTTTTCCACGTCTCTTTCGATAAGCATTTTCTTTAATACGGTGTCCACCATTATTTGCACCAATAGCGAGAAGTCGCGCCGAACAGTCTGCGAATAAACCCGTTGAGAAGACTTTGGCGCCAAGTCGTCAAGGCCGCACCTAACTTATATCAAAAGGCCACAGCAGCACACTCAAATTCCGCTGCAGATGATGCATGTAGTAACCAAGCGACAAACCTCGATGCCCTTTGAGTCTATTTTATCATATTTTGTCGGGTTTGTGTACAAGAGGCCGGCGTAGCGCTTCTTGTTCATCAAGAGAAATGGGCAGTAGACCTTCTCGAATTCCAGCTTAATAGGACTAACGAACTCCGAACTGATCCGGTTTGCTGCCTTCTGGCCTGCGAAGAAATGAGGAAAAAGACAAAACTAAACTGGTGTGCGGCGCACTTGTCTATATTAAATGGGAGAACATAGGAAGACATGCAGCATGGGAACGCACCAAGTTGCATTGCCTCTTCAATGCAATTCGTCGCGAACCGGACCATTACCGAATCGGTGTCACCATACACAACCGTAGCATTGGCTGCGTAGCCGTTTTCTTTCGTATAGAGTTCCTCTACACGCCGCTTTGTATACTCGATCATGTCTCGGCCAAAGCAAGTGATGGAAGTGGCAACTTCCAGGCACGGCAGCTGGCCGCCGACCTGCGAGCACATTGACGGAGACAACCAGTGATCCTCACCATTAAGGGCAGGCCGGGCGAGCGGCAATCCAAAACTCTCAATCAGCAGAAGATTATGCTGCTATAGTAAGATGTGTCAGTGTTGTAAGGCAACGTTGGACGTACCGTTGCTCCAGTGTACCCGTAAACGCTGTTGGCAGTAATTTTGAGAGCCAACTGGCGGCCGTTGAGCACACTCTTGGTAAACTTATCTTTTGCTTTGCTCATTTCTTGCTTCGCAACTTTGCGGGCAGCAATCAGCTCCTCCACGATCATCGGCAGAACACCGCGCCGTACTGTCGCCTTGACGAAAGTGTGTCGTGGATTGCTAGACGTATGCGTCACCTGCGGCCGCATGCAACGGTTTGCAGAGAGTCCCCATGGGATCAACGATATAATGAGGAGAGTAGCTCACAGAGTGTCCAAAACATGTGACAAGTTCTCATGAGGAGAAAAAATATCTTCGGTGCACATTTTAATTCCCTAGAACGTACGTTGTCGGGGTCTATCACATTGATATCGTTCCCCTTCACCAATGTGCTGTAGCAAATATTGTGGGCCATCATGATGGACGGGTAGAGAGATGCAAAGTCAAGCGTCGCGATAGGCGAATCATAAAATCCCTTCACAGGCTCTAAGACAGTCGCACCCTCGTACTTGTCGTCCCGGTCGCCACCCGTTCGCTGAGCAGAAGATAGAGGAAAGGGGATATAAAACGAGTAAACTTACATAGCATTTACAAACAAAGCTTCCACCGAGACAACAGGCTGCAGAGCCATATTGTGCAGTTTGTGCTAGCAGCCACAACGTAAGAGGTTCAGCGGACTAGACACGCAGCTATGGAATAACACACTGCAACATGCGGCGTAGCAGCTGATATTTAAGCTTCTCGCTCGCGGTGAGGCGTTGCACCAACCAGACCTACTTTCACAGATGGAACGGCGTAGTGAAGTTGCCGGCATTTCCTGAGAAGCTGAGCCGTGACTTTGATTTGCTGGCCTCTGAAGAAACAAAACCGCAGCGCACAGCGCACATTGACCTAGAATCAAAGCCGTGGTTGTCTGTTGTTTCTTGCCAAGCCGAGAAGAAAGGGCACCAACTAATATGCAGAAAGTGACTGGAAGATGTACCTTGTAAGCAAGTAGGTAAGTGGCGTTCCAGTGACTCTGCTCATTTCCACATAGTTGAAAAGGAAAAGAAGCTTATTTAGCAGACGCAGGGGCAGAAGCGCATCTTTGAGACAATATACCGCTATGCGCCGGCGCGTAGTCGGGGAGCCTCGGAACAAGTCGCCAATCATGCTGTAATGCACATCTTCCTGAGGTTAAACGTTCAATCAAAAAATCCACAACTACAGGCCCTACCGGTCGCTCCCTTGGCCGGCCGTCAACACGAGTTATCACTTCGCTGGTAGAGCATCGACCACTTTGCAGAGAGGGATGGGGAGGCAAGTGGGGTTTAGATCTCGCTAAAGTGGCCATAGCCGCGAACGCACCTTTTGCTCCTTCAGGAACTCAGAAGACACGTAGTTCAGGGAGTAGCTCTTCAGCTTGTGGTCTCGGCGTACCAGTTCAAGCAGGTCGAACTGCACACGCCCCTCCACGGTTATTTCCTTGTTGTCGTGCGTCCCAAGTGCTCTGCAAGTAAGAGAACAGAAAGCCACCGTAATCCATTGGACTAACAATGGAAAAAGTCTCAATGAAGCAACAGCACGACCTGCTGGCACCCTAAAAGCACAAGAGGGGTAGGAGGAGCTATTGTATCCATAGATTTTACAGCTACCCAACCTGGAGCTGAAACGTGTGTCGGTGATGCGAGATTCTATGGATTTCAGGCGCGAGAGAGACGCCACGCCCTCCACTTTTAGCGTTGCCGCGCGCGTCAAAATGTAACACAAGTCAAAGTTGATGCAGTTGTAGCCAGTCAGAAAATCAGCGTCAACCTACGGCAAAGAACAAAAACAAATGATACAAAGGATGCAAAAGAAAGGATACACTGCTATCTAAAAACATCTGAAAACGAAGCGTTGGAATTCTAAACCAGCCTACAGAGATGCTGCCTCTTTCTGAAGCATCCCCAGTTGCATTGTAGTTGATGTGGGATTTGAGTATGCTGGCTAATGGCGAGGGTTGTTGGATGCCTCCCCTACCTCGCGCACGAACTCAGCCCATTTCTTTAGCATTTCCGATTCGTCGTCAAACCAGATGACAAGAGCTCCGGCAATCGGCGCGCATTCATGGAGGGTAAAGATGATGCGGCACAGTGGCTCATCAGACAGGTCCGTGCTTTTGCTGTGATCACCCTCGCCACATTGCCCATGCTCCTCTACTATGGACGAGATCTGTATGACGGGGTCTTCCTGCGCCTCAGGAAACCCCTGGCCATTCATTTTGACACACTCGATATCTACCAGCAAAAAACAGTAGCATAAAAACCCACATTAACCAAACTAAATGCTACCGTCGCTCCTGCCGCTGCCGCAGCTGCTGCACAGTTTTCCTGCCTATTGGGTGGATGAGGGTGCTATCGCAACTCACCGAAGGAGAGCATGCGAAGCGGAGGCAGCGACTGCCACTCGCCCTTTAACGGCAACGCTACAATATCTGCATAATGCACGTCAAATTCTTCTTGGCAGCGGCTTTCTCGCAATGACGTCGGCCTAGAGATGTACCTCCCTTTCTTCGCTGCACAACGCACGTAAATGTTCCCTTATATTTCTTAAGAAACCTTTCCGGGGAACCTCGAGCAGTCGTGACAGCCCGCTGGGAGCCCTGTGAGGTCCCTCTTACACCGCGATCGACCCACCTATTCTTGTGCACTGCATAAAGCCAGCATCCCCAGGTTTGTTTAAAGTCAATAATAAGAATGTGCAGTTGAAATACCATGCTGCCAATACGTTTTAGGACAAATGAGGCATCTCTTTTCGATGCACTAGTACTATCACCCGTTTTCCAAGTCCCTCGCTCACCACGAATCCAGCAGCAGCCCGTTATCTCGGAGTCTACCATAAACCTCAGCACAAAAGGAATGTTCGCCTCGTAAGCTGTCTGAGGCAGCTGCAAAAACTGGCCGCTTATCGCCCCGAAGCCCTCGGGAACCCGCAAGCGAATCCCACTTTCTATGAACGTGCGGATGCCAGCAATCATCTGCGGAGAGGCTGCCGTAATCCGGAAGAAGAGCTGCCCCGCCTTGGTCGGCGAGTAGTGCATCAGCGACTGACAAAACAAGGAGACGCACGGTTGTATACATTTGTGTATGTTTATAGACACAGAGCATATGTCATTTTGCGGGGCAGCTAGAAGGCTCTAGAGGTTGTAATAAGAACCTGCCTACTGGATCGGTAACTCGTACGTATTTCGGGCATGTCGCCCTAAACCGTAAACCGTAAACCCTAAACCGTCGATTGTAACAATCATGTTTTGAACACTAAACCTTAAATTTTAGGCCGTAAACCCGTCTATTAGGGCCGCTATGTTTTGAACGCTAAACGCTAAACCTTCAGTATCCCATGAGCCGAGCAATAACTTGTACGTTGACGCACTTCTTTTTCTTCGCATCGCACATCCACAATGCGGCGGTCGTACCCTTTGCCCTGAGCATGCGACTTAAGGACGTACTCCTGTGCAAAGCCAACATGGCAAAGAAACATTATACAAAGCATACGACAACGACTACGACACGGAGTGAAGGGATACATATTCTCACTACCGCATCCCAATATACTACAAAGAGGAAGCGAATTACGTCGATAAGAGCGCTCAAGGCTTCGGTAGATGCGTTCTGCTGCCATGCGTCGCTGCCGGGGGTGATGGTAGCGCGGATAGCCGCTGCTAGAGAAGGCGGGCACTCGCAGTAGCAGTAAGGGTAGAAGCCGTGGACGTTACACATAACAGACCGGCCCGCAGCCGTCACGCCGTAGAGACGCAACATTGGAGCCTGCGTGTTTCCCTTGGCAGCATCAGCGGCTGCCAGAGAAGAGGGCGTTACTATGCTCGGCGGAGTCCTACCCGAACACGAGCTAGCGGCATTTGGAGTAGGGCTCTGCATACTTTCTTTTCGCAACTGGCAGGTCCGTTGTAGAATTTCGTCGGGAACAGAACGCTGAAATGATGTGGCAGCCGCGACGTCCAACTGGAAAAAGACTGCCAAAGGAAACAACCCAGACACACCACCACATGCCAACTTGCGTCGTGACGCAGCAGCCGAGCTATCCAAGAAAATAAGCAAAATACAAAAACGCCCCTTCCCCAGAAGCTTTGCTTCGAATGCTCCATTGTCAGTGCATACCGCAGTCTTCGTCGGCTGAGACGTGCACACAAACACAGGATACAGGGGCGGGCTGCTTAGCATCGCGCACGTGACTCCGCAACGTCTTAGCGCCAAATGCTAACTCGAGTCATACGAGGGTTCAAAAACAAAGAGAGCGTCTGAATGGAAACTGTGCCGGTGCTGATGTGCGTGTAGTGTCTGGTGTACTTGTGGTGCTGATGCTGTTGCGGCGCCATGATTTGAGGAGCTTCTTCCACGCTTCTTCGGATGCTTTACGTGTGTTGCCGCTTTTCTCAAATCCCAAGACAGTAGAGGCAGCATCGGATGTCCTCGACCCCCCAGCAACGGCATCAGCTGGCTCTGGATTTGCCATTTTCTCCAAACCCACAATGTATGTGGGCTCACGAGTACCTCGAACCAGCGCGGAGACTTAGGATGAAGTTATTGAAATCACCCCACGGTAAGGTCGGGAGGAGAAACGGCCAGCTTGTCTGGTCTATATATCAGGCGTGCGTGTGTTCAGCCAACCGACTGATACGTGCTAGGGGTTCAACTTCCCCCTTGGGCGGCTGGATGACGGCAGAGCACAATGTGAATGCTGCAACCATTAGCTCGCAGAAGGTTTGACGGTGAATGAAACGAAGACGTTGCATCTGAAGGTCCCACAGTTTCCCACATATCGTGCGCGTGGCTTCCGTATCTTGTGATGGCCAAGTGTCGATGGCTACAATTTCAAATACTATGTGTTTCCTGATAAACAGGAACAACCTAGATTCAAGGTTGTTGATATACAGGGCAGATGAAACTTCAGGACAGCTGCGACCATCTAATGGACGGGTGGAAACACCTGTTTACACTCTGGAGGTCGCGCTGAACGAACATCCAACTAATAAACCTGCATAGAGGGACTTCACTGGGGTTAAAGTATTAATACAAAGCAATTGCAGCCCTGTATGGCTGCGTACTATTGTACGGATAGGCTTAATACAAAGCCTTACCCATACTGACATGCATGCGATCTGGGACATTTTCCCCCAGTTTTTTCGTTTATCTTCTCCATGGTTAAAATTCTTAACAGGGCCGTTAGCACCCTGGGTGACAACTCTGTCTGTTTCGCCCTTTAGCCTCTCTCTCTCTCTCTCAGTTTCTGCAATGTCCTCGACAGTAGACCCAGCTGCTCGGGGCCCCGCTGTTCCCAAAACAGCATCTTCGCTTCTTAAAAAGGCGAAGCCCTTTCTCGTTGGCGGAATATCAGGATGTATTGCAACATGCTGCATCCAACCTGTCGACATGGTCAAGGTTCGTCTGCAACTCGCCGGCGAGGGCGGAGCACACGGATCCACAAGTCCTATTCACGTATTCAGATCGCTCTTAAAGGAAGAAGGTGCTCTTGCGTTCTATAAGGGTCTCGATGCAGGTATCATTCGTCAGGTAGGTCCCGATCTGCATGTGACCTCCCCAGCACAAACTCACCCATTGTTGTCTTCCCATGCAGACCTGTTTGAGACTATTTGCTCCTAAACTGCCAAAGCATGAAAGACGAGTATTCCATTCTACCAAATTAATTCTGGTTTATGCTGGACAAACACGATCTTTCTTTGCGGTGCCCCGCTTGCAGCTTACTTATTCTACCGCTCGCCTTGGGCTATTCCGGGTCTTCAGTGACAAGCTAAAAGAAATGTCCAACACCGCAGATCCCACATCACCCCCACCCCCTCTCCCATTGTGGAAGAAGGCTGCAGCAGGTTTAGCTGCAGGTGGAGTTGCCGCTGCAATTGGAAACCCCGCGGACCTCTCCCTGATTCGCTTGCAGGTTAGTAATACCATGTGTGGCACGTTCGCATGGTACAGTGGCTCTTCCAGTTCCGCAGAAGGAGATTAACATCTTGGGGCGCAGGACCATCTAGGGCATTGCGCCCTTTCTTCGTGAGCTACTGACTTGTCGTCTTGCGGTGCTCACGCCCTTTAGGCGGACGCGACGCTTCCACCGGAAGCCCGACGCAATTACACAGGCGTTTTAAATGCGGTTACACGCATCGTGAAAGAGGAGGGAGTAATGGGTTTATGGAGGGGGAGCTTTCCGACAGTGCTGCGTGCGATGTCCCTTAATATGGGTACGTGTCGTCAGCAGCCGTAGTCTTAGGGGGAACAATCCCCCAGCGATGTTGCCAGTGCGATCAAATTGGAAGGCAAAGCTACACTGCACATTGTTGTTGCGGTCGCTACAGGTATGCTGGCAACAAATGATCAGTGCAAGGAGATGCTTGCTCCTACCCTGGGCAATGGATGGACCACAACACTAACAGCTAGCGCCATATCAGGCTTTTTTGCAGTGACGCTCTCTCTTCCGTTCGACTTCTTGAAAACCCGGTATGGGGTTTGCCATGATCGTGCCCTGCTTTTTGATACAGTTTTGTGTACCCATCAGGACCACTTGTTACAACACCATGTATTGGGCCATTGATGTTCTGGCGTTTACAGGTTGCAGAAAATGCGGCCTGATCCCATCACAGGGGAGTTACCGTACAAAGGTGTACTTGATGCAGCAGTGAAGATTACGAGGTCAGAAGGTATAACCGCTTTCTACACAGGGTATCCAACGTACTATGTACGAATCGCGCCCCATGCAATGATAACATTGATATGCATCGACTACCTGGATAAAGCATTCAACCGATTCGTACGCTGATTAAGGGGTGGTTTTTCCTTATATAATGATGACTACCCGTGTGTTTGGAGGTTATGATTTTTATCCGCTCCTTAACTGACAAAATTGAAGCATCGTCTGCAACGGATGCACTGAAGTTTTCAATGCAGTACAGCATGCCACCTACTTTTCAAACAATTTGCCGAAGACACCTAAGTTCGAACATACCAGTCACTTTTAGAGGGTACCAAAACCTTTTGCTCAACACAAATGCCTATCTGATCGCCGGTTCTGCACTTCATGGCAATCTTGCAAGGTTGTTTGTGAACTGGAACGAAACACAATGTACCAGTGGCAAATGATCCGTTTTCAACTTAGACCGCAAGGCATATGGAACGGCGTATTGCTGTTTGTGATTAAATAGTAAACTTTCACCAAATTCATTACAGGTTTTATGTTTCGGCATCCCACGTCATGTTTCCACATACATACATACTTTTGGCTTTAGTGGTAATCTCCGCTTTGTAAGGCCAGTCTTGTTGGCAAAACAACCTTAATATCAAACTGCGATAAACGGCAGCCGAGCTTTTGGAATCTGATGTGCAGGCAAACCATCTCTGTAGCTAACTGCACACTTCTATCTATTCCGGCTTTGAAGAAGAAATCCTCTGCTTGGGTTTCTATTGCTTTCCTATAAGAAGCGAACTTCATGCCAGCTTAAGAACGCTCTTGTAAGAAGCGAAGTGCATTATGCGAAGACTCCTGTCCCAATAGGCGAAAGCAATGGGAGGTGTATTGAAAACGCCTCACCATCGACTCACTTGCACTGCGGTAGGGTACTCTTGGGGTACGAAAATGTTTGCCTAGGTAGGAACGACTTTAGACAGTTGGACTTTATCCATGCAGAACGGTTAATCTAAGGTACCTCCGCCGCAGAAAACTCCTGCATAACGATTAGCGAGCCAGATCTGCAGCTTCCAATATGTTATACCTTACTTCAGGGTGCAAGTTTGAGGGTGATCCTAAAAGTGATTCATAAGACCACAAGCCACCACCAGGGAGTCCTGCATTCCAAGGTTTCTCGCGCAATTTTTCAACAGGGAATGCATAACTTAGTACCATCTTCTTCCTCCTCGTCTGCAGGGTCAACTTCTACTGTCTGTAGTAGCGACATCAGCGATCAATTTTGTCGATTTATTTGCTAAGGCCTACCAAACCGGTCACACCAAAACTCATTTGATCAGCCATGTCGGCTATGCCTCGTGCCATCTACTGAACTATGTAAACACATGTGCACTGATAATCGAAAGCTTCTCTCCCACTTGGGTATGCTTCTCGTGCATTCCAACAGCGACAGCTGTGGTTATCCTTCCATGGCAAAAGACGTGATAAATCAACAGAATAACAAAATATCTATCCCAGCTCATTCCTGAATCTGTTTGATAAAGTTGCTCAGAATAGAATAGTGGTGCTTGGTAAGCTGAATTTTTTGACAAAGCCATTGTCCGTACACCCCATGCGATCACTCCCGAACTGGCATTTCGTGCCCGTTCAAATTTGATATATTTTGTAAGACGCCGGCACGAAGTCACCGAACAGTTATAAGAGAAATGAAGTCGGCCGTTTTCTTGTGCACAGCTGTTGCTGTTGCAACGCTTTCTTCGATTGGAGTGGAAAGCATTCAAAGTATACCCAAATGGGTGGACGATGCCAAGCTGGCGTATGCCGCTGAAGTCAAATCATCCCTGACGGTTCCTATGGCTGTAAGCAAGCACAATGTGGTCTCCAGCCCCGCTCTCTCTTGCATTAAGTGGTTTGTAGGCGAAAGCTGAAGTATTTGTTGACGCTCCTGTGGATGTCGCAGCTCTGACGGCTGAGCTTGCACGCCTTGAGGAGTCCGAGGAAAAGTAAGCATATTCGATTGTTTACGGTCATTCACTATTTTATTCATAATTTTCGAAGGTTCCGCGGTGACCGGCGTGCGATTGCCTTTTTCGCTACACTTATCATGGTTGGAGTCTTCCTGATGTTCTACTTCACGACTGCGCGTGTTGAGGAATCAATCAAGGAAGCAAGGTACACGCATACACAATGTACTACTAAACCGAATTTTTCATTCGTATCTATTTACAGCAAGCTTATGGGCGCTACCCCACGACCCGAGGGTGTGGACCTTCGCCTTTAGGCGTAGAACGTTCATCAAAACTGCAACTTCCGCATGCGAACCATCTCATTTGGCACGTAGCTCGAGACTAATGGACACGAGCACAAAGCAGAGAGAGTCAGGCTTCATTCTCGATCAGACTTGCTGTTCAGTACATTTCCCTTTCGAATGAGATCACTCGTTAGCAGGTGCAGAACGAGTAAAGCGAAAACATGCCTAGAAACAGTTCGACAGTTTAGTTGAACTCATGAACTAGGCCATTCTATTTTGGATAGAGGTCTGGTGCCGTGCGAGTGTGGACATCTCCGACAGCCCTAAGCTGAAAAGACAGCGACAATGATACAATGTGCATACAAGCATTCATGCGAGCCAGTGCAACACGCCACGCAGGTAGAACAAGGCCGAAACTATTATCTCCTAAAGAGGAGCACGGCTCATAGAGTGTTTAACACTGCATCACTTCTGCAGACGGAGTCACGCCTAAAATACTAAGCTAAAGAGTTCAGAACCGACGCACCACCTTGGACCAAGTATATCATGGATAACAAACAAAAGGCTAATAGACCTTTCACAATGAACAGTCGAAGGTGTATCCTTGTAAAAATAGTGCAGAACGGCACGTAAACGACCCTTCAATATAAAGAATGCCTTCAAGACTTGTTAGACTCCACGCGTGATCATGACCAGCAGGCTGTGCCTTCGTAGTGCCACACGTACAATGTTAATCG
This sequence comes from Eimeria falciformis, assembly GCA_002271815.1. Classification (NCBI taxonomy): domain Eukaryota; phylum Apicomplexa; class Conoidasida; order Eucoccidiorida; family Eimeriidae; genus Eimeria; species Eimeria falciformis. The sequence goes on along the minus strand of NPHX01000216.1, from coordinate 231,833 downwards.
CATTCAGCTAGCTCGCGAGAAGCGTGTTAGCTAAAACTAAAAACCGTTTGAGATTGTATTAAGATTGACACCATCTGGACATCTGTACTTTTGAGTGGACCCATCTGTATTACGTTTCCTTGGGACAGGTCCTGCTTAACGTCTTGCAGGTGAAGCAAGAAAGAAAATGCCCGTCGCACCGTTTTAGTATCATTAAAGGACCCAACCTTAGTGCTTGCCGGTTCGCGCTTAGCAACTTCGGCAAATTTCAGTGTATGTGTTACCTGGCAAATCAAACACGCAGACCGTTGGTAGGCCACAAGTCAATACCTCTATTTCCAACAAAAGAAGTTCATCATAAGATGCTAAACATGACTATTATCCCTGGACTTTTGCTCATAGGAAAAAGACAACCTTCTAATTGCAGTGTTGTGCGTGTTGCCCTCCACCAGCTGTGGGGTGCAGCCCAGAATCGCATGCGGTTGTAGCATTACCTTAGCGCGCTTGATCGAACAGCAGTAATCGGAGCATTTCTTTTGGTATTTGAATGAACATCTCCGAGCTCCCAGTACGCATGACGATCATGTCGGCAGGATCTGTGTGAGCATGTGATGACAAAACTGGAAATTTGCAACAAGTGCGGACCTCCAAGCAGTGCCGTGCTATCTAATGTCGTCTTCCTTAACAACCTTTTGTGGTTTTTCTTTCTCTAGTCTTGAAAATATAACGGATGCGCTTAAAGGGAGCTCTTGTCACTTGTTACCACAACCACCTGATCCTCGAGTCGGCTGAAGAGGGCCCAGCCCCAGGCTAATAAAGCACGTGGCTCTGAGTTGGCATTTCTCCATGTATTCCGGTGGTGCATTTATGGTACGATAAAGAGAAAGAGTTTTGCTACGGGTGACCCGCAGACCTGGGAGGCGGTCTGAGACATCAGCTTACAGCCTAGGTTCAACACACTTACTTTACTTTTCACAACATGGGTTTTTCGGGCCGACTACTTGAGTAGTTTATCTCCAGGGGCAAAACATTGAAAGCGGAGACGATGGGGGTTCTTCACGCAGTACGAAAGCACTCTCTATGGCTGCCCTCGACATGGCGGTTGCTTCGGCATCAGATGGTACTGGTCGTTATCGCAATGGCAGCAGCCGCATTTGGAGGGTGCGGAACGGCCAATAGTTTTTTGTGGCATCTTTCCCATGTGCATACTGTGAAGCTGTCCATTGGATCTTTGTTGGCATTTCTGTGTATTGGGGTGAAGGCAGCGCAGGCTTCGGCAGTTCTTCCTGAGGGGCTTTCCATAGGCCCTTCTCAGGTGTTGCTGCCATGGATGCCTCCTTCCCACACAGCAAAGTTTCCTGCGGTGCGTGCACAGCTGCAGCTTGAGGGGAACGGAAGTGGCATGGAGGGAGGGGACATTTGTTTTTATTGGGCAATACAAAATCCCCAGGTTCTCTCTCTTCTCCAACCCGATTGTTCAGCCGTTCAGCCGGCTGCGGTTTGTATGATAGATGGGGCTTCGGCGCAAGGGTGGGTTGGGTCCCCGGGGAAAGGTGCTTCTTGTTTTTCTCGCGTGTTGGTAGAAGCTGTGCCTCAGTCTGTGGCTTGGCGTGCTCGCTCCTGGATATTTGCTTCTGAGGAGAAGGGCTTCAGCGACACCGGGGGATATGCTGGGGTAGTTGACAGCCAGCAGGAGCAGCAACAGCATTTCTCGCGGCGGGCCTTTCGCTCTCAAGTCCTTGTGGCTCCAATTGTGCGTCTGGCCTTCTCAACGCGTGACAAGCGCCTAGCGATAGGGCAGCTTGGGGACGTGGGTTTGATTGCTTACGACGCAGAAGGCAACGTTTTCTCTTCTCTCGAGGGTTTTCCCTTCCTCTGGGAGGTGCAGGGCGAGGGTAAGATAGTCGACGTGGAGCCCGTTGCCACCGACGCCGTCGCGGGCACAGCAGCCCGCCGCTTGGTGGAGGAGATTGGCGCTAGGGAGGAGCGGAGCGGAGGTCCCCGTTGGAGGTCGGATGCAATTGTATTGAGGGGGAAGAGCACGGGGAGGGCCACAATACAGGCCCGTCTTGCCGTCCCTGAGTATGCCGACGTGCCCCCAGCGTCAGTCGACTTCTTGGTGCATGAGCTCGTCGCCCTCACGCCCTCAGCCCTTCTTGTGCCTCCAGCAGCTGTCTTCTCCTTCCGCCTCCTGAGACTCTGGGTGCGTTGGTGGGCTTAGGATGTACAGTTGTTTAGTCTGGGATCGTGGCTGTCTTCTCACCGGTTGACCTTCAGCATTTTCTCTCCAGTGGGTTTGTTGTTATTGGAGTGGCTGGAGGGGTGCCTCTTGTCTGGTTTGTTGCTGCAGGAGGATGGCCGTCAAGAGGCAGTGGCTTTGCCGTCTCCTTCCTTTTCTTGGAGTGCTGGCGACATTTCCATTTTTTCGTCCACCTCAGGGGCTGCCTTGGCTTTGGGGGGGCCCGGGGCCTCTCGGCTGTTGAGGGTTTCAAATGGGGGTGTGGGGATGGCCATGGGGCTGCAGCAAACCGAGGAGGGAAGCGACACTCTGACGGGCAAGGCTGTCGTCGTCTGTCAAGACACTCGGATTGAAGAGAAGCAGCAGGCGGATGTGACTGTCGTCCTCCCCACTGCCCTGCATCTTCTGTATGAGTTCGTTGAGACTCTCCCCTCACAGCCCCTGTGGAGGCTTGCCACTGCTGTAGCGGGAAGCAGCAGCAGCAGCACAGCAGCAGCAAAAGCGGTGCTGCTGCGGCAGTTGCTGCTGGCAGAGGAGCCGCAGCAGCACGGGGGAGGAGAGCACAGCGAGCAGCTGGCGTCTCAGCCTCCCCTCCGTTTGTCTTCTCTTCCTAAGGAGCAGCGAATTGCCGCAGGGGGGGGCCTTTGGGGTGACGAGTTGGTTTTGTTGCACTTGGTGCGAGGAAAGGAATATCTCTTCAAGGCGCAGCTTTTCTCTAGCCTCTTTTCTGCTGCCATGGGAGAGGCCGGCCTCAGCCCGAGGGAGCAGCACAGAGAGCGCCAAGTGCTGCTGCCTTCGAATGCCGTCCTCCACTGGGCGTGCGATGGGCCACCCGCAGCCGTCGGCGACTCAGCGGAGGCTCCTGCTCTCTCCTGTCCCTTGGAGAAATCCGTGACTTCTCAGCAAGTGAGACAGCAGAGCAGCAGGAGACCCAACTGGCAGAAGAAGGAAGTCGCCGGCCATTCTCCGGCTGTGTGGTTGAGGGTTTGTTGCTGTTGGTGGCTTGTTGGTTGTTTGTTGCTGAGGGTTTGTTGCTGTTGGTTTTTGGTTGTTTCTGCTCAGGCGTACGCGCTTTTCTTCGCTCGTTCGCTTGGCGAGGGTCTGCTGCGTGTGTCTCTCATGCAGATTGGCTCCCCCCCTGAGGAGGTCTGGCGGAGTGACCCTCCCCTCACGGCCTCCATCGCGGTCCGCGTCGTCTCGCCTGTCTCCTTCCGTCTCCTCCCTACCCACGAGCACTCTGCAGCAGCACCAACAGCAACAAACCACCAAAACCCACACATCCGACAGCTCACAGCGCCGCTGCTACTTGCGCCAGGCACCCGCTTCCCCATAGAACCCGCAGGGGGATCTGGTAACTCCAAAACCTAAACCCTGAACCCTAAACAATGAACCCTCACAACAACCCCTTGGTTTGGTGGTGTTTCTGTTGCCCGGAAGTGCCTTTACTCGCAGGGTGTTTGTGAGGTTTAGGGAGGGATGAGCGAAGGCCGAGAGGAGACAGTCTCTGCTATTTAGTATACAGTCTCTGCACATTAAGGAGACAATCTCTGCAGATTGAGAAGACAGTCTCTGAAGATTGGCCTTCAGGGTTTGGGGTGTTTGCTATGTGTGTTAGGAGAGTACGTGCTCTCTTCGTCGGACCCGGCGGTCTTTTCCCTCCAGCCAGGGAGCCCGCGGGCCGGGAGGCGTTTCTCCTCCTCTGGGCTTTTCTCGGGGGGCCAGCAGCAGCCCGCGGAAGCGAGCGTCTATACACTGCAGGCTCACGCGCCGGGAGTCGCGTCTCTGCTGCTGAGAGATGGGAAACAGCCGCAGAACGCCGTGCTGCTTTATGTGGTTGTTGCCTATCCAAGTAGGGTGGAGCTGAGAATCGACAGTCTCTTGCTGCCCCTCAGCAGAGAGCCAAGGATAGCAAAACCCACCAGCCCGCCAAGCGAGGCAACGGTGAGGAAAGCCTCCAGCCAGGCAACCCTCAACAAGTGCTTGCTACCACCTCTGCCAGTCCCCGTCTGTCATCCCGTCTTTGTTTCGGTCTCTACTTTTCTGTCTCTCTCTGTGTCATCCGGCATCTGTCTCTGTCTATGTCTATGTCTCTCTGCTTGGTTTTCTCTGTGTCTCCGTCTGTCTTTCGGCCTGATGTCTTTCCTCTGCTGCTGCGTGTCTTTCCCCTTGTGTATCTCTCCGTCTGCTCCCAGGCAATTGCGTTGGCCTTCGCGGATGTCTCCGAATTTTTGCCGCTCCTCCCCGAGCCATCGCGTGCTTGGCTGCAGAGCGGCGGTGAGGGAGAGGGTCACCTCGTCAGGGAGGGAAGGGGCGTTTCCCCTCCTTCTTCGTTTTTGGGAAAGGGCGGGTGGCCTCAGACTCTTGAGGCAGCAAAGCAGCGCCTCACGGAGTTTGCAGCCTTCCCTGACGACGCGGAGAGGGGCAGAAGGGCGCAACAAATTCAGCAGGGGAAAGATGGAGAAAAGGATTCCCCGCTGCATCCCTTCTGGGCAAGGCCCACGCAGCTTGCCGGCTGCCCGGAGGCCCAATTTTCCATCGAAGGAAACTCTCTGGCCGTCGTCAACAAGGCAAGAGACTCACAAAGATCCAACACACATACTTTTACCCATCCCTCTCTTGAGCAAACTTTATATTTGTGATGAGATATTAGATATTTGTGCTGAGGTATTAAATATGTGTGATGAAATGTTAAGTATTTGTGAAAAGATATTAGATATGTGTGGTGAGGTTATTAGGTAGTTTGTGTGTTTGTTGCGGTGTTTGCTGGTGGTCTTAGGTTGAATCGAAGGTGCCTTTCATTTGCGGGGTTCTCTCTGTGCGGGGCATCACGAAAGGTTTTTCGCGTCTGACGGCAAGTCTGCAGCGTCAGTCTGAGGTGCTTCAGGGTGCAGCGCGTTTAGACGTTTATCTACCTCTGGAGGCTTGGCTATTGATGTCGTCTCCTGCCTTTCCCCTCCCCGCCTCCCCTTCGCGTCTCAGCAGCACCCGCGTCGCCTCCCTGCTGCAGCGCGTCTCAGATGACCCACACAGCAGCAGCAGCAGCAGCAGCAGCAGCGGGACAGCAGCGGCAGCAGCAGCAGCAGCGGGACAGCAGCACAAACTGGATCTCCACCCACCGGCCGCTTCCTCCTCGACATCCGAGTGGTGGGGAGATGGGGGCTCGGGGTCTCTTTTGAGGTATGGGGCCCCTGTGGCGGCGTTCAGCAGCAGCAGCAGCAGCATGGGCGTACAGGGGGAAGTCGCTTTGGTGGTTGGCGGAGTCGTTTCCTTGTTTCTTAAGGAGGGCCCCCCAGCCCGCCCCGACGTGTACCGGCACTCCGTGGCAACAAGTGTTGTCTCCTCCGCATCAGCTGCAGCCTCAGCGGATTCGAAGGATGGAGGAGAAAAGGAGAGTTCTGTTGTGGCAGTTGTTGCGGATGCAGCAAGCGGCTTGACGCGCATTGTTTGTCTCCAAGCGAGCAGCGCGCCTGTCCAAGTGCAGTTTCTGAGTCTTTATCACTCCAAGAGTCCCACCATCACGTGAGAGAGACACTTCTGCTGCGGTTGTCTGGGGTTGCTGCTGCTGCTGTCTTTGAGGTTTTTGTTTGTGTTTTTTGTTGTTTGTTTTTATTGTGAGTCTTTGTTCTGTGTCTGGCTGCTGTTTGTGCGTTATAGGTCGTCCCTGAGGGAGACAGTCTCTCTCCTCGTCTCCTGCACGCTGCCTGAGCTCATAGAAATTCGGCCGTTGCCTTCGCTCTCTCGCTCATTCGAGGGAGACGCAGCGCGTTTCTCCGCGGAGAGGCAGCCGTTGCTGACTCGCCGTGGGTTGGGGGGAATGCCTGTGGCTGTCTCCACCCTCGCAGCTGCAAAGACAAGCCAAGCTTGGGCTGCCTCTTGGGGAGAACGGGAAGCCGAAGGAGATGGAGAGACAGAAGGCCTATTTGTTCAATGCGGCGCCCTCCACGCTTTCGCTCTCTTCGCGTATGACGCAAGCCTCAGGCCGCTCCTCGGCCTCTCCTCCCTCCCCACGCGTTGGTCTCTCACTCCAGCCCCCCACCCCCTACAGCAGCAGCAGCAGCAGGAGCAGCAGCAGACGCCGGTGCTGCAGCTGCTGCCTCGTCCCGCAGAAGCTGCGCAGACAGCTGGTGGGGGTGGTGCTGTCTCTGGGGAGTCAGTGGCAGTTTTGGGTGTCTCTCCTCTTGTGTGCTGCGGGGCCTTTTTCTTGAAGGCTTTTATCTCCCCGCCTGAGGCCTCGCCGCATGCAAATCTGCAGCGTCTTCTCAGCCCGGCCCAGCTGAAAGTTTTCAAGGAGTCTCTTCGCCACTGGCGCGAGGCAGCAGCAAACCAACAGCAACACCAACAACTCCCGTTATGGAGAAATGGACAATTGAGGGACACCCTGCTTCTCCTTGCCTCTCCTCCCCTCAGGCTCCTGCCGCTTTCTGGCATGCCTGCTGCTGAGGCAGAGCATCAGCAGAAACAGCAGCAGCAGCAGCAGACAGTGCGTCTTTTCTACCACCCCTCCCTTTACTCCCGCCTATTTCTGCAGTTCGGGAGCCCCGACACCCAGGCCATCCGCATCTTCAACGCTCCACACCCAGCAGCAACAGCAGCAGCAGCGGCATCAGGGGGTCGCCCTGCGATGCACGGAGAACTGCTGACGACGCAGGAGTCTCTTATGTTGAGGTGTCTCTCCCCTGATGAGGCCGCAGCCCGTCACAGGCTGCTGCTGGGGGCTGTGGCTGTTGCTGGCGCAGCAAAGGGGCGAGAGGCGGTTGCTGATGCCGCATGCATTGGCTTGGGGCCCTCCTCTAGGGACCTCACGAGGCTCGAGTTGCCTCCTCCTTTTGGTTTCTCCTCATCTCCTTTCACTCCGACTTGCGCCCTCAGCGTCAGAGAGATTTACGCGTCTCCTCCTCCTCTCCCGCCTGCTGCTGCTGCTGACCCTCTCCTCGAACAGCAGCAGCAGCAGCAGCAGCTGCTGCTGCTGCCTTCCCTGGTGGTTGAAGCGTGGGACTCTGGCCTTCTCAGCCCTTGGAACCCCACAGGCAGCAGTAGCAGCAAAAACGGCCCTCAGCTGGTGGCGCACCTTTCGTTTGTTCGGGTTAAGCATTTGCGGCTCGTGTTGCTGCCGACTCCCCTTTCTGTCTCTCTGGCGGACGAGGGCGGGGAGACAGCAGAAGAGGAGACAGCAGCAGAGGCAGCGCGTTTCTTCTGCCGCACAGCCGCAGACAAAGTGGAGGGCCCCCAGCAGGCAGTTGCCCAGATTGAGGCTGGGAAAGTCTTTGCACTTCGCGTGGAGGCCCTAGGAGACGACGGAATGCGCATCGATCCAACCTTCTTTTCTGCCATGCGCATCTCCCTCGCCGCTTTCCCTGCCGATGACAGCAACAGCAGCAGCAGCAGCGGGATGGGCGGCAGAGCCCGCGTTTATCTGCGAACGGCCATTGAACAGCAACAGCAGCAGCAAGGGCTGCCATCGTATCTAAGTGGCGCGTCCCTCCCGTCTCTCCTCTCCACAAGCGTTGGTGCAGAGGTTCCCCTTGCGTTTGCCTCTTACAGCCCAGTAGCAGCAGGAGGGGCAACAGAAGATTTTGCTGCTCCTGAGGGCTGGCGCCTTCTGCCTTCGCTGCCCGGGGAGCAGCGCGACTGCGTGCACTTTTACGTTGCGGCCGCCGACATGAGAGGCTCCTTCATCCTCCACGCAGAGGCCCTCAACGCGCCACCCCTCAGCAGCAGCAGCAGCGGCAGCGCAGCAGCAGCAGCGGCTGTTACGGCCCGTCTGACGGTGCGGATACACCCCCCCTTGCAGCTCTATCCTCGGCAGCTGGTTTTGCTGCCTGGAGGCCATTCCTTCGAACTCACCCTTCAAGGCGGACCCCAAGAAGCACACATCGACGCAGACACCAGCAGCAGCAGCAGCAGCAGCAGCAAGACAGAATATAGGAAGCACTTTGGCGTAGAGGATGGGCGAGTAGCTCGGCTGTCTGAGGGGCTGCCAGGTTTGTTGCTGACGAGAGAGGAGGGGGAGACGTTTGTCTCTGCCCAGCTGCAGCACGGGGACTCCGTGGGCCGCACAGTAGAGGCGAAGATGAGGCTCGTTGTCTCTCTGCCCCGATCTGCTGCTATTCTCTCTGGGGTGTCTTCGCATCCAAAGAGCAGCAGCAGCAGCAATTCACAAAGACAAGCGAGGGAAATGCAGCAAGCCACGCTTCCTTCCTTCGCAGCTCGGCTCGGCTATGGCCGTGCAGCAGCAGCAGCAGCAGCAGCAGCAGCAGCAGCAGGGGACCAGCAGCGAAGCCTTGCGGTGTATGAGCAGCACGTGCTGCCGCTGCAGGCTGCCCTTTTTGACGCCAAGGGAAGGCAGTTCAGCCTCCCTCACCTACTGATGCCCACAGGCCCTTTGGGGGGAGACGGAGACGGGAGCGACCGAGAAAACAGACGGAGACAGCAGCAATTAGGTAAGGAAAACACACTGTGCACAGAGCCAGATGGCTGTCCAGCACGCACAGCCTCGGGCAGGAGGCGTAGCAAGCAAGCACGAGGCATGGAGATGAGACAGACAGCGACGCTAGCAGGCAGAGAGAAACGCGAGGAGACAGACAGAGACGCTAGCAGACAGACAGAGACGCGAGGAGACAGACAGAAATGCGATGAGACACAGACAGACATTTAGGGAACATGAGGCGGGAGGCGAAGCTCTAGGGCTCCGCACACCTTCTTTCTAAAGAGAAAGACAAGCTGACTTCGCTGTCTCTTCTGCTGCTATCTCCACCCTCTTTGTGTCTCTTTGTGTCTCGTTGTGCCTCTGTCTTTTTGCTGCTGTCTCCACTCTCATTGTGTCTCTTTGTGTCTCTCTGTGTCTTTGTCGTTTTGCTGCTGTCCCCACCCTGGTTGCGTCTCTTCGTGTATCTTTGTGTTCTTTTCTTTTTTGTTGCTGTCCCCATCCGCATCGTGTCCCTTTGTGTTGCTTGTGTCTCTTTGTGTCTCTTAGGCGCGTTGGCGTCTCTGCCTCCCTCTGGGGCGGTTCATTGCGTCTTCGACTGGGAAGTGAGAAGCGAAGCCAGCGCCGCGCTGCTGCTCTCTCCCCTCGACGTTCCTGCATCCTCTCCTGCCATCCACGCCAAAGCAGCAGCAGCAGCAGCAGCAGACGGAGGAGACAGCGAGGGGGATTTGGAGTGGAGAAGTTCTTTGAAGGTGTCGAGGAGGCTGCGGTCCCGTGCATTGGCTGAGGTTCTTTTGGTGGGCATGAAAGGCGGCGATGCGAGGGTGGCGCTTTCCGTCACCTGCTCCAGAGACGGCAGGCAGCTTCTCACACTCCCCACTGCAGAGGTGAGGCAGGCCAGAGGCGCTTGCTCTTCGTCTCCGTGCGTCTCTGTCTGTCTCTGTCAGCCTCTGTCTCTATCTGCCTCTATCTGTCTGTCTCCGTGGCTTTCTCTGTCTGTTATTGGTTTGATTTGTGTGTCGATGGTGTCTCTGTCTGTCTGTCTCGTGCTGCTCTGCATTTCAGGTGTTTGTTGAGGTATTGGAGCGGCCTGATCGTGGCGCCCTCTCCACAGTTGCCTTTTCGGGGTTGGCTGGGATCGTCTCCTCCCTGTCTCCCCCAGCCTCCCCCCTGCTGCCTCCCCTCCTCGCTGTTGACGGTCTCTATCTGCTGCCCTGCTGCACGGTCCACCTCCTGCACCCCCACGAAACAGCACAAGCAGCAGCTGGAGCAGCATTAGCAGCAGCAACAGCAACAGCAGGAGAAAGCGAATCTATTTCAGCAGAGCAGGAAGCACGCGAGGCCTGCTGCTCGGCGGCAGCAGCCACCGCCAAAGGCAGCAACGATACAGCAGCAGCAGCAGCAGCAGCAGAAGCAGCGGCTTGCTGCGAAGGCGTTGCAGCGGACTGCTGCGAATGGTCTTCAACAGAAGCAGCAGCAGCAGCAGCAGCAGACTCTGCCGTGTTTGTTCTGTCGGGGGCGAGAGGGTTTATTGCCTCTCCTCTGTCAGGGCAGCAGGGGGTGCTGCGGGTGGTGACCGAGTTCGCTGCTGCTGACAGGGGTGACCAGTGGACCACTTCTGCTGGAAAGCGGAGCAGCAGCAGTGTGCTGATTGGTGTGGAAACGGCGAGGGTGGAGTCTCTTCAGCTGTCTCCTCCGTTGAACCTTCTTCCCCTTGGCGCCTCCCAGGATTTGCGCCTCATCCTCAGAGACGCGAGGGGTCGCCTGTTGGCCTCGCCTTCTTCTCTGGCGTAAGCAGAGGACACTACGCTGCTGTCACTTGCTGCCTCTTTTGAAGTGTCTCTCCGTACGTACCAATATCGGCCTGTCTCTCTTCTGTGTGGGTCTCTTTTTTCTGTCTGTCCATTTCTCTCTCTGTTTTTTGCTCTGTTTCTCTTTGTCTTCTGTCTGCCTCTCTGTCTGTCTCCTCTGTGTCTGTATGTCTTTGCCCCTCTATAATCTTTGTGTCTCTCTCTTGGTGTCGGTCTCTGTCTGTCTCTCCATGTATTCTCTGCTGTCTTTGCGTGTCTCTTCTGCGTGTCTTTTCTCCACGTCTTTCTCTTGTTTTTATTGCTGCTGCTGGCGTGTGTTGATGCATGGGTGGGTTGTTTGTGAGTGGTTTGTCTCTGCAGGCTTTCCGCCTTCTCCTCGCATCCATCTGTGGTGTCCGCCTCGGTGGTGACGGGTGCTGAGGGGCCCCTGGGGCCTCCCTCAGTGCGTGTGTTGGCTCTGCTGCGCGGCTGTGCGTCCACTTGGGTTTCTCTGGCTTCTGCGGCCTTGGGGGCTGCGGCATCTCCTCCCTCGGCGGCTCTCCGCATCTGCGTAGACACTCCAGAGGCGTTGCTGGCTCCGCCTCCTGCTGCAGTGCTGCCGGGTGCCTCGCTGGCCCTGCTTGAAAAAGGCCGCATGCCGGCCTGGCTGCTGCCGCCCCAAGCAGCGCTTAGCCTGCAGCTGACCTTTAGGGCCTCAGCTCTGCTGACTGCGCTCCTCGCCTGGCGCGGGGGGACAGCGGAAGGGGATGCAGCACCAGCAGCAGGAGCAGCAGCAGGAGAAGGCGTCTCCTGCGTCTCTAGAGAACTTGCTGCTGCGCTTCTGGCGCGGCTGTCAGACCCTCTGGGAGAGGAGATACGCCGCCTCGTTGCGGGGGCTCTCCTCCCTACTGGGGATCGTCTCCCACCTGGGGCGTCTTTCTTTGCGCCTTACGTGAGGCTCCGCAGCCTCCGTTTGCTGCAGCAGAAACGGAGTGCAGCAGCAGAGCAGACTGAAGGGTTCTCTTCTTTCTGTGCTGCTGAGGATACGACATCAGCAGCAGATAACGCCCATTCATTTGTTGTGGCAGACGTGACGATCCTCGACCTCCCTGCAGCAGTTTCTGCGGTGTCTAGACAGGTTACGGACGAGCAGCAAAGAGTGGGTGCTGCAGCAGCAAACGCAGCAGCAGCAACGTTGGATTCTCTGCCAGATGCGTGGCGGGTTGACGGCGTGCTGCTCCTGCTGCAGGCTCTGTGGAATGGGCTGGAAAGACAGTCAAACGCAGCAAGCGTCGCAGCGGCGCGTCTCCTTGGCGGCGCCCCACAGGCGGGGGGCGGCTGCTGCCCCTCGTGGATTTTCCCTCTTGCTCATTTCCTCTCTTGGCAGCACGGATTCGGCGCCCTCGCCATCAGCAGCAGCAGCAGCAGCAGCAACAGCAACAGCAGCAGGAGTTGCTCCGTGTTGGGCAGCGTGCGCTCGTCTCTTCCTTCGTCTCTCACCCTCGTGGGCTCAGGCGCCTGCGGCGGCGCTGGGCCAGCGGAGCCTCTTGCTGCCGTTGCTGTAAGAGAAGCGCAGCAAGTGCAGCTGTTGCAGCAGGGGGCGTCTCTCGCTGCTCTGGAAATTCTCCCAACTTCTTCTGTGGCAGCAGGACCCCATCCCCGCCGCTTCCGTCTCCTCGCCTCTGCCGTCTGCTATTCCGCTGCCACACACTTGCAGCAGCAGCAGCAGCAGCAGCAGCAGCAGCAGTGGGTGGATTTGGAGGATTTGGCGCTGCCTCGATGCTTCGGCGGCAGTGGGGCCGGGAGTGTTCGTCTTGCTATCGCTTTCAGGGCTCAGGCCCTTACATCAATCCAAACATCTACGCCCACACAGCAGCAGCAGCAGCAGCAGCAGCAGCAGCAGGGGTGGGAAGAGGTGCCGTTTGTGTCTCCTGTGTTTGCGTCGCACTTGTCTGTCAGCTGCAGCCTGGCTGACCCGTTACTCTCCGTGCTTTTCTCCGCCAAGGTGGAGACGCGGCCTGCGCGTGTCTCCCCTTTCTTGGATGGGGAAGAGGCGGCGAGGAGGGGTCCCTTTGCAATGCCTGAGTGTCGTCTGACGGAAAGGGAGCGACTGTCTTTCCTCGACGTGGCGCCTCTTCTTCGCCGGGCTCAGTTGGCCAGCAGCCCTCTGAGGGCAGAGGAGGCTCTTTGGGCCGCCTCGGGGGCAACAGGCGCTCCGCCGCTGCACACCACAGGGAATTGTCAAGAAGCGCTTGCGACTTTGCGAAGGCCTGGGGAGTCTGGCGAGGGAGGCGCTTCCTTGTGGATCGTCTTCTCCCTTAGCCGGCCCTCCTCGCCCCTCGCTCTTTCCCAGCAGCAGCAGCAGCAGCAGGAGAGGGAGGTGCTTTTCGGCCACTGCATGCGGCTGCCTGCCGCTTTGCCTTTGCGTTTCCTTTATGACCCAAAGACGATGGCGAGCTTTGCCTCCCCTTCCTCTTCCCGCTCCATTCCAGACGCCACCATCCACCTCACACCCCAAACCCACAAACTCCGGTTCGCCAATACCACTGAGGGCACCAACGCCCCAACCCACTTGGTGGCTCTCCCAACTAACAGCAGCAGCAGCAGCAGCAGCAGCGGCAGCAGCAAGTGGCCTTTGGAGTTGCACTTCTTTCCGCTTCTCAGCAGCGAAATGCCTGCCGTTCGCATCTCTAACGACGCCTTCTCCGTCACCACGGACCGTCAGGGGCCCCTCCTCACTCTCCGCCTTACGCCTGCCCTCAAAGCATCCCAAGCAGCAGCAGCAACTGTTGCAGCTGCTGCTGCTGCTGGCAACAGCGGCGGGGTTGTTATGGAGTGGACAGCCCCCGTGCATACGGAGGTGTCTGTAGAAGATGTTCGCTTTGGCCCGACGAAGCTGCGCGTGGTGCTTGACGGCTCAGGTGTACGTACACCTGGACAAGAAGCATCCACTGGGGATGCCGACGATAGAGCGGAGGGAGAAGCAGAATTTCGCGAGATAGCATCTCCCCCTTTGCTTGTCTTTGGCTGCATTGCCTGTCTGGGGGCTGTGGCCTTTTATTTGTTTTGTCGCACTGGCGGAAGTGGCGCTCCTTCAGGTCTCAAGGCAGCCGCCAAGGAATCCCCTGATGCCTGCGGAGGCGCCCTCAAAGAGTCGGGGGGAGGGGGCCCGTATCTGACGAGGGCAGGGAGAGCAGGGGCGAGCAGATACGACGCGCCTCCCGTCTCCCCCCTGAGGCGGTCTGCCTTAGATCCGCCTGCCTACAGCCTGCAGCCCAATGGAGCTTGGCGCCTGGAGGAATCCTTCGTGGCTGGCTGCGGCCACAAAGACGGATTTGCAGGGGCAAAGGCAGCCACTCGCTTCTACGATCAGTGAGGGGCAGCAGCAACCATGGGACGGAGGACAGCCTGCGGGGGTACCGCGATAAGGTTGGCTTTAGGGCGGAGAGGGAATATTTGGGTAGGGGCTTGCGCCTAGAGAGGTGCAGGGAGTTAGTGGCCAGGCCAGCAACAGCAACAGCAAAAGCAGGAGAACAAGAGAGAGGCGGCATGCCTGGCCTTTCCCTCCTCTCCCTGCTGCGTTCGAATGCACCGACTCCAAAGCCCAGAGAAGGCCCACAGAAGGCGAAAAGGCGAAGGGCCTGCGTCGCCGGAGGGGGAGAAATGGGTAATTATTTTTGTTGTTGCAGCCTGCCACCCACCGCTGCTTTTTGTCAACACTTATGCTCATGGCCACACAGTTTGAACACTCCTGGAGTCCTGATAGTGATAGTGGTTGTAGTGCTATAGTGGTAATGGTGATAGTGGTAGCGGCGGTAATGGTAGTAGGTATTGGTAGTGGTGGTAGTGGTAGTGGTGTTGGTACCAATAATAGTAGTGGTGGTAGTGGTAGTGGTGTTGGTACCAATAATAGTAGTGGTGGCTGGTTTGCTTGGTGAGGGAAAAGGCGGTGTCTAGTGACGCCAGTGTTAAAGGGAAACCCCAAAGGCTCTCCTCTGCGTACTGAAGGGGAGATAAATTTCTTTGTGCGCTCTAAGCGAAAGACAAAAGAATAAAGGCGATACTCCAACCTCTTTGGCTTCTCGTGTGAGGTGCCACTTCAAGCTTTCCAACGCCTAGCTACAAACCGCCTTCTGCGTTCAGAACTGCGAAGGAGGCAGCAGCCCTAGAAGGTGGATTTGCAAGTGGCAAAATGTTGCTGATGTCGCCGTTGTACGTACACCCCAATTATGCCCCAAGTGGTGGAGAAATCGCGGCTGAAAGAATGTTGATGGCGACCAAGGCATCACACATCCGCAAGACAGCCACACACTGACAGCACGCAGCTGCCAAAGGGCGCCAATCTCCCTGCCCTCCGCCTCTCACAAAAGCTTCTTAAACGCAGCAGCAGCGCCTCTTGCTAGTTCCACTCATTCCGTCGTTGTGCGCCAATGCGCTTGCGGCTGCCTAATAGAAGGTTTTGTTTGCTGCTGTTTCTGCTGTTGGTTTTCAGAGTTGTGTTATATGTGGTAGGAGGGGGGCAGGATGCAGAAAAGGTTTGCTTCTTGGCCTTTTACTTTCTGCTGTCGGCGTCAGCCATCAGGGGTGATCTGCGATAGCCAAGGAAATTTCTGTGGCGCTGCCTCTGTGGCTTCGAGGGCGCTAGAAAGAATACTTTCGAGTGTATTCTGAACTATCGTGGTGCGTCTGCTTTTTGTGTCTCCACTGCACAAGGCAGCCACGCAGACAGCTAGGGAGACAAGAAATGTTCTTCTGAGGAGAGGCTTATTTACAGCCAGCTGCACGCTGATGCTTTTCCGGAAAGCAACCCCGCCACCCAATTCCGTCAGGCCCTTCACTGCCCTCTCCACAGCACCCTCAGCCACCTCCCACGTAGCACAGCCTCGACTAACTTTTCGTAAGGAGAGGGGAAGCAGGCGTCAGAGGCGTCTTGCGATAAACCGGGAGCTCGAGGGGCCTCCCCGTGCGCTCCAGAGAGGCGACGACGTACAGTGCGGTGTCAGTCTTTGGCGCTTTGAAAAAGTAGAGGTGGGCTGGGGTAGTGGGGCGTTGCAGGCGAGAGGCGAATGCCATGGCCATCAATACTCCATCTCTCTACCTCCGTAAGGGCGTTGGAGTCCAGAAAACAAAGAACCACGAAAATCAGGTTCGAAAGAAACGCCTGAGGAGAAAGATTTTCCTGAACTGCAAATTAGCGTTGATGATCTATTGCTTTCAACCCAAATGGAGCGTATGCGACGCCCCAATACAGGCGGCCTCAATCATGCCCATTCGCGCAAGTCACCTTTTAAATAATCCACAAAAATGCATGGCCAAACATTCCCATAAGGCTGATAACAATTTAGACCTCGAAACGGCAACGTTCCCTTGGGGCCCCGCTTCTAGTCCGCACTGAACGGATTCAAGACCCGTTCAGGAGAGGAGCATGAGAAAGCAAAATGCTCTAAAGTACTTTGCACGCAGGCAGAAGAGTCGCAAGCAGCACGATGTGGGGCGCAGGCCTGGAAGACAATTTGGCCACTCTTGCTTTAGGATTCGTGAGAAAGAAAAAAAATGGAACTGCGTGCGCGTCTCATAAATACCGCATCTGGAACTTCGCAGGACAGCAGCAGAACAGGCAGAAAGCTGAACCTCGAGAATTTCAGATGGTTAGAGCACCCCCAAATAGCACCGAGATATTCTGCACTGCACTGGGGCATGTCCTCCCGTGCCGCTGGCTATGCCTTTTTACTTTTAAGGAATGCTTCCTGCGATTCTTGGCTCTTTTGTCTATTTCTGCGAAAAAGCTTCAGTGGCGTTCCGTTGTTAATTGATGTATTGTGTGTTAACTGTGTGTTCGTGTTTGTGTGTGTCTGCGTGTGTGTGTTGATGTA